>OZ012663.1:62402115-62804164 GCA_963942545.1 Oxycera nigricornis | reverse complement strand
GGTGCTTACGATTGCTTGGCAGTAGTAAGTAACGTACCTGAAAACCGGTTTTTGTATGGGTGGGAACGTCTTTTTCAATCTTTTTCAATCAGAATAGCGAGTGGCTTGGGGTACCGCGTTTGTATGGCCGGGATAGGGTGAATCAGAGCGACTTGGTCTTGGATGTACCTTGGAATGGGGGCTGAGATTGTGGTTTTGTATCAGGTGTGTGTCGTTGATTTGTTGTTTGTAAGAGGGGTGTCGCGGTTGGTTGGTTGGGGTTGTCAGGTGGTGGGCTTAGATTTGTGTTGTGTTGTGAGGGGTTGCCGATCAGGTGTGTGTTGTGATTGGCGGCGCTGGTAGAGGGCTATGTAGGGTCTGGGTTAGGTCTGTGTTGTGAGGGGTTGCCGATCAGGTGTGTGTTGTGATTGGCGGCGCTGGTAGAAGGCTATGGAGGGTCTGGGTTAGGGCTGTGTTGTGAGGGGTTACCGATCAGGTGTGTGTTGTGATTGGCGGCGTTGGTAGAAGGCTATGGAGGGTCTGGGTTAGGGCTGTGTTGTGAGGGGTTACCGATCAGGTGTGTGTTGTGATTGGCGGCGTTGGTAGAAGGCTATGGAGGGTCTGGGTTAGGGCTGTGTTGTGAGGGGTTACCGATCAGGTGTGTGTTGTGATTGGCGGCGTTGGTAGAAGGCAATAGTAGATCAGTTGGTTGGCGATGATTTTGAACGTTGATGGCTGGCTATAGAGGATCGGGGTGTTGCGGTTGGGTGCGTCAGGAAGTCATAGGTGGTAGAAATAGGGTCAGATGTTTTTGCTGTAGTTTGTGAGATGTGTCATGTGTTGGGAGGTGTTGTGTGCATACCTGGTTGGTTGCTAGGGGGTTAGAGTACGTTAGAAAGCCTGTCGAAGACAATTTTTGTGAAATGGAGAGCCAGGCTCGCAGAAAACCTGACAGAAAAAATATGTACAAAATGCAAGTTGAATTTCGTTCGCTAGCAATGGGGTGCATATTAATTAGCTGCCTTGCGATGCAACTTGAATTTCGTTCGCTTGCAATGCCGTGTCGATCGAAACGTGTCTCGTATCAGTTAAATGCATGTGAATTGGAAAAATGGGGATAGGGTAAAGCCTTGCACGTACATGTTCTGTGCCACTGTGTAAAATTTAGCTTAATGTAATACCCATCCATTGACTTCAGCCCGTTGCATTGCTGTACTTAAGCATGGCTACAGTTAATTAATGTTGCACCTGTTCACGATAAAGAATGATGGGTACAGGGCAAAGCCTTGTCGTATGCTATACATATTTGTGCGAACGAAGGGTGAAAAGAAGTGTGAAATTTTAATGGTAATTGCCATTCATACTGATTCGATCGTATCGTCAATGGGGGCATATTCGTGTATTTCGATCATATGTATAGCATACGACAAGGCTTACGAATGGTTGCTTGGATAACGAGGTAACACATGTATGGACTTACAGTAGCTATAGATATGTGTACATAGCAGAGAGACGTTCGTTCCATCTTTAATACCATGGACCCATGAAAAATGGAAGAAAACATTATTGCAAAGAATACAATTCAATATTAACTGCATATGAAATTAGTCATGTAGAATGAATGTGGAGAGACTGGTTTTCATTGATTGTAATCAAAGGGATTTCCTCAAGGTTGATCGTGGCGTCCCATTGACCGCGTTCCAACAGGTGTATCTTTCGAGTAGAGATGTGTCATGATGTTGTTGGGTGACTGTAGATTGAGGATGAATACCATGAAAATAACGTCTTTTTTTCTTCCGCATTCTTTAAGAGTCTTCCGCATTTTTTATGAGTTGTTGTGAATTGGAATGATCATGAATGGCATAATGCATAATTAAACTGTGTGCTTGCTTTCTGGGTGCTTACGATTGCTTGGCACGTTTGAGGCAAGAATCGCTGGACATGAAAAGACCTGTATTTTGAAATCATCTGAGGGTGAATGTAATTAAAGGGATTCCCTGACGCGTGTATGCATATTTAATTACTTTACACGTGTGGCATAGGTGCAGGTCAGGGCTGATGGTTGAATGCTTTTGTGTTGCGGATCGCGTGTTCGTTCTGTATATTGAAAACATCTGAGGGTGAATATAATTAGCTTGAGTGCTGTTGAGTTTGTAATTACTCACCCGTATTACCCTATGTGCGCGTAGACAGTATAAAAGTGAAGGGTTGCAGTCAATAATCAGGCAGAAGATTTTGAAGTCTTTTGATAGAAGCTAGGACTCGAAGAAATATGGTGAGTAACGATATTACATACATACAGGTGATGTTTCTTTTTAATCCTTTGTTATTTTTTCCAGAAAACTGTAGAAGTGTTGAACAATGTATGCGAGTACATTCCGGATCAACACGTAGCACTTGTTGCTTTGGAACATGGAAAGAAATATAGGGTCAAATGTTTTCGTTTGGTCAACACGCAATATGGATCACGCCTCACCGTACACCTAACCAATGGAACCTTTTGTTTTCTCCCACCAAGATTCTCAGAGAAAATAAAGAAACAGCGTCAAATTGAGGATCTGAACGATATTCCGGAAAACTATCTGATTTTCGAAGGTAAAGATGACACAAGAGGTGGATATTTAAAAATAAAATTTGTTCAGCATAGCAACGATGAATTTGAATAAAGAGTCGCTTTTGTCATACAACATTGTTTTATTTCCATTTCACTTTTTTCAATTTCACATCAGTGTAAGAAGAAATAAAAGGCTGGTTCGAATGTAATTTATAATTTTATTTAAATATCTCTTTCAAAACTTTTCATTTCTCAATTTATAATAAAACGATATTAATTTTTTAATTCTGCCGGAGATTTTTTCCACATGACAGCATTCGCAGGTATCTGGTCCGGAATCGGCGTTGTCATAAAACCATGGGCAGGATTTGTAATGTGATCCGTGAATTGATGTGGCAATCGGTATCGTCGAATACAGCTTTAGTGTGCTGATATCCCTTAGCAGCTTCTCACGATGTTCGTCCAGGAGTACGTCCTTGTATTCCGCAACAAAATCTTCAAACCTACGTAGCTCCGTCGTGCAAGACATCTTGTTCATCTAAAGGTTGTTTCTAAACTGACTATGTTACATGCAAAAACCTGTCATTGAAAATTTTCTCTCTGAACTTTTTAGAAAGAACAGGTGCTATAATTTCATGTAGTTGTGAAATACGCTGGTAAAACCTAAACCTGTCACGAGCATGTATTTCCCACTCTCCTTTACGACTCATGCGATACGCATAGTTCCAGGCTATCATGCATCTAATGCAAACTATATCAGCGAATTTAACATTTTTTTCCATTTTGGCCGACCGTAACAGACTTTTAGCAAGGTTTCACACTACATCTTTTATATCTATCCATGAATTATGCGTCGAAGAAAAACCGAGCCATTTTACAAGAACACGATTTTTCTCCTTTTTTAAAATTTTCTCGACAAGGTAAACATCAGGGTGTTTTACCTTTGATAATTCTAACTCATAAAACCCGCCTTGAATAGTGTTCCCTTGATAATCCTCAAGAATATAAGTGCGTGGTTGTGTATTTTTTACGACTCTAATCTTGAATATCTCTGTTGACCAATTCGGGGTGTAGCCTTTTTCAAAGACATGTTTGAACTTGCTTATGCGAACATAATCACCGACTTTATATTTAGGTTTAGAAACAACCTTAACTTTCCTATGCAAAGATGAAAGTAAATGAACCTCGTTAGATGTATTGACATCAATAGGTCTCATTTTAATAGTACGATGCTTGGTTTTATTGTACTTATCAATGAGTCTTGGTAATATATCAATCCAACGGTAATTACCATTCATACTGAATTCTTTCCACATAATATTTTTTAACGTTCGATTAAACCTTTCAACAATAGATGCTTTCAATGTGCTGAATGTAGAGTAATGATTTATTTCATAATATTTCATCAGCTTGCGGAATATCATGTTAAAAAATTCTTTGCCGGCGTCAGTTTGTAGGTTTCGGGGGATGCGTCTCTGGTTAAGAATGGATTCCACAGCCTGTGCTACTACTCCTGCACTTTTATTTTTAATAGGTAGAGCCCACGCATATTTAGAGAATGTGTCAATTACAGTTAACAGAAACTTGGTTCCATGATTTTCAGCTGAGAAGGCAGTCATATCAACTAGATCTGCTTGCCACAAATCATCTATACCCCTGATTGTGACCCGCCGACGTGCAAATCGTCTACGAGCGGGTCTGTGGAGTTCATTGACTACTTGTCGTCTACTCATTACACTCAAAAAAGATATAAATATTCTTCACACCATTATATTTACGCACAATTTCGGAAAAGCGATGCTTTACTTTAAACACCCGTTCACTATGATGATTGCAGGCCCGTCTGGGTGTGGCAAAACGACTTTTATAGAAAATCTTCTTGGAAACCCGACGATGATTCAACCGCAGGTTAAAAGGATAATATGGTGTAATGCCGAACAGCATGCTATACCAGTACACAAACCCATTAAGAATATAGAGTTTTTAAACTCAATTCCTGAAGAATTTCCCAATACTGCAAATGAACCGATACTAATTGTATTGGACGATATGATGTTAAATGCATTTTCAAGACAGGTGTGTGAGCTGTTTACAAAAGGTTCCCATCATCGTAATCTTTCTGTTATCTTGGTGACTCAGAATGTATTTCATCAGGGTAAATTTTGTCGTGACATTTCACTCAATTGTAAATACCTGATTTGTTTCAAGAATCCGCGAGACAAGAGTCAATTTCAGCACCTCGCCAAACAGATATATCCTGAAAACAGTGTAGAGCTCATGAGAATATATAAAGAAATTACTTATCAACCTCATAGCTATTTGCTAATAGACCTAACACAGGATATCAATGATACATTAAGGTTTCGCACAGACATATTCAATACAAAGTTTTTAACTTGCTATTGCCCCCCACATAGTTTGCAGGAAAACAATGGTGTCACGAATGAAACGATTGAAGGACAACAAGCATATGTTGTATGTTCTTAGGAAAGCAAGTCCGTGTTTAAGAAAGGTTATACTGAAGAGGGCCAAACCTGAAGTAATTAAAACTCTCTGTGAAATTACATACAACACGCTGAAGGGTAATCATAGGCCGTCAGGAAGAAGTTTCACACGGTTGTGTAAATATAAAAAGGGTATGCGTAAGCTTGCCGATGCAAGAAAATCTGTGACACGGCAACGTAAAGTGTTAGTGCAGCAAGGTGGGTTTTTACCTGTTTTATTAGGAAGTGTACTTTCAGGTGTGATAGGCTCTTTGATTGAGAAATATGCATAAAAATAACAGTCTTAACAAAATGCTTCTACTATCTCCAGAAGTATATGCACGCTTAAAAGATACAATCGAAAGCTCTTCTGCACAAACTTTGTTTGACAAACGCATGAACAAAATATTAAACACTAAAAATCTTAATGATAAAGCAAAATGGTATCAGTATAGGAATGTGCTTATGCAATTTTTAAATGCAAGGCGAACAAAACAATCATTTATGGAAATGAAAGCTGAAAACGTTTCTTCGAAAGACCGTATGATGGATCAACGTTTTAAAAATTTGCGCGACAACACCACTCAGACGAGATTTGTGCTTAAAAATGAGAAACACACGCAAACTTCACCTTCACGAGCTGAAGAGATATTTGAATCGGTAAACGAGATGACACCACTAAAGCAAGAATTACCTGTAGCTATTAAACGACGACTATCAGCAAGCGGGATAGCAAAAAGTCTTAAACCTGCTCCCAAAATTAGAAAAAGTGTGGCTGATTCATTTCGTGAGACTGAAAAAGGGTATAAAGTAATAACTAGTGATGATGGAATGACACAGTATACAATCCCGATGGATATGAGTATGGATGAGTTGGACGATGTATTCAATGATTTAGATGAAAGAAATGATGGAGGTGTCGTGGCGAACATAGGTCCCAAATCTGACAGGCAATCTATATTAAGACCCTCACGGCTACACCCTGATCAATATGAGGCTGACTCTCCCATAAGGAAGCCTACACGACAAAGTGAGCGGTTGAGATTAAGGACCGAGCCTAGCTCCAGTGCAAGAAGCCTGAATTGGGACAGAATCTAGAAATGCCTATTAACATTAAAGATGAAGATTTTTACGTGTGTCTTTTGAGCAACAGTTCCCTCGACATTTACCCCGACAATACACTAGCATCTTTCGAAAATATATTACCGAGTATGTGTAAGTTTACTGACAATTGGTATGTTGGTATAACAGAAATCGCACTACCAAAACGAAGAAATGAGAAAAATGGTTCAGATAAGAGCGGTATTTCTAAAAGGTCTGTGCCCTCTGAAGACGTAAGCGTTACCGAGGAACCACAATCTGTACCAATTGAAAAAGATTCAAAAGCAATAATCGCTAAAGTTGTTGGGCTGAGTAAATATCATGTTCGATTTAGATGGGATGCGAGTGATTTGCAAAAGTTATGTTATAAGGGAAATGATATGAACTTTTCATCATTCCTTTCATCGTTTTTCTTAGCAATTAGACCTGACTATTATAACTATTACTTATCCGAAATCAAACAAATAATACACGATCGTATCGTAGAAGATAGAGATGAAAAGGCAATCGCCGACATAAGAAGTATTATAGAAGAAAGAGATTTTTGTATACATATTTATCAGTCTGGAAAAATTGCTGAAAAGGTTTATTTAAAGTTAGGTGTAAAATTTGATTCGTTTCGGGCATTTATAGACTACATAATTGGTCAGATCCCGAAAAACAAACGAAATCATGCCGAATTGTTACAGATGATTGATCAATATATTCATCCGGCAAATAGTTTAAGGAACAAGCGGAACAAAGAAGCCAAACCGACTACCCACACATTTCATCTAAAAGATTACGGTGTGAAGGTTAATGTAGAGCTACCTATTGCGTCACCGATTAACATAACAGATTTCATTGCCCTATTACTAAGCGGAATTGAGTTCAATGATGAAGAGCTACTTGATAAAGAAAAGCCATCTGGAACCACAACATATCAACTGCGAAAACAGGTGTTTAACAAAATTGCCTCAGCAATCCGTGGGTCTGTATCCCGTGCCGTTAAAGAGTCCGGTACAGAGATATTACCCGATGGGTGGATCAAAACAACCGATTTCCACACCATTATTGATATGCCATACAAAAGAGCCGATGGGTCAAAAGCCACAACTCCTGTCCCAATAGAGGTGGATAAAACCGATAATATAGCTGGCTTATTCATTGACGCTTTCCTAAAAACACCCGTTGAGAAGCGCGATCCCGAATCGATCGATACAGAAATAAAAGAGTCGTTTGATAAATCAATAATGCTAGACAGTATAAGTCAGCTGGAAAAATCATTATCTGCACTTGAGAAAAGAACATACTGTGACTCATCCAATAAAGACATTGATGATTGTGAAAAAACCGAATTGATAAACGTTTATACAGATATCATTAAACCGAGAATAATAGGAAATAAACTGGTGAGAAATCTACGAGCGATCCCCCTGAAAAGTTGTGATAGCGTGTTTAGATTCGAGCATGTGGAGTACTGTCCACTTGAGAAAACCTTTATTGAAAGTATCTCAATCAAAATTACAGATCATCACGGTGAGCTAGTCAACTTTGAGCCTAGCTTTACTCCAACATATGTAATGCTTCATTTCAAGCGAAGGTTAGAGTCTATAAATATTCCTACGTTGTAAATATCAACATAGTTTGGACACTGGATTTAACACAGCTCTATACTAATGAGATGAATTCACACTACGCACGTTACTACCTTGTCCAGAGTGGAGGTAGACTATCAGACATTGGAGAATTATATCGATCGCCACTTGTGTACCAGCGAGGAAGGGGTGTTGGTAGTTTTTTCAGTGGGTTGATACGTTATCTTCAGCCGTTATTTCTGTCCGGTGCAAAAGCTATAGGAAAACAAGTCATCGAAACAGGAAAGTCCATTTTTAAAGAGGCAGGAAGTAAACCACTGAAGACGGTACTAAAGGAGCAAGGGAAATCTGCAGTGCACGAATTAGCCCAAAAAGGTATAAATAAAATCTTTGATAAAATGGAGGGTAGAGGAAGACGAATGGCTATAAAAAGAGCTAACCCTTACACAAGTAAGCATTTGAAATCCGTGTCTAAGCATAAAAAAGGGCGGAAGGTGAGAAAGTTGTCATCGAGCAAGACCAAGAAAGCTATAAAACGACGGCGCCGAGTAAGAAGGCGTGCATTGGATATATTTGACAGATAGATAATACCTTCATGATGCAAAAAGAGTGTATGAAGTCTGAATTGGATATTTTTGCCCCCCCACCAATTCAAAACAACATTTTGAAAACCGAAGAAGTTGCTTACAAACCAATTGCATCACTAGACAATTCTTCGGTGTTGGAATTCGTTTCGCTTGGTCATGGAGATACATATCGTGACTTATCCAGCATCTACTTACGGCTCAAGGTGCAACTGATTAAACTAAAAAATGGTAAAGAAGAACTTTTCACCGGAAAGGAAAAAATTAAGAAAGCTGACGGGGCTGAAGGTGCAGCTGATCCGGTTGGTGTAGCTAACAACCTCATGCACTCACTTTTTAGACAATGCACAGTACAATTGAATGGGAAGAATATAGCTCAGACAGACAACAATTATCACTATCGCGCCTATATTGAAAATTTACTGAACTATGGTAAAGACGCTGCATCCACTCATTTGGAATCGGCCGGGTGGTATCTAGATCAGAATGAGATGGAGATGATTGAAGACTCAAGACCTGGCGGTGGTCCTACCGAGTTGAATGAAGGCTATCTTAAAAGGTCTGCAATGATGGAGAAGAGTAACGTGGTCGAGCTGATGGGCACAATTCACACGGATCTGTCAAATCAAGATAAACTTTTAATTAATGGAGTGGACTTGCGCTTAACACTTTCATTGGAAAAACCGGAATTTTATTTGTACTCGAAAGAAGATGACTTCAACCCACGTGTGAAAATACTAGAAGCGACAATGTTCATGAATCATGTTACCGTAAACCCTAGTATATTACTAGCACATGAAGCTGTACTACAACGCACAAATGCCGTTTACCCATACAAGCGGGTGGAAGTGAAAACGTATACACTACCCACAAACACATTTACACTATCTCTTGATAACGTAGTGATCGGACAATTACCGAACCTTCTTGTTTTCGGTATGGTGGATAATGACTCATACACCGGAAAGCGCACAAAAAACCCATTCAACTTTAAACACAACAGCATAACAAATTTCAATCTATCAGTTAACGGCGTTCAAGTGCCAAACCAACCGTTAGAGTTTGATTATTCGCGTGATAAGCCTGTTAGTACTAGGGGATACCTTACTCTATTTAAGGGCACTGGTATTAACTACTTCGATAAAGGCCATCAGATATCCAAGAAATTCTTCGATAATGGTTGTTTCTTACTAGCATTTGACTTAACAGCGGACAGCTCATACGATTCGGGTTGTGGTAGTTTGTTGAATCAAGGTGTGGTGAGGATCGAAGGGCGGTTCAGAGAGGCTTTGAAGAAAAGTGTCACCTGCATAATTTACGCCGAATATGATGGAAGTATTGAAATCGATAAGAACCGTAATGTATTCACAAGCTTCTGAAAGTATATAAATAACGTGAACATGTGAGATTTTGATAGAGTCTGCTCCAGAAAATAGTCATGACGCATTGTCTAGTGAATATTGAATACTTCTCGGAAGGTCATTTAACCTTTTTCAAGAAAGTGTCAATTGCGGGGTTCACCTCGCAGAACAAACTTTATTCAAAGGAAATAACGTATAAATATCCCACTTCCTCAGCTATAAGTACTGATCAGACAGGTGTATTTGGAAACTTGGAGCTCAAACGGCTTGATGAAGATCTTATCAGGTCCCTGGCGAAATTCACAACAGTCTTCGTAAACGGAGACTCAACAAGGGGGTTCCTACAGAGTTACGTAACATCACACACAAAGGTTGTAAACCTTGAAAACATATTCCTGAAAGAGCAGGAATGAACACGATAGAGATCATCAACACATTGAGAAGTAACATTAAAACAAACAGGTATTTTCAAGGTGTTTTTCCCTGTAATCGTTTACCTCGGAAAGTAAGGAAACCTGCATGTGTCATCGCCAACACCGATCCGGCCAGTAAAAGAGGGCGTCATTGGGTTGCATTTTATTACCCGAAAAAAGGTCCGGCTGAGTACTTTGACTCGTTTGGTAAATATCCTGATAACAAGTTCTTTAAAAAATTTCTTCATCAAAATGGAAAAGTGTTTGTGAATAATAAGCAGCGGTTACAAGGTGGCCTCTCGACAACATGTGGACAGTATTGTTGTGTTTTTCTACATTTTCGCTGTAGTGGCAGAAGTCTTAAAAAATTCCTAAAACGGTTTTCAACTGCAAATTACAATTTTAATGATGGTGAAATTATAAATTTATTTCGCAAAATTTACATGAAAGACAGTTCACAAAATGGGGGTGAGTATTGCAACCAGACCTGTATGCGAGAAGGCGATATAAAAGCAACTTGAAATTACGCACTAGCCACAGTTTATTTCTCGAGCTACGAAAGATGTCAACCCCTGTTAACAAGCCTACTAGTAAGCAATCACAAGCTTCTAAACGTGAGGTGCAGAAGAAGAAGAGAAAAGCCGTGAAAACTTCATCTAGCATCATCTCCAACTCAAAGGAAACCAGGACAAAAACACTCCCCAAGTCTCGTGTGCCGTGCGACGAAGATGTTCTTTTGAATTATACATACTATCTAGATGGATGCCATAATCGCAGGATAACACTAGGATTTGATCCACGATCATTTCAAGCAAAGGCTATCTTTCACTATCACGGACGGTTCCCGCTAGCAGTTGACCACAGCCAATGGAATGCGTTGTACAAACACCTAAACGATTTAAAAGGCACAGCAGGCGTTCAGTTCCCAGAGAACCAATTAGGATTTTTGAAACGATACCAGATACCTGTAGGCGTTGGTAGCATTACACTAAAACATGAAGAACTATTCAAGCTATTTGAGATGATGGAGTTCTTCAATATCGTTATGCACCACAACAACCTTGCTTCGGAATGTGTTAAGGAATACTACGAGCTGTATTGCAACAGGTGCAAAGAGAAAGATCTGTTGAAGCTAGGTCATGAGGACTTTTTCATTCCATCTCGAATTTATTATATAAATATTAACTATTCAAGACTCTTTTATGAATTTCCAATTTTATGCAGTTGTAATCTTATTTTTGATGTTTTGAAATAAAATAACACAATTATACAGTGCAAAATAAAACATGTTTTATTCTTACACTAGTAATACACACTATTCATTAAATAATACATATAAAGGTTGATACAATTTTGAGCGGCACATCTTGTTGAAGGTAGCGGGTCGTGAATTCTACAGGTTGTCTTAAAATTCTTGAGCTCTCTCAGTTTTGGTGTTTCTAGCTGTATTATGTTAGCTGCGGGTAAATATCTTTTTAAAAAACTCTCCTTGATAGCGCCTTTCACGTATATAGTCGTTTCGTAGAACTCTGCCAGAATTTCTGGAAGTCGATTATAGTCAACATCACCATCACACCATCGTAAGCCGTTGATATTAGTCACATCAAAATCATTTTGACGACGCGCTTTCGGATGTAACTCCTGATAAGGATATGGTGGAGCAAAATGATGAACCACAGGCAAAGTTGATTCGAAAGGTAAAACAGCTAGTTCTTTTATTAAATATTGACCGTTGCACCCACACACAAACTGGATGTCAATAATAACTTGTGTCATGTCTCACTGTTGCACGGATTGCAATGAAATGAAAGAAATGTTTAGAGTAGTGGTGTTTATATTTTATTCTGATAAAAAATTTATTACACCATATGTGTAACGAGTAATTACTTAATTTAATAACAAAGCAAATAATAACTTAACTACTTACTTATAACATATAAATGCAAAACATATAAATTCTGATATAAAAGTCATTAAAATATTATGTGTATTAAAATATATTATCTATACAAAACTTTAAGTGTTACCATAGCTGTCTGGTTTACACCTTTTGAAACCATAAGGTTCAGAGAAATATTCATTCGTCACAACTCTTTTGTCAAAAGTGAATCTCAAGTGTTTTTTTTCGGGTTCTGATACAACAACCCCTGGACGTTTTCGTTTGATTTTACGCTCTGTTGTCACACGTACGCCTTCAGTTGAATCTTCATCCAAAACTAAAGATTTTAGGCATTCAAAATTTACAACTTTTAAGTTTTCGAAGTTAAGAGTTATTCCTTTACATTTAATCACATGTTCAGGACCATGTTCAGTTTCAATTTTTAACCCATATGTCTTAGGACCTGTACTCACATATTCCGATATATAAGCATCAGAACCATAACATGCCACCTCATTGGTCAAATCACCCAGGAAATCAGAGATTGGAAAATTCATGGGTTTGTCTTTACTATCCACAAATATGACACTGTCTGTATCACAGTACAGAATCGAGGAGCCCAGTTTTTCTAGTAACCCGTATAATTTAATTCTAGCTAGAGCCGTTGTATATGCAGCAATAGGTATGTTTGCATGTGGTAAAGTTCTTAGATTCTCCTCTACAAATTTCCATGTAACCCACAAGTTATCATCATCAACTGGGTAAATTGAACAAATTTCTATACCTGGTGATTGGAGAAGTTCACAAAACTGATTAAAATTATTAATAACTTTAGTGTTTGTTTGATCATCTCTCTGGCCGAACTTGCCCCACAATGAGTTTAAACAAAGTTTGGCAATATTACGTCGACCAGAATTTTTTTGAATTTGGTTTTTATCAAGAATGATACATTCCCTTCTCTCGTATGATTCAATAAAATTATCTTTATCCTCATCTGATATATATTCATTACCCCAACCACTGGCCATCTGTTTAATTTTTAAAAAATTATTAACATACTCAGTAAACAATCCGCCAGTTTTTGTGTTAGGGTCGTACACTGTGTACTCATACTTCCACACCTCATACACTTTCAAAATTTTGTACCCCTTTTCAACAGCTAAGGCTATTTCAGGAATTACCCATGTGCCAGTGAGTTGCCGCTCATCACCTGAATGATCGCAACTTGAAATGTTATTACCTTCAGCACATTTTCTACAAAGTGTAAAATACAATTTATTGTCGTTTTTCATGGGTAGCACAGGGATCAGAAGGTTGTTAGGTGCAATTACATCGCATTTAATGAAACCATGCATTGAAATAATTTCATGTATGGGGGGTATGTTATCATTTCGAAATATCTGAGGATGTTTTATGGGGTACGGTGCGTATTTGTTAATATACGGATAAAGACTAGTAAAGTCCAAATAACGTATTACCTCTCCTTCTTTGACTGTATGGTATAATTTGAACACCTCAGTACGACCTCCAAATAGAGCATCCCGCACACATAGTGGAGGATTAATATCATTATAATATCGCCGCAATTTCTCATATAAAAACCTGTCTTTATTTAGTACTTTTTGAAATTCACATTCCCACGTATATACTAGATTGTATCCATTTCTCCGTATTACCTCGATACGTCTTTGTGTACTTTCATATCTTTGATTTAAAGTTTCTAAGGTCTGAAGGTTATTTTCCCCCGATTCTTGAAATTTAAAGCATTCTCTACAACCGTGATAGTAACATCCAAAGAACTCATAGACAGTATTTGATTCTTTATGAAAACCGTCGACATATAACCCACACTTATCCAACTTTAACTCACCGTTGTTGTTTGCTGAGATTAGCAGGCCGTTAGTTTGGGAGTTTTTCCAGGCCAACCACATACAGGCAATAATGGAATGTGTTTTGCTTTTGAAATAACCGTTCTTAGGCATTACAGCCAAGGTATTTTTCTCAAGATAATTTCTTCGAAAAACCAGCATGCAGGTCGATGCAATTGTGAGACTTTCTACTAAAGGGTTCACATTGGTCAATTTAATAAATTCAACCATGAATCTTACACAACCTCGCCGTAAAATATCAACATCATTTACACAGTATTTTACCAACTCATTCCTATTATTGAAGGTAGATAGCGTTTTTGTACTGTACCAATTGAGAAAATCCATTCTTTCCTTAGGCTTCATTGTATCGCAACCGTACATTTCAGGTGGGGGGTATGGACCGATATAATTTGCATTATCTACAGTATTGAAATAATAAGGATAGTAGCCTTTAGTACTGTCTTCAATATCGAAAACTTGTGGAAACTTGGATAGTGGGAATGGCAGGAAATTTAAAGAGTCAACAAATGAAACTTGCTCACATGTCAACTTCATAATTTTGGCTCCTTTCATTAAAGGCTTAACATTGTTTCTTCTTGCTATTAACTCCGAAATCAGAAAATGACCATCATAGCCTTGTAAGTTATGTGCATAACAATATACGTTGCTCACATTTGGTCGAGGCATTAAACAATAATCTAGAAAACTTTGCACAACAGATGATTGATCACCTTTTTCAAATATATGTTGTCTAACACCACATCTATCACAAGGTAGTTTGATATCTTCATTTTGATAACAATTGTGACACATCTGTTGGGCTACAATTAGATTTACAACGTGTACAAAAGATGAAGAGCTATTTCCATACAGTCCATCTTGGGTAGTTTCACAATCGAAAAATATTAATAGAAACTGTTTATCCTTTCTACTTATGTACGGTTTTATAAAACAGCTATGTTGGGATGGTACTATTTTTGAACACATCTGGCAGAAGTATTCATCACACTGATGTTTGTGTCCTTTTCTGTATGTATAATTTATAAATTTTGTGCAAAATACACAAATCTTGAAAGTGTCACATACAGTTTTACCACTCAACTTTTTATCCAAATGGTTAGCGAAACATAAAGGCCCTCTAAAACCACGATTACATTCTTTACATTCAGTCATCTGAGATACAAATACACAGGGCGGGTATGTTATACAATACGGGCATTTCATTTCACATTTATGAAGCGACTGATTTGAAACTTTATCACAATAACGGCAAACATAGCTTCTCGAAAACAAACCTGTGACCGATTTTATGACGTAGAAATGTTTTGTACTCTCGAAATAGAATAGGTAAATTTTTTTTGCTGTTATATCCCGTAGTGGTGTTTTAAAAAGAATGGAATGTGGATCTCGAATATTGTCAAAAACAATTATTTGATACTCACTTAAGTATTTTTGAAATTTATAAAGATCTAGGATGTTGCAGCCATTTTCTCCAATTACCACTTTGGCATTTTTACATAATCGATCAGCCTTCAAATCTAGCGATTGTAAAATGACTAAATTATTTAAACGATTTATATTACCCTCAGCCATTTCCATTGCATAACAAATACTCCTAGGTAAGCATGAAAGATCATTAGCGTTAGCGGCTTTTCCCACATCTACTAAAACTTTTTTCCTTTTTAAAAGCTCAGCATCATCTGTGTACTTTTTATTTACGCGCCCCCCGCCGAAAGGAATGTTTACGATATCCGCATGGAACTGAATGATATCATCCGAAAGAAATTTAGTGTTGGACTGGTTAACATTCGCTATAAGGCCAATTATATATTTACCATTAATTTCCTGAATGGGCTTTAAAGTTGACCATATGGGTTTAACGTGTGGTGATTGCGGGAGTGTTATTGCAAAACTCATTTTGCACCCGGGATTTGCGTTGGCACCAATGTTTTCGAGTACCTTATCGAAAATTTTCTCCAGCGCACTAAAAGGGCTATTAGTGTTATTAGTAAAACCTTTAATTTGAAAGTTTAAGGTGACACCTGTGACGTTAAACTTTTTAAATAACTTCTCTTTCCGAGAAATAATTTTAAACGACCTCGATACATCACTTGAACCAGCCCCTTGTTGATTAATTTTCGCAATATTACCTTGTTGAACATGATTACACCTGGACATGTCTTCATTCAAAAGATTTACTATATCACTTAACAAAACATTTGAAAACGACGTGTGATGTAGATTTGAAAATGCTATTAACTGTAATAAAAATCTGTACTTTTGCTCTACTGTCGAATGAATATTTCCCTCCCTAAATTTAACAGATGTATTCCTCAACCAGGTAATACAATCTTCAAAGCTAGATGCTAGCACAATTTTAAAATCTCTAATTATATTTTCCATCTTTTTATTTTTATATAAATTTACTTGTCTCTATTTTATACAATTAAAACTAATTCACTATTTTAAAGTTCTTAAAATCCTAATTAAACTATTTTTTTCCTCCCCAAACGTCAGGGGTATGATGCGATGTAACTCAGCCCTTTGTTGTCGTAATTTGACCAATCGCCCACCGCGCTTCTTTTTTTTGTTGTTTTGCGTTGTCGTTGGTTCGGGCACGCACTTTTTTCGCTGCAACCTTCTTTGCAGCTCTTCAATAGTCAGAGGTTGCGGCCCAGGAAGAGGTGACGCCCTCCTAACCTTCACGGGCTGTCGATTTTCTTCAGTTGTAGCTTCTTCACCTTGGTGGCCCTGTTTGGCTGCTGGAACCGCAGCCAAAACTTTTTGCGGTCGATGGAGATCCAGGGTGGAATATCGCTTGCGATATTCGTCTAAAGTTAGACGTCGTGGACTTTCTTTAAAAAGCATTCTAAGCTGACTTACGTCAGCTGCAAAATAGGCCTTGTGGGGCCACAATTTTCTAATTATTAAGGTTAATGCTGGAAAATTGAGAGATAAATAAATTTAGATAAAAAATAAAAAGATGGCAAATAAAATCACTTACCGCTCTGATAACCTACCAGGATGCTGTCCGAGAATTTATGATAATCCTAGGTACCAACCACGGATTTTTATACAAAATGCAAGCATACACACACTACAATCGACAATGCACAAATTGCAATCATATGCATGTAGTCTGTGCTACCAGTCGTGTTAACCAGAACGTCCTTTTTTTCATGAAGTTAATTAATTCACTTTGCAAATTGTGCCACTTATGTATCCCATTTCATAACAAAGTATAAAATATTACAACACAACAACTCATAAAAAATGCGGAAGACTCTTAAAGAATGCGGAAGAAAAAAAGACGTTATTTTCATGGTATTCATCCTCAATCTACAGTCACCCAACAACATCATGACACATCTCTACTCGAAAGATACACCTGTTGGAACGCGGTCAATGGGACGCCACGATCAACCTTGAGGAAATCCCTTTGATTACAATCAATGAAAACCAGTCTCTCCACATTCATTCTACATGACTAATTTCATATGCAGTTAATATTGAATTGTATTCTTTGCAATAATGTTTTCTTCCATTTTTCATGGGTCCATGGTATTAAAGATGGAACGAACGTCTCTCTGCTATGTACACATATCTATAGCTACTGTAAGTCCATACATGTGTTACCTCGTTATCCAAGCAACCATTCGTAAGCCTTGTCGTATGCTATACATATGATCGAAATACACGAATATGCCCCCATTGACGATACGATCGAATCAGTATGAATGGCAATTACCATTAAAATTTCACACTTCTTTTCACCCTTCGTTCGCACAAATATGTATAGCATACGACAAGGCTTTGCCCTGTACCCATCATTCTTTATCGTGAACAGGTGCAACATTAATTAACTGTAGCCATGCTTAAGTACAGCAATGCAACGGGCTGAAGTCAATGGATGGGTATTACATTAAGCTAAATTTTACACAGTGGCACAGAACATGTACGTGCAAGGCTTTACCCTATCCCCATTTTTCCAATTCACATGCATTTAACTGATACGAGACACGTTTCGATCGACACGGCATTGCAAGCGAACGAAATTCAAGTTGCATCGCAAGGCAGCTAATTAATATGCACCCCATTGCTAGCGAACGAAATTCAACTTGCATTTTGTACATATTTTTTCTGTCAGGTTTTCTGCGAGCCTGGCTCTCCATTTCACAAAAATTGTCTTCGACAGGCTTTCTAACGTACTCTAACCCCCTAGCAACCAACCAGGTATGCACACAACACCTCCCAACACATGACACATCTCACAAACTACAGCAAAAACATCTGACCCTATTTCTACCACCTATGACTTCCTGACGCACCCAACCGCAACACCCCGATCCTCTATAGCCAGCCATCAACGTTCAAAATCATCGCCAACCAACTGATCTACTATTGCCTTCTACCAACGCCGCCAATCACAACACACACCTGATCGGTAACCCCTCACAACACAGCCCTAACCCAGACCCTCCATAGCCTTCTACCAACGCCGCCAATCACAACACACACCTGATCGGTAACCCCTCACAACACAGCCCTAACCCAGACCCTCCATAGCCTTCTACCAACGCCGCCAATCACAACACACACCTGATCGGTAACCCCTCACAACACAGCCCTAACCCAGACCCTCCATAGCCTTCTACCAACGCCGCCAATCACAACACACACCTGATCGGTAACCCCTCACAACACAGCCCTAACCCAGACCCTCCATAGCCTTCTACCAACGCCGCCAATCACAACACACACCTGATCGGCAACCCCTCACAACACAACACAAATCTAAGCCCACCACCTGACAACCCCAACCAACCAACCGCGACACCCCTCTTACAAACAACAAATCAACGACACACACCTGATACAAAACCACAATCTCAGCCCCCATTCCAAGGTACATCCAAGACCAAGTCGCTCTGATTCACCCTATCCCGGCCATACAAACGCGGTACCCCAAGCCACTCGCTATTCTGATTGAAAAAGATTGAAAAAGACGTTCCCACCCATACAAAAACCGGTTTTCAGGTACGTTACTTACTACTGCGTTGGCTTTTGTGTATTGCTTAAAATGGAGCATATTTTGAAGGTGATGCGAAAAATATTGATGAAGATTAAGAATTTTGCGTTTTATTTCAAATTTCCGGGTGTTTTTTGGTCAGATGGTATATAAAGTAGCGTCATTAGCCTCCCGATCGAATCAGTAAATAAACTGATCGAGATAGGCAAGGTACGCATAGGGTGGGTGAGATGTCGCATAACAGAGCAAGTACCACTCAAAAGGTGTTTCAAGTGCTTGGAGTATGGGCACATGTCATGGTCCTGTAAAGGCGAACACCGCGCCAAGCGTTGCAGAAAATGTGGGGAAGAGGGACACATTACCAAGGAATGTAGCAAGGACCCCAGCTGAATGTTATGCAAGGATAAAGAGGGCATAGACTGCAAACATACCGCGGGAAGTAGCAGATACCCGTTGCTTAGGAAGGCACTCAATACCATGACAAAATGAGACTGATCCAGATCAATCTCAATCATCGTGAGGCTGCACAAGACCCTCTTGCGCAGACTATATTTGAGTCCAGGGTGGACGTAGCGATAGTTAGCGAACCGTTTCGGAGCCTTCCCAACGGCATCTGAGTCACGGACTCCACCAAGAAAGCTTTTATATGGGCATGTGGCAACAAAGCTTTACAAGGCACCATGGGTGATGAAAAAGCTGAGTTTACGAGGGCCAAAATAAATGGTGTTTATGTTTACAGCTGCTATGCTGCTCCTAGCAGTGCATGATGGACGATCTTGTCTTAGATGCAAGAAAGTTTAACCCTAAAGTTATCGCTGGTGACTTTAATGCATGAGCAGTGGAATGGGATGGTAAATTGGCAAATGCTAGAGGGCTAGTTCCTTTAGAATCTTTTGCGCAAATGGATCTGGTGCTCGCCAACGTTGGTGGAGTCAACACATTCCGCAAAAGGGGTACCGGCTCAATAATTGATTTGACCTTCGTGAGTCCCGCACTGGCAAAGAACATGGACTGGTACGTTAGCGAAAAATACACCCACAGTGACCACCAGGCAATATTCTTAAGGCTGGATTGCGAAGCTAACAAGGGTCAAACTTTTCGACGAAAGCTGCAAATGGGATGGTCTACGAGAGCTTTTGATCAGGATGCGTTTGTTGTAACAATAAACGCAGACTGTATCGTAAGGGGAACACCTACGGAAAAAGCCTCGCAAGTGGTAGCACATTTGACACGGGCATGTGATACGGCGATGCCAAAAGGAGATGCATTCCGGGTAGGAAGCCAAATTATTGGTGAAGTAGTGAAATCGCGGAGCTAAGAGCTGAGGGCATCAAGACCAGGAGACGATGCCAGCGATAGCAGGAAAGACTTGATGACGAAGAATGGCAGCAGTCGTTTAGGGAGCTACGAAACAGACTTAAACACGCCATAAAAAAGAACAAAAGGGAATGCTTCAAGCAACTTTGCGAAGAAGCGGATGTGAACCCTTGGGGTGGTGCATATAAAGCAGTGATGACGTAGCTGAAAGGCTTTAAGTCACCACAGATCACAGGCCCAACAATGCTTGGGAACATCGTGCAGGTACTCTTCCCTCAACGGGAGAGCACGGAAATGATATCAGATCTCCCAGTGTACCTGGCATCCATTCTACCGGTAACTGAAGAGGAACTGATCAAAGCGTGCAGTAGGTTGAAGGACAACAAGGGACCAGGCCCGGACGGTATCCCTAACAAAGCGCTGAAAGTAGCGGTGAAGGCAAGGCCGCATGTATTCGCCAGCACATTTGATGCGTGAAGGGACCTTTCCTACCATCTGGAAGACGCAGAAATTGGTTTTGATACCGAAACCAAACAAACCACTAGGAGAACCTTCGTCGTATCGCCCCATCTGCCTTTTGAATACAACAGGTAAGTTGCTGGAGCGTATCATTTACAACAGGTTGGCTCCCATTATTGAAGACCGAGTTGGTATATGCAACTCTCAGTATGATTTTCGTAGAGCACGCTCTACAGTTGACGCTATCAACTTGGTGATAGGATTGGCAAAGAATGCCATTGCGTCCAAGAAATGTTGCGCTATAGTAACTCTGGACGTCAACAACGCATTTAACTCGGCAAGCAGGGAGAACATCAATGCGTCCTTGATTAAAATAGGAGTCCCGAATTATTTGGCAAAATTGGTAAGACGATATCTATCGGAAAGAACGCCTCTCTACGAAACGGACGAAGGGATTAGACAATACACCGTGACCGCGGGAGACACGCAAGGCTCTGTGATTGGTCCTTTTCTGTGGAATGGGATGTAAAACGGAGTGCTTGAACTTCCCATTCCACGTGACGTGACGGTTATTGGGTTCGCGGATGATATAGCTGTGGTAGTAGCTGCTAAACATCTAAAAGATGTAGAAGTTTACGCAAGTGAAGCTATCAATGCTATAAAGTCGTGGCTGCAAACGTCCGCACTCAAATTGGCGGAACAAAAAACGGAGGCAGTCCTAATAAGCAACAGACGCAAAAAACAATATGCTCAGCGTCCGGGTGGGGAAGCATTCCATCAACTCTCAACACGTCATTAAGTACCTGGGGGTTTTGATTGATTCGAAGCTTAGCTTCAAGGCCCACATAGATTATGCAAACTCCAAGGCTAGGCAGGCGGCCGCAGCTTTGACAAGCATGATGGCAAATGTTGGAGGTCCAAAAAGAAACTGCAGAAAGGGAATCTCTCGAGTAGTGAGCACTATTCTGCTTTATGTGGCATCTGTATGGGAGGAAACTCTTAAACTTGAATTGAGCAGGAGAAAGATAGGAGGAGTCTATCGTCTCAGTGCGTTGACAGTGTGCAGTGCTTTTAGAACCGCTTCCGTTGAGGTCGCGTGCGTGGTCGCAGGAAAGATCCCCGTCGACATACTTGCGGATGAAATAAACCGCTTGTACCGGAGAAGGCGTTCGGAACCGTCCGCGATGCGGCAGGGAATGAAAAACGCGGAAAGGGAAAAATCGATCCGACAATGGCAAAGACGTTGGGAGCAATCTGAAAAGGGATCATGGACGTGCAGATCGATCCCACATATTGACGTCTGGGTGAAGCGCAAGCATGCCGAAGTGAACTACTACCTGACTCAGTTCCTCACAGGGCATGGGGGTTATCGGCAGTATTTGAATCGTTTCAAGTTGGACGATTGCCTTAGCTACCCTAATGCTCCCGAATATCCGGAGCATGTTGTGTTCCATTGCCCCAGATTTAATGTGGCGAGGCAACGCTTGGAGGCTGTACTGGGAACGAACATTAATCCGCACAACTTTGTGGGAGAGATGCTGGAATCGGAGCGGAATTGTGCGGTGGTGAACTCGACAATTGTGTACGTACAGGTCTAGCTGAGGCGCTCTCGAGGCAACTTGGCAAGTCGGTAGGATCCACCTAAGCTCAGGATTTGCCGCTCCACGATGTAATACCTAATGGTAGTCCCGTGGAGGAGTGGAAGGGGAAGAAAGGGTGGTTTTAGTGCGATTGAAGTCCCACACTACTCTCCCATGAGAAACCGTAACCGGCCTTCTTTAGGGGGGATGTCTATGAGGGTTTCCATCTCCCAAAAAGAATATACAGTAGCGAGCAGAGAAATCCGATCAGGTAGAAAATATTAATAATTTTCAATATTTTTGGAGAAATCTAAATGAAGGCTCGCAAAGTAATTTTTTACTGTTAACTTATTATATTTAGTATTTAAAAATTTATAATGTGCTAGGTGAAATGTTTAAAAAAAGTAGATAAAATGGATTTATTACAATTTTGGTATTTATGAAAAATAATTCGTTATCACAATTTATGTTTATTTTTTGATATTCTTAAATAATATTTGCATTTTCCATATTGATTTTTTTAAAGAAATTAACCTTACATATAATTAAAACTAAATTCAATATTTTGTGACCCCTCCATTATTTTTAATAACTGCTTTAATTCTTGATGGCATTGAACTTATCAAAGCTTGCAGTAGTTCCTCTTTTAATTCGGCATACAAAATTGTTTCTTATAATATAACTAGCTTATTTATTGTGTTAGGATGTTCGTTACTTACTTTTGGTTTCATAATAAGCCACAAATTTTCTATCGGATCAAGATCCGGGCTATTTGCTGTCCATATCATAACAGATATTTCGTTTTCGGCATAAAATTCTTTAATCTTAAATTGAAGAAAAAGAAAAATGTGGTTCAATATACATACACTAGCGAGCAACTGGATACGGACACCCAATATTTTGCCTATTTTTCAGGCCTAGTCGCATATGACGTAATTTCTTAAATAGTGTTTTATGACTTTCCAATAGCTCGGTAATTACATCCTTTAAAGGAATCAATTACCTGCCTGGTTGTGGAATTAGGAGAGTTTTTAACGAAATCTGAATTTTTTCGGCGGGCAACAGGATACGGACAGCCAGGTTAATAAGATGTTTCAGGTAGAAAAGATAAATAAAAGATGAGTATTTATAATTTTCTGGTATTATTATGCTGTGAATGACTTTATTGTATTTTTAAATCGTTAACAATATGTTTAATATTTTGTTGACCCACCGTTGTTGGCAATAACTTCTGCTAATCGATTTCCCATAGAATTATATAAATTTCTGATTAAATTCAAGGGTACCTGACTCCAAACTTCTATGATTTTGCTCGTAAGCTCTCGCATACTTTCATATTGCTGTCCGTTTTCATAAATTTTTTGTGTTAGCCATCCCCAGAAGGTTTTCAATAAAGTTAAGATCTGGAGATCGAGATGGCCACGGCAAAATTGTAAAGTTTTCTTGTGATACCCATCGTGTCACTTGTCGTGCGGTATGAATTGCGGCGTTGTCATGTTGTAATATCCAATCCATTGACTGCATAATGTCGTCTATATCGGCAGCAGCACTTTGCAACAACTAGACATAAGTTTCACCACTTTGTCTGCCTGACATAACTCTAAGCTCGATGACGCCATGGTATGTAATCGCACCCCATACAAGGACACCACCCTCTCGACTATGGTGCCTGCTTAGATGTAGTGACTCTTTCTGTATGTCATGAAAATAATAATTCAATCCATCAGGGCCGTCAATGCAAAAGCGTTTTTCATCCGT
The DNA here is from genome assembly GCA_963942545.1 of Oxycera nigricornis. Taxonomy (NCBI): domain Eukaryota; kingdom Metazoa; phylum Arthropoda; class Insecta; order Diptera; family Stratiomyidae; genus Oxycera; species Oxycera nigricornis. The sequence continues at coordinate 62,780,219 of OZ012663.1, read as the reverse complement.
GAATATCACTTTGCTCCATCTGGCACCCCATCCGATATGTTCCAATGCAAACTCCTTTCGGCGTTCTTTGTGTATTGCTGTCAATGCTGGTTTCATCTTTAATTTAATTCGTTTCAAGTGTGGACATTGCCGTAGTATCTGCCTCATTGTCCAGACACTTGCAGAAGCCCCTGCTTCTTCGCCAATTCTGCGTGCAGTTTTCGCAGAGTTCAATGCAAGTCGCAATATTTTCCTACGTTCGCGCTCAGTTGTGGCTGTTTTCGTGCATCCTTTGTAGTTTTCTCCGTAGGTTTCAGGATTCCTCAAAAAACGGCAGATCGTATCGGTACTTCTTCCAATTTTTGTGGATATTGCCCTCGCGGAATATCCTTCCGCTTTTGAACCTATTATTTTCCCCCTTTCTTCCGAATTCAAAATTTTTCCACGTCACATCTTCAATTACTTCTGTAAAATGAGTATTGACTACAAATCTGTTCTATTTTACCAACACAAAATCTTGAAAACCTCAGAAAAGATTAGTGTACGTACCCTGTTGGCCGCCGAAAAAATTCAGGTTTCGTTAAAAACTTTCCTAATTCCACAACCAGGCAGGTAATTGATTCCCTTAAAGGATGTTATTACCAAGCTATTGGAAAGTCATAAAACACTATTTAAGAAATTACGTCATATGCGACTAAGCCTGATAAATAGGCAAAATATTGGGTGTCCGTATCCAGTTGCTCGCTAGTATATATATATGTTAAACATCATGCAATAAAATTGATACAAAACTGACCACTTTGACACGGTGAGACGGTGCAGAATCGTCTTGAAAAATGCACTCAGAACAAATATAAAAATTATTCTCCATCGAAAGCAAAAAATGCTCATATAAAACATTTTTATAGACTGCCGCATACACTGTTCCATCAATAAAGGCCTAGTTTTCCAACTCCATAATAGAAAAAAACATCCCGAGACCATTTTACCAGGTGAGTGTTTGACTGATGGTTTGATGCATTTGGCACTTAATCGCTCTCCAGGTCTACGCCTAACGTACTGCAAGCCATCGGATCCAAACAAATTAAACTTACTTTCATCAGAAAATATAACCTTTCGCCAATCCAGATTAGTCCAATGTTGGTAGTTTTTAGCCCATTCTAGGCGTTTTTCCGCATGTCTCTTGTTAAATAAGGCCTTTTAGCAGGAATTCTTGCAGTTAAATGTTCCTCAACAAACCGTCTGCGCAACGTATGGACACTTATCTGCTTTTGAGTTTCTTCTAAAAACTCTTTGCGTATTTCTACCGCAGTTTTGAACCGATCTTCTAGGCAAATTCTCTTTAACAGGCGATCTTCAGCCGGTGTTGTTATTTTCTTAGCCCCTGTGCCTTTTTCCGCTGTGTGGATCCAGTGGTTTTAATTTTTTTTAAAATTCTGCTACAGAAGACTTCCTTCTACAACGTCACTATTTCCGTTTTTTTAATTTCGGTTATTTTCCTATTATTTGCCATTCTTATACATTTCACTTGTACTAACTTCACTGTTTGAAAAACTAGCTGAAACTGATAACAATCATAAAGGTCCCATATTTATACCTGAAAAAGTACCCAACCCCATTTTCCCCCGTTACCTGGAAATAATGCACCCAAAATGCTTGTTTTTCTACCTGACCGGATCTCTCTGCTCGCTACTATATATATATATATATATATATATATTACTATATGTATATGTATATATATATATATATATATATATATATACATATATATAGGGTGCACCATCTTTCGTCTCGATATGTAAACACTTACTAACTTTGAAAAAAACCTATTTTTATAAATGAGGTATTTTTATTAAATTTGGTCCTTTGCAATATATTTTCACTACTTTTGAAATACAACATCAATTAAGTGGCCTTTATTGGCCAAAACGAAATTTGCCCACTTTACTGCATTCTCCATTACCTTTTCGAGCCAAGATTTCGACACGAATATTTGCCTTGAGCTCGGTAATGCTCCGAGGCTTGCTGGCGTACCCTTTGTTTTTCAAATAGCCCCACAAAAAGAAGTCCGAAGGGGTAAAATTTGGAGATCTGCGTGGCCACTCCATGTCGTCTCTTTTTGACATCAGGCGTCCAGGGAATTTTCGTTGCAAAAATTGAACTGTTTGATTTGCAGTGTGGCGTGGCGCACCGTCCTGTTAAAATTAGTAATATTCGAGTCCTTTTTCACGCATTCGCGGGCAGACATATTGGGCCAACATCCACCGATATCTTTTTCCATCAACTGGTCTGGTTTTTTTTAACTTGCCAGTAGAAAGGGATATACGTACGTACTTACGTATGTACGTACGTACTTGAGTATGTACATACGTATGTACGTTCACGGACAGGTTTTTCTACGAGCATAACTCACATAAACAAAGTTGTTTCGACTTTGGTGACATGCCAAACGAAGCGTCTTTGTGATCTCATGAGCTGATTAGTTTTTGGGAAACTTCGGTCCGGGGTTTGTTGTTTTGCCCCTTTGAAGGTCATTTCTGTCATGCGTGATATCTCACGAACTAAATATTCGACTTACATCGTTAAGGTGTCAAGCGACGAGTATTATAATTTTCGTGAATCTATCAAATTAAAAAAAATGTTTGAGACGTTTTTTAATTTAAGAAAAAGAAGTGCAAAAAATTAGATTTTTGTTCATAAACAAAAATTTTTTAACCTGATTGGCAAAACATAGTAATCAATGTTAATAAAATTATATATTCCAAACAGTGTTTGTAAAAACATCATCAAAACATTTTCTCATGATGACGCCAAAAAATTAATTAAATAAAATATAAAAATCATTAACGGTCATCATGATTTTCAAAGTCATTTTTATCATTCACTATATCTCACGAACCAAATATAAATTTGCATCATCAAGGTGTCAATCGATATATCTCAACATTTTTTGGATGTTTTCAATTTTATAAAAAACAGTTTCAGCCGTTTTTTAATTTAATTAAAGAAAATGCGAAAAATTGGAGCTTTTTCGTAAAAAATAAATTTTTAATCTGATATACACAGCTCAGTAGTAAATGTTTATAAAATTTATAAATTTCTATCAGTTTTTGGAGAAAAACCAACAATCCTTTTTTTAATGATTCCGAACAAAAAACTATATTAAAAATAAAAAATCATTCAAAGTTACCGTGTAAAAAGGGATCATACGAATGATATTACCTTATATCTTTTATTCTATAGACTTTTTGGTAAAACCAATCCAAGTTTGATAGTATTTGCATAATTTGAGCAGATTTTGAATAGCTTTTACATTGTTTTAGTTTTAATAAAAAAAACTGCTTAAATTTTGAAAACCAACAAAATTTCAGTCAAATTTGCATTTGTGGTAATCAACGCTTTGAATATTAAAATATTTTTTAGTCAAAACTTTGCAAGCTCATATGCTTTAAAAAGCTTTCATCAAATAAAAAATTGTAGTTTTTAGTAGATTTATTCTTTAGTAATCGTACGATTCCAATTACTTCCTCCATGGACCTCAAGGGTCGCACCTCGTGGCTTGTTTTTTTAATTTTTTTTTGTAATCATGGAAAAATGTTTTGCTGGTTTCTCTACAAAAACGGATAGGGATTTATAAATTTAGTAAACATTTATGACTCTGCTCTGCAAATAAGGTTAAAAATTAATTTTTTTTGAAAAAACCCTAACCCATTTTTAAAATTAAAAAACGGCTCCAGCGATTTTTTCAAAACATGAAAAGACCATGAAATGTTAAGACGCGTCGATTGACATCTCAGTGAAGCGAATACTATGTATATTTGGTTCGGGAGATATAGAAAATGACATGAATGACCTTGAAAGTCATGATCACTTAAAGAATTTTATTTTTAATATAATTTTTTTCATTATCATTAGAAAGAATTTCAATGAGGTTTTTTCAAAAACTATTTGGAGTATATAAATTTTACAAATATTGATCACTGCGCTTTGCAAATCAGGTTGAAAATGTTTTGTTTCTGAAAAAAAACTTAATTTTTTCCACTTTTTTTCTAATAAATTAAAAAACGGCCTTAACAATTTTTTTAAAAACTTGACACAATAACATCAATGTAAATACGCGAGAATTCCATATTTGGTTCGTGAGATATAGTGCATGACAGCAATGACCTTCAAGGGGTCAAAACAGCAAACCCCCCGCCCGAAGTTTTCTTAAAAACTAATCACCTCTTAAGATTGCAAAGACGCTTCGATTGACACCTCAACGAAGTCGAAACGACTTTGTTTACGTGAGTTATGCTCTTAAAAAGCCGTTCGCAAACGTACATACATACACACACACACACACTTCTTTCTAAAAACACTTGAACACTCTAAAGACCCCAAAACGTAAAGATAAGTTGAAAATTTCAATTTCGATTTTCGAGGCGATTACTTCCCATATACTGGGAAGTTATTAAAAAAACAAAAGCAACCGGATACGACAGAATTCGAACGTCCAGTACGTTCGAGAAGTCAAGTAAATGCTTGGTAGTGTAAAAGTGGCCAAATTCGAAGTGCTAACGTCTGTGAAATTGCCAGAATGGGAATTTGTGGGAGTGTGCTACGTGGTGAAGTGGTTGGAAGTTTAATGTTTGGAAATTACGGGTGTGAAAGGTGACATAGCAAAAAGATTAAAAGGAAATTATAAATATACTAAAATAACTTAAAAACAAAATTCCGTATTGCTCTTATTCCTTTTTTTCTTATAGCGCTGTCTTCATTTGTGTCAGGTGACGGAGTCAACTAAGTCACTGGTAGACTGCCTTAACAAGAAGGAGCTGGTGTATAAGGCAAAAGTGCCCAACATGCTTAAAGAGATCGTAGAGGCATTGCGGAAAGAGTTCAAAGTGATCCTGCAAGCCGAAGCGCTGCTAGAGACGTCCCTTTACGCCATCTACTACCTCTTCATCTACAACCAGGATCTCGAGGGGCGAGACCTTAAATCTTCCGAGTCATTGCAAGCTGGAGCTTGGACTGGAATGTATCCGCAACATGTTCCGGGAAAAGATCTGGCGGATCCCAACTTCAAAAAACTGCAACGACGTTTCTGTCTGCCACATAGTGGGACCAGCTTGAGATGAAGAAGAAGGCAACGATGGTTCACTGATGACTAAAAGCTCGGCGAACGTTAAGTCACTGAGAGGGAAGTGTCGTAGATACCGGCCTGTTTAACATTAAAGACTCTCCATATCGCTGTAACCAAAGTTCTGAACATTTCTAAATGGGGGATGAAACTTTCAAAAAAAGGATCGGGTTTCGTTAGTGTCTTTCTGGAGAGGGTGTAGGTTTTTCGCGATGCCTGAAGGATGTCTAAAGGTCAACCATTCCATTGGAGAGAACGAAGCTGATCTGATTCCAAACCAATCGAGGGACTGTCGAAAGCTGGGATGTTGTGTGTCGATATATGTGGGCGAAACTCCACCTTCCGACTGAGACGATTGCTTATGTGTGAAGATTTGTCGTCATACGCAGGGAAGTGCCACATCCATTGGGTGTACATGGTGACAATTGAGTGATTGTTTCGATAGCTTTTTGTCAGGTGCAACGAGAAAGCCAAACTTTAGATCCTTCAATAGAATATTTCCCTCATCTATCAGATTCAGCTAAACTGTATGCCAATAGAACAATAGCTGAACTCACCACGCTGGCAAGAAAGCGGAAATCTACCCAAATTATGGTGAAAACATTTGTGCCACCACCCCGCGAATAGCTTCTCGGAGCCAAATTTGGCGTATGTAGACCCATCTGAACTGGCCATAGCCACCACAAAAAAAAAAGAGAGCGGGGTTGAATTCTGACATTATAATTGGTCACTGGTTTTCAGAATTACGCTGGAGAAGGCGTTGTTTTGGGTGAAAATGGCTAAAGACGATAAAGGCTAGATGCCCTATCTGTTCCGCAGTGTTGTGTGCAGACGCCCAAGGATCTCGCCACAGACAGGGACATCTTACAATCAAGGAGGCAGGAAAACAAACTCTGTGTTCAATAGGTAGCAAGGGTAGCACGGATTCACATAAGTGTAGGCGTCTAGGCTCATTACCTATTTTCAGGAGGCGAGATAGTGATGGACACGTCGGGGCAGTTAAAAAGACAGGTACACCTTGAAGAGGGCGAGGCTCCACAGCTGGAGAGTTTGGTGCAGCGTGAGGTTGGACTGATGGAGAAAAGATAAGGTTGCACGATATTAGTCGAACTTGCAATTCGTACGGATAAACGTCACAACCCTTATGAAACAGCGTTATTATACGATGGCCTCTGTGGTACAACGGCGCATAGACCAAGAGCTGGACGAGATGCTCAATGTGGACATAGTGGACCACTTGAAACACGGCACCCGGACGAAGCTTGTACCAATTTTGATGGATGCCGTTTGGCCTATCCAATGCCACCGCCACGTGGCAACGACTAATCGACTGGGTCGTAGGTGTCAGGCTGGAACCGTTCCTCTATACCCACTTGAACGAAATAATTATCGTCATCGACGGATTTCAAAAGCACCCAAAAATTCTCCGACGTTCAGGAGAAACCAGAGTCATGCTGTCGTGGAAAAAATTTCACTTCTGTTTCGTACGGCTTAAGTGCCTTGGCTTTATTATCGCTGATTGGGATCTCAGTGTAAACCCGGACAAGGTACAGTGCATACTGGATATTCACCAAACAACAAACGTGACGACCGTCTTACAGTTCTTAGGGATGGCATCGTGGTGTTGACAGATTATGCCTGACTATGCGACTCAAACAGCGCAGTTCAACGAACGATTGCAAAAGTACCCTCGATTTGAGTGGGTCACGTTCTGCGGAGAGGTTTTCACTAGATGCAAGATAAAAATAGTCTTGGCGCATATTTTATCATCTTCAGATTTTAGTCTGCTCTTCAATGCGCAAACTAAGAGAAGTATTTAGTGCTGATGATGCTGGTGCTCTGCCAAAATGTGCCCATGGTGAAAAGCGCCAACCATTGACAGTAAACTGTATAGGTAACGGATGGCGATTAAAAACTAAATACACATTCCGCATTTCACACAAGTCACTAGGGTAGTACATGATTTAATTGGATTGCATTATATGAAAAGGGAATAGATCCACCTAGGTTAAGGATATCAAAGTATTTACATAAATATTAGATACATTTAGGTTAAGGATATTGAATTATGCATTTAATAATGTATACAACTGTAAGTTGCTTTTATGTTAAGGATATTTAATTTATGAATATATATTGGATTTATTTGAATAAAGATATTGTATTATATAAACCTGAGTTGGATGCATTTAGGCTTGGAATATTGAATTAGATAGATAAGTAGGAAATAAATGTTGCTATGGAGGGTTTTGTGTCTTACTGTAGTGGCTTGGTACGACTCGATTGCAATTCGTTTCAAATGTTATTTTCAAAAAACCTGCAAATTGTGTTTAGTATCTGAGCTTGATTTGAATTCTGCAAAATTGCTGCTAACGTGTGCGTCGCAAAACGAAGACTTAAGGTCGGACTGCAATTATTCTGGCATTGGCGAATCGTTCCGAATTGCCCACGTATGGTAAATACTGCTGACCTTGATCTACACAGCGGCCCTGCATTGCCAGCGTGACATATTGTCTGCTCAGAAGCCAGTCTGCCCCACACACAACCTTTTCATAAACTAAAAATATTCGTATAACAATAAGAATCAATTTATAGTTACACAGAATAAAGAAGTGATATGAATATTATTACCACATTTCAACTACACAAATGCTGTGGGTGTAGTAATGATTGAAGCAAATTGTCATTTGTACGATTTGGTTAGTTTATTAATAAGTTTAGGTCAGTCATTCCTTAATTAAAAAAAATGTTGAAACTTTGTTTTTAGAAAATTAAGAGTATTTCAGCTGAGAACAGAAAATCAGAAGCTTTCAAAAATATTCATCCAGGAAAAAATTCAAAATTTTTTCAATCACAGTGTGCAGTGTCTAATCATAGTTTTTTTTTGATCGTTGTGAAGATATTACTGGAAAGTGTTCGTGTAGACCTCAGAAATCACACCACACGATTTTTATAGTAGTGTAACCTTATTTCTCTCTACATTTACTTTTGAACAAACAAATCGTTTACGAGCAAAACTTATCAGAGCGCATATTAGAAACACTACTGAAATTAAAAAGCTATCGATGCTATCGCATCGTGTTTCAGATTCATCCACGAAAACGGATTCCGTTATCCCTAAAAAGGTAAATGTTCTCATTATGATCAGTGTATGGAACTAACTGCCCTTAAAGTCTTAAACATGAAAAATATTTACTAATATTTGAAGCACAATTGAAACTAGCCTACAAAAAGCGATAAGCATGTTATGTGGAACTATTTATAGCAAAAAGATCACATGAACAAAATTTTCGCCCCGATTGAAGTTGCAACATTGTTCAAAACATAAAATCTGTATTTTGGAGCAACTGTTGAAGAGTCCACAGTCGAAAATAATAATTTCGCCACGCAACGTCGTCGACTCACAACCCATAATGGCAAAATGGGGGTCTGCCCCGCTCTTGTAGACCCCAAACTACCGTGCGGGTGAACGCTGTTTTTAAAGAATTGATAAATAATGTTACGTTCGCCACTTCACACAATCAAGCCAATTAATTATATTGCTACTAACGAACTAGATGGTTCTTAATGAATTAGATTGTAGGGAGAAGGGAGTAAAAGTTTGAATTATATATATATATAGGGGAGATGCACGTAGGTTAAGGATACTGGATTAGATAGCTTAGTTGGTAATAAGTTTTTATGGAGAGTGATCAGCAGCAAAATGCACCACAGTCAACGTCACAGACCCTGCAGATAAGTTGCCAGCAACGACGGCAACAAACAACGCTCACCCAATCGCCGCAACATATCCAAATCCAGGCTCCGGCTGGTCTACGTTGCGCCCAATGGAGTCCCTTATGCGCCAGTGATACCCACAACCATTGGTACTTGCAATTAAGCATGGTTAACGACTGTCACGAGTATTTCACCGTGCTCCAATCGCATCCCACAGCAGTCACAGCATTTCTCCCGCACCTAGGTACCACGCTCTGACCAAACCAACGGTCCCAAAGTTAGGAAGCTTTGATGAGGTCAACAAACTCGTGGACGTTGACTGGCGATGTAGCAACTGGATGAGGGTTTTGAATAAATTGGATTGCAGAAGCAGCTGACGGGGTATTTTACGGTGCAACGCTCAAGGAGTGCGTTTTAGATTTAGATCTCTTTGTTCGGTGCGAAGCTGCGTCTTGGGTGTCGATGTTTTTGTTGGGTGCGAAGCTGCGTCTTGGATGACGAACTCTTGTTCGGTGCGAAGCTTGAACGGTGTGTATCCTTCGAGTTGAGATCTTCGAGTAACAATAGCGCGGTTTGTGCTGTCGAGACCGCGAAAATCTTACAGTGAAATTTTTTATACACCCAGTGTTGGCTATGAACATATTTGAAAACTTACGATATTTTTCCGAGAGTTTTGAGTGGACTCAAAAGATACTTTTGAAAGTCAGCAAATTGGAAAAATAATCAGTGCCAGGAGTACACACATGTCGTGTAAGTAAAAGGGGGTTGCTGTCAATAGTGGGTACGCGTGTCCCCAACAGCCAGACGAGCGACTCGGATTCGGTCAATAGGAGCAGTGGAGCCCGGCGGGGACAGGCTTAAGAAGGAAAAAAAATTCTGAGTAGATTCAAAAATACATAGTTAAGAATTAGCTAGGGTTTTAAGAAAAAAAATTAATTTAGTGAATATAGATTGTTGTTATTGCGTGGAGTGGCGAAGTAGGAATGCCGTTTCCGGCTTTTGTGTTCCCTTTGTTCCAATTTCTTATTCGATCGGTGGTTTTGGGTCGTCGCGGATCCTTTTCCGGTTTCGAGATTCGCGGACAGGACAGTCCCGGCGCAGAAACGGGTGGCGCACTTTTTATAAAAACATATTCCCACACCCTCTTACGCGGGGCAAGGCTGGGTGGGATTGCCAAAACCGGTGTAGTGGAGAACGTTACGCAAAATATAGTCGTTACATACTGTGATGCGGATAATTTTTATGTCACTTTTTTTCTACCAAAACGTGAATCAATTTAAATTGCATCGTTACACTGTCAAATAATCGCCATTGGCAGCACTAAAATTCGAATTATTAATCCACCACTCGCACTGTCTCTCGAGAGAGGTGAATAACGCGTTTTTTTTGTTCGTGTCGTGGTGAGTTCAGGTGATCGAGCGAGAGCGGGTTTTTTTTTGGGTGCGGTCGCCCATCTGATTGGACAAATTTAAGAATTGCCATATATGGGCATAAATGTTCGGACTCGAGACGCGAGTGAGAGGGTTCGAGGGGTGTAAGTCCAGAGGTGGCGAAAAAGTCAGTCGGGAAAGTACATCGTGTACAAAACGTTTTTTTCGATCTCAAAGATTTAGTTTTCTCGGCATACTATAAACCAATTCGGGAAAAAGTTTTGTTATGAATTATGCAAAGAAAGGCTATCTTACACATTAAGGATGCCTCGTTCCAGTCGAAATAAGCGGAAGGCGTTTGTCAAGGACACGGACGTGTGGAGCCGTGTGCAGAAGCCGAGATGCCGAATCTACATGCGGACTTCAAGAAGCAATAACTTAGCTTGGTAATTGGAATATCCGCGAGTATTGTGTCAAGGAAACGACGTGCAAAAAGAGGACCTAACCCGCTAAACGGGAGTGAAATTTTTGAAGAAAGGAAACATTGAATGCAAGCAATTCCCGAAGGAATAATTATTAAATATTGCACTTTGTGTTCTCAGTTTACATATAATTTTTTTTGGAAAACAAAAAGTGGAGCATATAAAGTAGCAGATTTGTTGGATTGTACAATATAAAAGCAGTGGAATGTATATTTATTTGTAATTGGCAAAATGCATAAAAAATTCAGTAGTTGATGAGTAAATGGACGTCTGTAGATAAGTCCAGAGATTGATAACATGTTAATGTAACAAAAATGATACAAACGACAATTTCAAATTAGAAAAAAAACCTGTTCAAACTGTAATAAAATAAAAAAAGGAACAAATAATAAAGTGAAATCTAATATGACGTGAGTGTCTAATTGGTTTCTCCCCTCCGCAACTTGTGCGCGATTATGATGTTTGTCCCGTTTCTTCCGTTGTTTTTTTTTGATTAGTTCGTGACCCGGTGAGTTAGCCGGTTAAAAAAATTTACTCTATGACCGCCACTATGCGGCCACAGTTGGTGGGTGCTCCGCATGGGGCCTCCTCTCGACAGTCATCTTCCATGTTGCGTTCAAATTGGCGGGGCACGCAACACATGGCGCCCAAACGTTGCGGCTTTCTGCCTTGCTAAATTTTAAATTCAAGTTCTATAGTGGTGCCGAAATTCGGGAAAGTTTCGGATAATTCGCATTGTTTGTTTGAATCGGGATTGTGATTATATCAATCACACCAAGTAATCGCGTCCACGTTTGAAACCGACGCAATCTCAATTTCGACCCACTTCTATAAAAAAATGTTCACTTTTAACTTGTAGTCGTCGAATAATTTGTTCGAATCGTGAATCATCTCGTTTTACGTACTTCACATTTTGTTGTTACACACAATTTAAGTGTTTTATTAAAATGTGTATCTGATCGCGTTATGTCTGTTGGTGAGGAGACCATATATATTTAAAAAAACAATAAACAATTCTAATCACTTCATGTGAATCGACACTATATTAATAAGTCACACTTTTGTAAAAACATTGTACAAAAACTTAAGTCAAATTATTGTAAACTATTCTAAACCACACTCACACTCATACAACCGGGTTTCGGTATTACGCGTTTAGTATCTTTGCCAAGTTTAGCATTTGAGCTTATCGCTTCTTGGCGTACAATTGGTAATTGGTACATTTATCGTAGTTTTGTGGCCTTGGAATTAGCCCTAAGAAAGTTAGGTATAATATCGTATCGTATAATATCGTATCGTAAATAGCGTATCGTAAAATATCGTATTCGGTGAAATAACTTAATAATTTTTTTTATAATTCGCGCAAATATTTAGTCGCTCTATCACTTACCTCAACACGTGATAACTAAATACTATCGTAATTCTTTATCATTCTATTCTTCAACATGGATATTCCCCAATCATTTTGGCCCAAAGTGGTGTCTTCTCTGGTTACGTCTCGGGAAATCAGACCATCCCTTGACTTAGGGAGTGAGTCCAATCCTTTCTCTATTAATCATCCGCTACAAGTGTCTGAAGTGGGTGGCAGTTCCCCACCTAATCAATCCATGGTGATAAACATTCCGCCCGACCAATGTCAGGTGCCCATCATTTTCAACAGTCCGAAACATATTGTAACTGAAACACCTATCCACACTGCGGATTTATATATGTTGCATCAAGATGAACACTTTCGGTATGTAAGTCCGGCACAACTTGTAGATGTACAATCTTCACCCCCTAAGTATCCAGATGTTCTTTATATCCATAGTTTTCCTCTACCGGTGAAGGAAACATCAAAAACCTCTGTTCGTCACAATGTACCCATATTTAAATGGGGCATCACTTTTGATGGAACCAACTCTAGTCTCAATGCCGAGATTTTTATATTCCAAGTCAAAACTCTCTCTCGCACATATCAGGTTTCGTTTTCAGAACTCATCGCGAGTTTCCATTTACTAGTTCGTTGACCAGCAACTGTCTGGTATTGGAAATATCTCCAACTACATCCCCAGTCTTTCGATTGGGACGGCTTTAAGGCCGCTTTTCTGAGTCGTTATGGCTCTCTTACCTCCGACATGGATATCCGCCGACGTTTTGACGCGCGGATTCAAAAACCCACTGAAACATTCATGGAGTTCTTTGATGCTGTTGAAGGACTGACTTTTCAGCTTCGGCATTCATTACCTGACACCGACCTACAAATTATCTTATATCGTAATATGTCCACCCGTGTGAGCGATCACCTAGCTGGTCGTACCTTTAACAACACTCGCAAACTAGTTCAATGTTCTTTTTCCGTCGAGAGTGTATGGAACATCAACACTCCTGTAAAACAAACTATTTCTTTCGTGCGGCGTTTTGTGTACGAAATTCATCTTACGTCCGGATCGCAAAATAATGATCCTATCAACTCTCGCCGTTCTTCCGATAATCCATTCAGACGTGCAGACGTATCTTCTACAGTTCGCACTTCCGAAGCCTTCTCCAACTCCCTTATCTGATGGAACTGTAAGCGTAATGTGCATTCCTTCGGAAATTGTCCAAACCCGGTGAATCGACTTTTCTTTTTTGGTTGTGGCCACGACGGTGTCCTGAAACGGAACTGTCCTAAGTGCAACCTGTTGGGAAACAGGCGAAGGAGTGTGTCTTTTGCGGGGAATCGATCCACTCCAGTTAGCGCCAACACTATGCCTCTGAATCGGTCAGACCGACCGAAACCACGTATCCCAGTCAGACCCAAAGCAAAGCCGGGTCTGTAAATCCAGTATCTTACTCCTCTGCCATCTCTACTAGAGATATTTCCATCCAAACGGACCTCAATATCAATGTAAAACCTGTTATAGTACCTGTTGAGTCCATACATTGCGACCTTGTTTCCGTAACGTCACCCCATATATTTCATCCATCTAGTCAATCTTAATGTCGCCAACTGTCCAATAGTCGCCTACGGCGGTGTAAAAGCACGGCACTATATTTTTTTAAACTTCACCAACTGTGTAGGGCAGTAATACATTCCATATATTCCGATGATCCTTCTGCTGATTCTTGACCTTTTCGTGAAGTAGCCATTAATAGGCATAAAATCTCTGGGTTACTCGATAGTGGAGCTAGCGTTAGCGTATTAGGTCAAGTTGCTTTAAACCTTATATCAAAACTACACCTTTAACTGCATTCCTCAAAACTCCATATTAGTACTGCTTCTGGACAACATGTCTCCGCGTTAGGGTATGAAGACATTACAGTCTCCTTCGAAAATTTAATCAAACACATTCGATTTTTAGTAATCCCTTCTCTAGTACATTCCGTTTATCTTGGCATCGATTTTTGGAACGCATTTAATATCGTTCCTTTTCAGTTACCTTCCCTACAAGTACCTAATACTGTTTCTGCCTCTGAAGGCGATGTGTATCATCACCTAACTACAGCGCAGCAAATGCAGCTTCAATATGTTATCTAGACTTTTCCGTCTATTAACGAGCGTGGCTTGGGACAAACATCCCTTTTGAGTCATTTTATCGATACGGGTGCCGCAAAACCCGTTCAACAACGTCACTATTCGGTGTCTCCTATTATTTAATCTCAGTTATAGTCAGAATTAGATTGTAAGCTTTCATTCGGCGTTATAGAGGAAAGTCAGAGCTCATGGAGTTCTCCAGCCATTTTGGTCCGCAAACCCGGTAAAAATCGGCTATGACTGGACGCTCGTTGGGTTAATGAAGTCAGTATCAAGGATGCATATCCACTTCCGCTAATAGAGGGTCTCTTATCTCGTTTACAATCTACTAAATCTATAACCAGTTTAAATCTCAAGAACGCCTTCTGGCAAATTCCGTTATCTTTGGAGTCCCGCGAAAAGATCGCTTTTACAGTCCCTGGTCGTCCTCTTTATTACTTCACCGTTATGCATTTTGGTCTTTGCAATGCCCCACAAACTATGTGTCGCCTCATGCATAAAGTCATTCCGCACGAGTATCATGACAAAATTTTCGTCTATCTAGACGACCTACTCATTACGAGTGCCACCTTTGAGGAACATTTAGTGGCTCAATTTATCGCTTCTGCAGGCCTTACTATTAACGTAGAATGGTGAACTCCTTCAACGCGAGATTAAATATCTTGGATATATAGTAAGTAACGGTATCCTAAAAACCGATTCTGATAAAATTTCTAGTATTGTCGACTACTTCACTCCTAGGTCCGCTAAGGACGAACGTCGTTTTATGGGAATGGCTAATTGGTATCGACGTTTCATCCTTTGCGTCGCCAGTATCACTGCGCCTCTAACCGATTTACTTCAGAATAAGCATTCGTTTAAGTGGAACGACTCCGCCGAAAACGCTTTTTCGCAAATAAAACAAGCCTTAATTTCGCCTCCAGTTTTAATTAATCCAGACTTTAGTAAACCCTTCTTTATACAGTGTGACGCCAGTACTACTGGTATAGGTAGCGTGTTATTTCAAAAGGATGAGGATGCTAAGGAGCATCCTATTGCTTTTATGTCCCATAAACTAAATTCTGGCCAACGTAACTATACTATCACTGAACTCGAATGCCTTGCGGCTGTTCAAAGTGTAAAAAAAATTCGTGCCTATATCGAGGGGTTTTCTTTCACTATCATTACCGATCATGCCAGCCTCAAATGACTGATGCGACAAACTGATCTTTTCAGCAGACTGGCTCGTTGGAGTCTCAAACTACAAGGATTTGACTTTCAAATCCAACACTGCGAAGGATCCGTAAATGTGGTGTCGGACGCGTTGTTGCGCGTACATGAGGGTATTGTCGCCGGCCATATCTCTACAATCACTCACCAAACTGTAAATCCAATTCTTCAGGAATATGCTTCTCTGCATCCTTTAATTCCTGAGTCAGCTTTTAGTGAACTTTCATATCTAGAACGTACCGATCTCATACACACAAATCCCGATAAATTTTCTAATCTTTGAGTACAAAACGGAAAAATTTATATTAATACCGGTGTCATGTCGGAGGACCAAGTAAATATCCCTCAAACTAAACTGTGGGTGCCCGACAGTGTACAACAACTGCTTATATCTCACAGTCATAGCTCCCCTGTATCCGCACATAGTGGTGTCCATAAAACCGCCGAAATATTGCGTCGGTATTTCTATTGGCCACGTCTCAAACTCGACGTCCGTAAATTTATTAGTCAATGTTCTGTCTGCAAACAGACAAAGTCTAATAACCAAACGCTACGTCCTCCGCTCGGACAAATTCGTATTTATGAGCGTCCACTGCAACGCCTGTTCATTGACTTTTTGGGTCCATATCCCCGTCCTAAGTTTGGAAATACGCAACTTTTCGTGGTGCTAGACCACTATTCCAAATTTCTATGGCTTAAGGCTATGCCTAAGGCAACCGCCGAATCCGTGGTGAACTTTCTTTCCGAAAATATTTTCCATACTTTTGGCGTTCCTGAATTTATTTATTCCGATAACGGAGTGCAATTTGTGTCTGAAGTTTTCACGCAACTTCTGTCAGACTACAATATCACCCAAGTTCTAAATCCTCGATATTCTCCGCAGTCCAACGCTTCTGAGCGTGCCAATCAATCCACTTTATCCGCTATTCGCTCTCATATTGGTGACGACCATCGTAATTGGGACCGTTCCTTGGTGGAGACATGCGCTGCATTTAGGAACGTGGTGCATGAATCCACTGGTTGTTCACCGCACTTCCTAATGTTTGGATTTCAGGCTATTAGATATGGCTCTGACTACTCTCTCTTACGTAAATTATCCTCTCTGGCTGGTGGCTTACTAAGTGTCACGGAGCGTAATGACAAAATGCGTGATATTCAAATCAAGGTTCAATCTAAACTCCAAGAATCATGCTTAAAGGGCAAACGCAGATACGACTAGCGTAGTAAGCCCCGAATGTTTCAGCCCGGTCAATCTGTATATGTCCGTAATCATGTCTTGAGTAAGGCTGTTGATCGGTTTTCCGCCATACTTGCCCCGAAGTTTGTGCCGGGAATCATTGTTAGACCTGTGAGACTGGTTGCCTACGAAGTTCGGGATATGTCCGGTAAAACTCTTGGTGTATGTCACGCACAGGACATTAAGAGTTAATTTATATCTGTATATTTTGTTGATACCTATCTGTATATATATCGTACATATGTAAATAAGTATGTCATAGTTTTTGTATAAAAATAAGTCTAAATATTATTAGGTGAGGTTGCAGATATCATTAGTATTTGGTAAAGGGTGATTCTCTATTAGTAAGTTTGTTTCGTGGTCCAATGAATTTCCTAAAGGCCTCGTCGTGTAACGCATCGGTTACATTAGTGTGGACGTATATTGTTAGCTTGTTTCGTGGTCCAATGAGTTTCCCAATGGCCTAGTCGTGTGACGTATCGGTTGCATTAGTGTGGACGTGTATTGTCTTAGTGTATATATCTGCTAGTTAGGTTGTACATTATTTAGTGCCTGTCCGTATAGCTTTAGTATATCTTTTTGGGTTTGGAGTCACACAATGCTAGAGAATTGTCGACCTCTTGGGTCCCTTAACTAGTCCGCGTTGAGTGTTGACGTCTGTATATAATGGAAATATTTTTGTGTAGTATATAGTATCCAATTATTTAATTAGGCTCACAAGAAGTGAGACCAGTTTTTTTTGGGTATTCCAATCATAGTTCCACGATCTTCATTCTTGTTTCATTAGCCACCTTTCAAACACACCCTTGTTTCATATTGTTTAGATAACTCAATAACCCGCTGTCGGTAGGTTCCGTTTCTGTTTTAGTCTAGTTCGACTAATTAGTTAGTTTTGAAGGCTTATTTCGAGCGAAACTGTCGATTGAGTAGGGTAACCTTAACGTAATTCCGTATCAAGGAACTTGCGTGAACTCGTATGATGATTTCGATGTTAATGCATTTTGACTACATCTGCTGAGCTTCACGTAAGAATTCCCTTTTGTTAAACCTTCATGGTTCGTTTGAGCGAGCATGATGATTTCGACGTTTAGACGTTTTGACTACATCTGCCTAGCCTCATACCAACCATGAGATCTTTCATTACTTAGAGTTCATACATAGCCCGGCTTTATTGTGGAGAGACTCTTCTCAGGGCGGGGTCGTCCCCACGTTCTGTTGCGGATCAATTCTCATTTTAGTCGTTCATTTTTTTTTCATTTCTTCCAAATTGGAATATATTCAATTTTCCCTCAGTACACGTTCAAATAATCAGCATTGGCAGTACTAAATCCCAACTTAGTAATCCACCACACGCGCTGTCTCTCTTGCGAGGTGAGTTTAAGTGATCGAGCGCGAATCGGTTCATTTTGCATGCTGTCGCCCTCTGATTGGCCGAAAAGATTCTGACATATTACCATATATGGTAATAATTGGAGCAAAAATGCTTCAACGGGTGATCGCGGTGAAAAAGTGTGGGAGGTGAGTTGACGAAAAGGGAGTTGAAAAAGTGGTGTTGACCGAGACGGTCACGTTTGGGTTTTTGGGGTCGGTGTCAGCTTGCGAGCTTGTTTTTTGGCTAGATAATTTAGAGTGTTTTACCGGATAAACTAGTTATTAAATAATGGATGAGAAATCCGAAAATTGGAAAACCAGCCTTAAGCAGCTTAGCAGACGCATTTAGTGAGTTGGCCGGGATATCGTTTGGAAACAGCCATTTTAGATGCCGCCATAGCGAATTTCAACAAATCACTGTAAGTTCACATGAAATTAGCGGACGATAATCAGCATATATTGGCTGCAATTCACGACGAAATCGGTCTTGGACCTTCGATGCAGAACTCGTTGGACGATTGCATACTTGAATTGAAGCGTGCCTCGGAATTGATCAATGCAGAAATCGGAGAACGAAAAAAAACAACAGGATCAAACGGAGGAGGAAACGAACATAATAGCAGATTTAGAAGAAACCAAGCACGATATCCTCGCGAAAATCGGCGAGGCGGAAGTGCCCCAAGTCGTTCCGCATCACTTCTAATAAGTATTAAACTGAATCGAATCGAAATGTTGAATCAACCAACTGGACGATAATCGTGTGCGTCAGGTGCGTCAGATGCGTCTCAATGTTAACCGATTGTGTGTAGAATTAAATTTACTAAATTACATAAGTGAAAATAATATGAAGTGAGTTTTTCTTCATGGTTCTTTACTCCTCAGCATGTGCGCGATTGGGTTTTTGTCCGGTTATAAAAGTTTCTTTTGTCGATGTGCATTTTATTAGCCCACGACCCGGTGAGCTAGCCGGTTTACAAAACCTTTTATCTATGGTCGCCACTATGCGACCACTGTTGGTGGGTGCTCCTCACGGGTACCTCCTCTCGGCGGTCATCGTCCATGTTGCGTCCGAAGTGGCGGAGCACATGGAGGATGACTGGCTGGGAGGGAGGTGAAGGAATGCGGGGCACGCAACACATGGCGCCCAATCGTTTTGGCCTTTTGCCTTTCTAAATTCTCAATTCTAACCTCTAAATTCATAGTGTTGTCGAAATTCGGAAAAGTGTCGGGTAATTCGCGTAGTTTGTTTGAATCGGGATTGTGATTATCTCAATCACACCCAGTAATCGCTTCCACGTTTGAAACCGTCGCAATCCCTGTTTCGACACACTTCTATTAAATTAATAAAATAAATTCACTTTTAACTTGTAGTCGTCGGATAATTTGTTCGAATCGTGAATCATCACGTTTTACGTACTTCACATTTTGTTGTGACACACAATTTAAGTGTCTAATTAAATTTTGTATCTGATCGCGTATTGTCTGTTGGTGGGGAGACCAAATATATCCTTTAATATGTTTATATACTATATAATCACTTCATGTTATTCCGATTCGTATGTGAATCGACACCATAATACTAAGTCATATTTTTGTAAATACTTTTGTAAACACTTTTGTAAAACACTTTTGTAAAATACTTTTGTAAAATCTATGTACAATAATTTAAGTCAAAAATTTATGTAAATTCATGTAAAACTATTGTAAACTATTGTAAACCACTCACACTCCCACAATCGGTTTCGGTAGTACGCGTTTAGTATCTTCGCCGCGTTTAATAGTTGAACATATCGCCAGTGGCGTATAATTGATATAGTTAGCGTAGTTTTGTGGCGTTTCGCTTTAAGCGAGTAATTTGGACCGCCTTTTTGAGTTAGCTAGAGTATCGTTAAGTTGTAATACAATATCGTGTACTAAAGTATCGTATAATATCGTATCTTATAATATCGTTTCGTGTAATATCTTAATACCTTATTCGGTAAAATAACTTAATCTCTGTATATAATACGCGCAAACATTTAGTCGCTCTATCACTTAACTCCACTCATCCTAACCAACTTCTATCGTAGTTTCCCTATCGTTCTGTCCTGCAACATGGATGTTCTTCATTCCTTTTCTTTGAGTAAGGCTGTTGATCGGTTTTCCGCCAAACTTGCCCCGAAGTTTGTGCCTGGAATCATTGTTCGACCTGTGGGACAGGTTGCCTACGAAGTTCGGGATATATCCGGTAAAACTATTGGTGTATGTCACGCACAGGACATTAAGAGTTAACTTCGAGCTGTATATTTTGTTGATAGCTATCTGTATATATATCGTACATATATTAGTATGTCATCGTTTTGTATAAAAATAAGTCTAGATATTATTAGGTGAGGTTGTAGATATCGGTAGTATTTAGTACAGGACGTGGTCCCTTATAAAATTAGTAGTCCAGTGAGTTTTCCTAATGGCCTCGTCATGTGACGTAACGGTTGCATTAGTGTGGACGTATATAGTTAGTTTGCTTCGTGATCCAATGAGTTTTCCTAATGGCCTCGTCGTGTGACGTATCGGTTGCATTAGTGTGGACACGTATTTTTAATAAGTTTGTTTCGAAGTCCAATGAGTTTTCCTAATGGCCTCGTCGTGTGACGTATTGGTTGCATTAGTGTGGACGTGTATTTTCTTAGTATGTATATCTGACCCGTATATAGTTCTGTTGTACAGTATTTGGTATCTGTCCGTTTAGCTTTAGTTTGTCTAATTGGGTTTGGAGTCATAAAATGCTAGAGAATTGACGACCTCTGGGGTCCCTCAACTAGTCCGCGTTGAGCGTTGACGTCTGTATATAATGTAGATATTTTGGTGTTATGTATATTATCATATTAGTTTATATCTTGAATAATAGGGTTTGTAGTCATAAACAACTAAGGCAGTGACGATCCTTGGGGTCCCTTAATAATTGCTCACAGGAAGTGAGACCATTTTTTTTGTATTCTAACCATAGCTCTTTATCTTTCGAATATTACCCATTTTACCTATCGGAATCTAATATTCCTCATCTTTTCATCTCCGGTATACAACCGTTTCAGTTGCCAAGCAACTTTCTTAGGGGTGGGGGGTTCATATTGAACTCAAAATGTATGTATTTGTCTTCGTCTTTAAGTTCTGGTTTGTTTCTTTGGCTGATCCGAGACTGGGGTTGAAGTCTGTCAGGTTAGACCTGAGGTTCTCCATGGGGTTTCAATACAGAGGGCAACGGTCGATCCTTTGTAGTTAGTACAGCTCAACCCCAGTGTAAAACTCGGAAGGTACACCATTTCGTTTTTCAGTGTCGTGTATTGTCCCAGATATCTTGTCGTAACATTATCTCTGATCTGTAATAGCGGTTTCATTACTCATCTTTCCAACACGCCCGTGTTTTATTTTGTTTGATAACTCCGTAACCCGCCGTTGATAGGTTCCGTTCCTGTTTTGAGCTATTTCGACTATTAAGGTAGTTTTGAAGGCTTATTTCGGGTAAAACTGTCGATTGAGTAGGGTTACCTTAACGTAATACCGTATCGAGGAACTTGCGTGAACATGTATGATGATTTCGACGTTAATACGTTTTGACTACATCTGCTGAGCTTCACGTAAGACGTCCCATTTTTGTTAAAAACCCTCCTGGTTTGATTGAGCGAGCATGATGATTTCGACGTTTAGACGTTTTGACTACATCTGCCTAGCCTCGTACCAAACATGAGATCTTTCATTACTTGAAGTTCATACATAGCCCGGCTTTATTGTGGAGAGACTCTTCTCAGGGCGGGGTCGTCCCCACGTTCTGTTGCGGATCAATTCTCATTTTTATAGTTCACTTTTTCATTTCTTCCAAATTTGGAATATATTCAAATTTCCCTCAGTACACGTCCAAATAATCAGCATTGGCAGTACTAAATCTCAATTTAGTAATCCACCACCCGCGTTGTCTCTCTTGCGAGGTGAGTTCAAGTGATCGAGCGCGAATCGGTTCACTTTGCATGCTGTCGCCCTCTGATTGGCCTAAAACATTCTGACATATTACCATATATGGTAATAAGTGGAGCAAAAATGCTTCAACGGGTGATCGCGGTGAAAAAGTGTGGGAGGTGAGTTGACGAAAAGGGAGTTGAAAAAGTGGTGTTGACCGAGACGGTCACGTTTGGGTTTTTGGGGTCGGTGTCAGCTTGCGAGCTTGTTTTTTGGCTAGATAATTTAGAGTGTTTTACCGGATAAACTAGTTATTAAATAATGGATGAGAAATCCGAAAATTGGAAAACCAGCCTTAAGCAGCTTAGCAGACGCATATAGTGAGTTGGCCGGGATATCGTTTGGAAACAGCCATTTTAGATGCCGCCATAGCGAATTTCAACAAATCACTGTAAGTTCACATGAAATTAGCGGACGATAATCAGCATATATTGGCTGCAATTCACGACGAAATCGGTCTTGGACCTTCGATGCAGAACTCGTTGGACGATTGCATACTTGAATTGAAGCGTGCCTCGGAATTGATCAATGCAGAAATCGGAGAACGAAAAAAAACAACAGGATCAAACGGAGGAGGAAACGAACATAATAGCAGATTTAGAAGAAACCAAGCACGATATCCTCGCGAAAATCGGCGAGGCGGAAGTGCCCCAAGTCGTTCCGCATCACTTCTAATAAGTATTAAACTGAATCGAATCGAAATGTTGAATCAACCAACTGGACGATAATCGTGTGCGTCAGGTGCGTCAGATGCGTCTCAATGTTAACCGATTGTGTGTAGAATTAAATTTACTAAATTACATAAGTGAAAATAATATGAAGTGAGTTTTTCTTCATGGTTCTTTACTCCTCAGCATGTGCGCGATTGGGTTTTTGTCCGGTTATAAAAGTTTCTTTTGTCGATGTGCATTTTATTAGCCCACGACCCGGTGAGCTAGCCGGTTTACAAAACCTTTTATCTATGGTCGCCACTATGCGACCACTGTTGGTGGGTGCTCCGCACGGGGGCCTCCTCTCGGCGGTCATCGTCCATTCGGCGTCCGAAGTGGCGGAGCACATGGAGGATGATTGGCTGGGAGGCAGGTGAAGGAATGCGGTGCACGCAACAACATATGGCCGTGACATCTTTGTGACCTCGTGGAATCTGTCGGCGATGGTTGCCAGGTCGGTAAGAAACGCGTCGTTTGCCGAGAGGATGCTTCGTAGCGTGACATTTAGGTTTAGCCACATTTGCTGAGCAAGGTGTCCGTAACGTTGCCTCCTACGAGGGCCCTCATGCGGTTGAGTAGCTGTAAGGGGCGCTGGTCACATAGTTCGACCTCAGACAGCAGCTTTTGAATGCGCTTCTGTGAGGACTCGGAATACGCGGCGATTATTTGCATCCTGAGGCTCTCAAATTTACCTTCGCTAGGCGGATTTGTCACTGCGGCTCGAACTTGCTGGATGGTTCTTGTGGCGAGATTGCTGATCAGGATCTGGAACTTCGTCGAGTCGTCCGTGATCCTACTCGTAGCAAAGTTCGCCTGAACTTGAGCGAACCAGAGTTCGACGTCTCCTTCCCAGAATGGTGGGACTCGAAACGCCACGCGGTTCACCTCGTGGGTTGTAATGTCGTTGGCGACATCCTGTTTTCGGGGCTCGGTCGACATATCATACTTAAGTTGTTGGAGTCGATTGATTGACGCGACGTTTTACTCCGCGAACGTGGCTTTTATACAGCTTATAGACTAGTGCTGCAGTGTTTACGCACAACACTAGTAATAACAAGAGCTCTAACTTCGCGCTCTGAATCTCGAGTTCGGAATTCACGACTAGCGTATTCGTAACTGCGCCGGTTATGAGTTTTGGCTGATTGTTGCCCATTTGCGATGCACATGAACTATAATTTTAAGTTCGCTCTTAGTCGGCAGGATCGCCAATGTGGATGTCTGTAGCCAGGAACAAAAACGCGAGCGAATGCAAAAAGATAGTATTTATTACAATCGAAACGGTAAAAACGTAACAGGGAGAATCGCCGACGAGTACGCGATGGTCGCGTCAATGATTGACTGTTAACTACTGTCTAACTTTATGTGCCTCACTTCCTGACGCAGCATCCGGCTGACGGACGCTTCTTCCGCCATGGATGCTGTTATATTTGATGTTTTATTCTTACATTTAGTTGTTACATTTCAGGTTTGAATAAAAATGAAAAATGAACTAAAACGTGTTATATTATCAATTCCAACTGTGCTCGCTATTCGGCGCGTGACTGCAAACTGATCGCTAGTGGCGATGTTGCTGGGCACCGCGCTTGCCGACTCACACATACATTAAATTCCTCCACCCTTCTTTCGCAATTACATGAACACTTATAAATCCAATAGTTTTTTGGGTTTTGGAGTACGACTTGAACGTCGAGGAACAAACGGAGGATTATGATTATGATCTAGCGTTACATTTCCATCAACACTTAATTCTGATTTCTGAGGTTCATTTCCTGTAGATTTATTAACACTCGAATTTCTATGACAGTCGTTAATTACAATACGCTTATCATTACTCTCAGTGACACTTACATTATGAGAACGATTAACCAAATTACCGTCGACCGCCGTTGATTGTTCTTTTGCAATTTTTACCTCCCTGTTATTGGTCAGATTGGCTTTACAATGTTTTAATTGGTCGGAATGACGTTTCGTGGTCCCTTGATTTAGCCTTTCAACTTTGAATGTTACTAAGCCCAATGGTTTGACAATACGTGATCTTTCCCATTTATCTGTAGCGTAGTTTTTTGCCAAAACAATTTCGTTTGGATTAAAATCAACTTGCCGATTGCCTGTACTAAACCTAATTTGCTGATTCTGTTTTTTCCCTACAGATTCTCCCACCTTTATTTTCTATAAGTCCGATGATGTCCTAAATTGTCTACCCATTTGCAGTTCTGCTGGCGATACACCCGTGGTACACTGGGGAGACGATCTGTAATGGAATAAATATTTTTGTACTGCCTTTTTGGAGGACATTGATCTACTTAACAATTTGTATTTTCTTTTAAAAGTTTTTACCGCGTTTTCCGCCGCTCCATTAGAAGCTGGATGATACGGTGCTGACTTAATATGACGGATTCCTCCTTCACTTAAGAAATTTTCAAATTCTCTAGAGCACAAGCTTGGACCATTGTCAGACACTATTTTCTGTGGAAATCCCCACGTACAAAAATATTTGTTCAATGCAGCAATCGTTGTTTCAGTGGTTATGTTCTTCATTTCTTTTATATCAACCCACTTTGAATGAGCATCTACGATAACTAAGAACATGCGATTATTTACAGGCCCTAAAAAATCTATGTGCAACCTTTCGTTTGGCAATTCTGGCCAGTCTCATAAATACAAATTTACTCGTGGTGGATTTTGTGAGCTCTCTACACACAACTCGTATTTTTTACACACATCCTCAATGTCTTTATCAATTTTAGGCCACCAAATGTACGACCAAGCTAAAGCCTTCATTCGGACTACTCCCCTGTGAGCATCGCGTAACTCTTTCAAAAGCTTGTCTTTCAATGAATCTGGAATCACAAGTCGATGACCCCACATTATACAGTCTCTTTCTAAAGTTACCTCGCTCGCTTGACTTTTAAAAATTTTCAACGCGTCTTCTACTTTATCAGGCCATTCGGTTTTTAAAAATTCGTAAACTTTTTTAAGAGTCGAGTCGCGTTGAGTCGCGTTGAGTCGCTAACTTTACAGTTTCAGCTGAAATGATTTTTACATTTCCTTCAATCATATTTAAATATGATATTTCCATATCTGACTGTTTCTTTATATTATCATTTGGGAAACGAGATAGGCAATCTGCATGAAAATATTTTATACCTGGTATATGATTTTTTTCGTAGTCATACTGTTGCGGATCAGTTTTCATATTTTTTTGGTTTACATTTTTCAATTCTTCCAAATTTGGAACCTCTTTAAATTTCCCTCAGTACACTGCCAAATAATCGGCGTTGGCAGTACTAGATCCCAAATTGGTAATCCACCACACGCGCTGTCTCTCTCGAGAGGTGAGTTCAGGTGATCGAGCGCGAATCGGTTCTCTTTGCATGCTGTCGCCCTCTGATTGGGCGAAAACATTTTGCGAATTACCATATATGCTAATAAATGAAGCAAAAATGCTTCGACTCGTGACCGCGGTGAAGTGAGTGTGAGAGGAGAGAGTTGAGTGGAGTTGAGTGGAGTTGGATAAGAGAGCTTACCAAAGACGGTCACGGGATCGGCTCCGCGTGACCGACAGAGCTGTCGGGTTTGTGTTTTTTTTAAAATTGAGTTTTCAAGATAATTGTTATAGTGTTTTGGCGTAAAATCATCGCTCGAAAATCAACCGGAGGAACGGCTCCGCGTAAGCAGTTGGCAGCAAAGGCTGCGCTACTCAGTGCATCATCGGCCGGAGGCGTCAAGAAACCACATCGTGATCGTCCTGGCACCGTCACCGTGCAAGAAGTCCGTCGCTATAAAAAGTCGACTGAGCTGTTGTCTTGTCTTTCCAGCGCCTTGTTTGCAAATTGCACAGGATTTCAAAACCGATTTGCGTCTTCAAAGTTCTGCTGTGATGGCTTTGCAAGAAGCCCGCGAAACATATTTGGTTGAATTGTTCGAGGATACGAGTTGGGTGCTATTCATGCCAACGTGTCACCATCATGCCGAAAACCATCCCGCTTGCTCGTCGTATTCGAGGCAAACGTGCTTAACCAGATTCCACGATTAGTATTAATTTACTTTGATCATTACTACAATAACAGCCTCCTTCCGAGTCTCTTGTAATTTTATAACAATCACATTTGCATTAGTGAATATATTTCGTAAGCCATTTAGGTTTAGTCGGTATGTATTATATACCAGACTATTTATCCAATAATTAATGAAGTTGGATGTAAACAATTGTCTTCAATTAAATGCTAAATACTCTATTGAAAATAAAGTGTAAATAATATGTAATGAGTTTTCATGGTTTCTCCCCTCCTCAGCGTGTGCGTGATGCGGTTAGTCCGGTACTTGATGTTTCTTTTTCTTTGTGATTTTGATTAGCCCACGACTCGGTGAGCTAGCCGGTTTAAAAAAAATGTTAATCTACGGTCGCCACTATGCGGCCACAGTTGGTGGGTGCTCCGCATGGGGGCCTCCTCTCAGCGGTCATCTTCCATGTTGCGTCCAAAGTGGCGGGGCACATGCAGGATGATTGGCTGGGACTTTTCTTTGGACTCTACTTGCTGCCATTTGAGGCAGTTCTTTTTTGTTCCCGAAAATAAACATAAGCGGTCTGTGGTCGGTCTCTAATATAAATTTACGGCCGAAGACATATTGGGGGAATTGCTTTACCCCATAGAATAGCGCAAGAGCTTCTTTACCCAATTGAGAATAATTTTTCTCTGCGCCCGTTAGCGTTCTTGACACAAATGAGACTGGTTTTTCAACCCCCTTTTTTAAAATATGCGACAGAACCGCTCCAATTTCGGTTGGAGATGCGTCACAAGTTATCTTTACTGGCAATTGAGTACTGTAAAACATCAGAACGTCTGCTGATTCTTAACTTTTCTTTGCATTTTCAAATGCTATTTCACAGTCGCGTGACCAAAACAATGGGTTTTTGGACTCAACAGTGTGTACAAGGGGTTCACAATATTAGCGTCGTTTTTGATAAATTTGGAGTTATAATTTATCATGCCCAAAAAGGTCTGCAACTCTTTAACTGATGTTGGTGGTTGCATTCTTCTAATGGCCTCTACTTTGCTATCCAAAACATGCATACCATTTTCATCTAATCTGTAGCCCAAAAACTTAACAGATTTTTTTCCGAATTCACATTTCTCCGACGACAGGATTCAAGGTGACTTTATAAACTCCGCAAACTCTTAACTTGCCATTTTTCTTCAAAACACATACTATCGGTGTAGCCCATTCGCTATTTTCAATTGGAGTTAAGACTCATTCTTTTTGCATTTATTTCAATTCGGCTTCCAGTTTCCCCCGCCAAGCGTACGGCACTGGGCACGGTTTTTTGAAAACAGGTGTCACATTCTCTTTCAAGTGGATTTGAAACTCTTTCCTATTATAAAGCCCTAACTTTGGAGCAAAAACTTCCGGAAATTTAACCATTTATTTGCGGCTACATCTGAAATTTTATTGATCGACATACCACTATCCAATTTATTGTTATTGACTAAATTCAGTAATCCTAGCCAGTCTCTCCCTAAAATCGGAGGACTGTTCCCTCGGAGCACAAACATTTCTAGTTTTTTATTGCCATTATCTCTTTGAACCCTAACTTCTAATATTCCTTTTGGAATAACTGCATCACCTGTGTAACTTTTGAATTTACGGGTCGATTTCTCTAGTCTTGCTTTACGTTGTAACTTTTCCCTGTAAAAACTCTGCTGGATCGCCGATCACGGCGATATCAGAGTCAATCGACAGACATATTTCAATTTTGTTTAAATTTCATTAGATTCATAAATGTTAAACAATGAATCGTACGGATTATCAACGCTACTTTTTTCTTTGACAAAATTATGATTGTCCAAGAAATTCTGATTCTCTGTTCGGTCATTACTTTTCGCGTGTGGCATCCAATTCTTTTTATTTTGATGCGACTTTGACTCTCTAAAATTATTATTGTGATTACTTTTCTTTTCGGCGCAAACTACCGCTGAATGTCCCTTCCTATTACAAATTTTACAACTGTAACTTTTAAACCTGTATTGTGACATTACATGTCCCCTCTTTCCACAGCAAAAACACTTCGTATTTTTCGTACTTGCCGGACCCTGCTTTGAATTCTTCTCGGAAAACGCTCTGTTGCCATTCGCCGGTCACCTGTTTTTGATTTGCTGGACGTGTCTAATGCTGTTCCCGGAATTCCCCGTTGAGCTCATATTGGAGACGTTGCCGCCAATTCCATAACTGAAGCAATCTCCACAGTTTTGTCAAATGTTACATTTTTTTGCCCAATAGTCTCTTTTTTATTGAATTATTTCGGATTCCCCACACAAATTGGTCGCGCAAATTATTGTCCAAGTCCGTACTAAAGCCACAATTCAGCGTCAAACTTTTCAATTTTGCACAGAAGTTTTGTACATTTTCACTGTCCGTTTGCGTGCACTTTTTAAACTTAAAGCGTTCACTTATATCACTTGGGGTGGGCTGGAGGTGATTTTTCATCAAGTCCGTTAGAGTCTTAAAGTTTTTTTCCGCTGGTTCAGCTGGGACACACAAATTACTCAACAGCGCGTACGACTTTTTGCCGATTGACGTTAATAATAGCAACACTTCTTTTTCCTTCTTAATATCGTTCATTTTGATGTATAGTTCCAAACGGTCTTGCCATTGCCCCCAATCCTCACCTTCTTCGAACGGTTCAATGGGTCCCCACTTTTCCGCTGACATTGTCTTTGTTTCGGTTGCACCCCTCACAGATTCTAATTGTCTGGCGAATTCTTTTCCACGCACTAATTAAGCTCTTTCTTCAGCTAATTTTTCGCTTTTGGCGGTCAAATCTTTAATATTTGCACTTCGAACCCATCCGTTCGCGCCACAATTGAAGTTGAAAATTCCTCAGAATTTTTTCATCTACACGCACCGCACATTTACACTCGTCGCCAATGTTTCATTCTTACATTTAGTTGTTAAATTTCAGGTTGAATAAAAATGAAAAATGAACTAAAACGTGTTATATTATCAATTCCAACTGTGCTCGCCATTTGGCGCGTGACTGCGAGCTGATCGCTAGTGGCGATGTTGCTGGGCACCGCGCTTGCCGACTCACACATACATTACAGATGCGGCGCGTTATCAGCGATTGGCGACGGTGCGTATGCAACGTTGCACATCGTCACGTGGAGGCGATGGATGTCATCAGTAGATTTCGCCGCAACGGGATGCCGCGAACGATGGTCAGCAATTTCAGGCACTCTAGTTCGTCGGGGGTGCTATGTATACCGCTGCCACGAGGTGCAGTTACATATGCCCATGAATCTATGTGCATCTATGACCATAATCGCTTGAACTAAACAACAAGCCGTGAGGTGCGATCCATGAGGTCCACACGGTCAACTTCCCAGTAATATCTACATAGATATTAAAAATATTAAACACAATAAAAGTTATGGAAATAATACGACTTCAAATAATAAAAATGCACCTCCCTTAAAAATTATTGGAATGACTTAATATTAATCGTAACATCTACGCGAGCGTCAATTGATTACGTAAGGATTTTGGTGCATTGGTTTGATTGATTATTCACGCGGATCAATCGGAGGGGGGACAGGTTACAAAGCAGTTTTTTCATTAAAGTTAAACATGGTGCTGTGAAGACTATTGAAAATCTGCTCAAATTTTGCAAATATTAATAAACTTTGATTGACTATACAACAATGTCTTTAGAATAAGAGATTTAAGGTATAATGATTCGAATAAACCCTTTTTACATCGTAACTTTGAATGATTTTTTATTTTTAATTTAATTTGGTTGTAATCATGAGAAAAGTTTTTGCTGGTTTCTCTACAAAAATTGATAAAAGTTTATAAATTTTATAAACATTTATTATTACGATGTGCCAATCAGGTTAAAAATGGAATTTTTTATGAAAAAAAACACTACTTTTCTAAGAAAAATTAATAAATCGTAAAAAACGCTTTAACAATTTTTTTAAAATATAAAAACATCATAAAGATTTTGATACGCGTCGATTGACACCTTAATGATGGAGAGATTATATTTGGTTCTCAAGATATAATGAATGACGTAAATGACCTTGAACGTTTAATGATTTTTTATTTTTTATTTAATTTTTTTTGTAGACATGAAAAATAATTTTGCTGATTTTTTCACAAGAACTATTTGGAGTATATAAATAATATAAACATTGATTTCTTAGGTTTGAAAATCAGGTTAAAAATTTTGTGTTTTTGAAAAAAACCCTAATATTTTGCACTTTTTTTAAAAACATTAAAAAACGGATCCAACGATTTTTTTAAAAATTTAACGGATTCATAAAAATGTTAATACCCGTCGATTGACCCCTTAATGATGAAAATTGCATGTTTGGTTCGTGAGATATAGCGCATAACATGGTTCACCTTCAAGGGGTGAAAACAGCAAACCCCCCCCGAATGAAGTGTCCCAAAAACTAATCAGCTCTTAAGATTGTAAAGACGCTTCGATTGACACCTCAACGAAGTCGATACGACTTTGTTTACGTGAGTTATGCTCGTAGAAAAACTGCCCGCGAACGCACGTACGTACATACAAACACACACACACACATACATACTTCTTTCTAAAAACACTTTATATATACTCTATAGACCTCAAAACGTAAAGAAAAGTTGAAAATTTCAATTTCGATTTTCGAGGCGATTACAAGAACTTCCCATATACTGGGAAGTTAATAATTTGATGATTCTACTTAATCATGTGCATATGTGCCCATATCCGCTCGATCTAAACAATAATTTGATGATTCTACTTAAATCGTAACGTATTCAGTTAAACAATCCGTTCAATATTTCAAATATCACTTTGAATATTTGATAACAAATTTGCTTGAGCCACACTTTGCAAGTGGTAATAAAAGATTGTTTTTTGAAGGATGTAAATTTGCTGAGTAGTAGATTAAGAATGAATGCTTCGGATTGAATACGAAAAGAAATATCGAGTTAGTTGAGAGTTAGCGTTCGGAAGAATATGTCGTAATCTAAAAAGTTCATTAATATTTGTTAAAGTTGAAACCTTTTTTTTCAATAAAGTTTAAAGTTCAATGAAGGAAAGTTGTTGATTATTCATAAAAAGTTAAAGTGCATTTAACTGGCGCAGTCGGTAGGATTATACATTTCGATGATCCTTTAATTACCTCGCGATTACCGAAAAACTCGGCTCATTAATATTTGTGAATCGTGGTCAAAACTGTTCGACTTACACGATCTATCGCATCTCCTTTATTCAGAAAAATAAAAGTGAAAAAGGAAATAAATATAGATATATATAGAAATGTATATCTACAAAGTCTAATAAAAATATTATACGCAAAGGAGTGAAGTTTCGAAAAAATCTGTGCCCCTAGTCACATAATACTAGAACAGTGAAAAAACTTGGTGCCCCTAGTCACATAATACTAGAACAGTGAAAAAAAATATACATATATATTCCAATGACAGTAAAAATTTGGAAACACTTAATTCATATTAGGACTCTCCTCGAACGAATATGGCGAACAAAAATCAAGGTAATTTAGAACTGAATATTCATCCCTTAAAGTATATTCAGGCCGTGGCGCCATTCGACGGAAATCGTCAGGACCTGTATTCGTTTATATCCCGGATAGATGACATCGCAACATTATTTGAAAGGTACAACCCCGCTGACAGGACAATAATTGGGAATGCCATTAAAGCGAAATTCTTAGGGAAAGCGAGACAAATAGTGGAAATTCATGCTAATATAAGTGATTGGCCAACGTTAAAATTATTATTAATTCGTAATTTTTCTAATCATAAGAATAGTTCTCAATTATATGAAGAATTGCGTGGTGTTTGTTACAGCACTATATGAACTCAATAATAAAACGAAAGAAGAAGGTAGATCAGGTGAACTAACAACAAACATTGATACTGCGTTGCAAATATTTAATAAGAAAATCCCAGAACCTATGAAAACCATCTTATTTGCCAGAAATCCTCTTTCTTTAGAGGAAGCGTTTAATATATTGAGTGAGGGTGGATATTTACATACACATGATCAGCCTAAAAATAATCAGATTTATAAAAAACCAAATAATTATCCGAAATTTAACTCAAACCAACCTAATTATCAACAGAGTAGGAGTACAGAAACAATGAATAGAAATTCATATCGGCCCTTGTTTCATCAGTCACATCTAAATCGAAATTTTTATAGTCACAACCCACAGAATAGAAACTATTCTCAAAATCTTCGTCAATATCCTCATAACGTAGCTCATAACAGCAATTCAAATTTTAAAAATTATAGAGCACAACCAATAGAAATAGATCCTTCAACACAGTTTAGGAATTTTAATATTGAATCCCAGCAGGAAAAACAGTCAGAAAATTTTCATATACCTGCCTCGGACGGATATTACCTTATGTGAAACTACAAACTGAGCTAGGATTTGTACGCATGCTAATTGACACGGGTGCAACAAACAGTTTGGTAAATCCTGGCATATGCCGAGCCAAATTAATACATAAGATTGAACCAGTTAAAATCCAAACTATTAACGGTACTTTAAACATATCTTCAAAAGCCATAGTACCTAAATTTTTGAATTTGCCTACCGTTCATAACCCTGAATTTTTAATAGTATATTTTCATAAATTTTATGACGGGTTAATTGGCAATGATATTTTGCAACTAAATGAATGTGAAATAAACTATAAAACTAAAACATTGCAATTAAATGAGAAAAGAGTCAAAATATATTTTGACAAAAGTGAAGAATCAAATGAATATGAGGAAGCGATCCCCATCGAATTAAACAATATGTTCGTGAATAATATAAACTATACAAAAGATATAGAGCAAGACTTGCGAATATCTCATTTGAACTTTGAGGAAAAAGAAAAGTTAATTAAACTTGTAAAAAGTTACCAAGACGTTTTCTTCAAAGAAGGAGACGATTTGTCATTCACGCATACTATAAAGCATTGTCTCAAACTTATCAACAATAAGCCTATCTATACAAAAAGTTATAGATACCCAGTGATTCACGAACTGGAGGTCGAAAGGCAAATAAAAGATATGCTGAAGCAAGGTATTATAAAACCTAGTTCTTCACCATATTCTTCACCTATATGGGTAGTCGACAAGAAAATGGACGCTTCTGGAATCAAGAAATGGTGGATTGTCATAGATTATAGAAAAATCAATGAGTTAACAATAGATGATAAATTTTCAATCTCTAATCAAGAGGAAATGTTCGATAAATTTGGTCGAGCTATGTACTTCACCACTCTTGATCTAGCCAAAGGGTTTCATCAAATCGAAATATCAAAAGAAGACAGGCATAAAACAGCTTTCTCAACTAACAGTGGACATTACGAATTTCTGCGTATGCCATTTGGTCTGAAGAACGCTCCAGCCACTTTTCAACGTTTAATGAACTCAGTCTTGAGTGAATATATAGGGAAAATATGTTGTGTGTACATGGATGACATAATTATATTTAGCACATCCTTAAAAGAGCATTTAAACTCATTAAAACTTATACTGGAAAGACTAAGAGAAGTAAACCTCAAGGTTGAATTGAATAAAACAGAATTCTTAAAGAAAGAAACTGAATTTCTAGGTCACATAGTGACGACAGAAGGGATAAAACCTAATCCCAATAAAGTAGATGCCATACGTAAATTTCCCATACCAAAAACCGCGAAACAGATTAAATCATTTTTGGGTCTCGTGGGATACTACAGGAAGTTTATTCGAAATTCCGCAAACATTGCTAAGCCAATGACAATCAGGTTAAAGAAAAATAAAAAAATATGGTCTAAGTGCGACCCTCGAGGCCCACACGACTAACTTCCCAGTGGTTGAATAAAAAGCTATAATTTGCTTTTATTATTAATTACTATTATTAATAATGATTATTATTAATAATAATTATTATTAAACATTATTATTCTAAATTAATATAATTACTGTTACTATTTTTATCAATTTTTTATCTAACCATAAAAGCTTTGGTAGAGGAAGACGTCTCCACCACCTGGTCATCCTCTACCAAAGCCTTGGCAACCTCGTCCTCATCACCCTTCTTGTCCTCCATCTCGGCCTCGGAATCCACAACTATTATTGAGGGTATTTAATTATTGTTTAAAATAATCATTCGTTATTAAGAATGTTTGACCGTTACTGAATAATTATAATTGAATTTATATATACAATATCAGATTATAACTAATATTATTTGATTTTTATTAACAATATTAAATTATTTATAACAATATCCAATTATTAACTGCATTAGCGTCTCTACTCCCATTCACCCAAACCTGATAATAAAAGTTTGCAATTTTATAAATTAATCTTTTTTTTAAATAACATTTTTTACAAATTTGATCACAATTTTGCTAAAACGCACAATAATAACAACATTACTATGAAGGTATTTGGTATCTGCACGAATTAATAGTGCGTATCAACAGTTTAAAAATAAGCAATTTTTAGTCGTTTTTTCAGTTTTTTCATCCTAAATAAAAAACGGCCCAACCGATTTTGCTGAAAAGTCATTCAGTTCTAAGTTACGTAATTACGCGTCGTTTAAAACCAGTCCCACGTCAATCCGATGTTTGGTTCTTGAGATAATCGAGACGAAAAATTACTCCGAACGCACATACGTACATACGCACATACGCACATACGCACATACGCACATACGCACATCCGCACATACGCACATACGCACATACGCACATCCGCACATACGCACATACGTACATACACACTCACAGACATCTCTCTAAAAACGATGGATTTGGATTCTAGAGACCTTAAAACGTGGAGATATGTCAAAATTTGGGATTCGCAAAATCGACCCCATTACAATAACTTCCCATAGGGAACTGGGAAGTTAAAAATAAACGCAGAAGATAAAGATTATATTGAAGCTTTTGAAAAATTGAAAAGATTGATTATGAACGACCCAATTCTGAAGTATCCCGATTTTGATAAATTATTTACACTTACAACGGATGCTTCAAATGTAGCATTGGGAGCAGTTCTATCGCAAGCAAACCATCCTGTTTGTAACGCAAGTCGAACCCTAAACGAACACGAAATCAACTATTCTACCATCGAGAAAGAATTGTTAGCGGTAGTTTGGGCGACAAAGTATTTTCGACCCTATCTGTATGGAAGAAAATTTAAAATACAAACAGACCACAAACCTTTAAAATGGCTTAGTTCCCTTAAAGAACCAAACTCAAAACTCCAACGTTGGAAGATTAAGTTGGAAGAGTTCAATTTCGACATAGAACACATAAATGGAAAAGAAAATATAGTAGCAGATGCTTTATCTCGAGCAGAAATACACATAAATCAAAAGAATGTCGACAAATTATCCACTGCAGCTACTATTCATAGTGCTAGTGAAGACAATACTCATTATATAGAAATATCAGTGGGACCATTGAATTCATTCAGAAATCAAATCATTATAAAGAAAGGAATAAGTTGCAAAACAAAGATTGAAAAAATATTCGGTAAAAGGAGAATAACATTTACAACATCTCAACCAGATACAAAATTTTACCAATACATTTTACGTAATCACTCACCCAGAAGAGGAACAGTGGGAATACTCATAGAAGACAATGATATGTACAAAGAATTTCAAGAAACATATAAACATTGGAAAAAAGATAATAAAGAAGTAAAATATGTGAAAGCTAACTACAGATTATGCGAAATGTCAGAAACAGACATCCAAGAAGAAATTCTCAAGACACACATCAGGAGTAATCATCTAGGGATCAATAAAACCTACGATTTGATAAAAAATAAGTATTATTTCCCAAACATAAAAGAAAAAATAACGCAAATTATAAACAGATGCACTATTTGCTAACAAGGAAAATATGAAAGAAACCCGGTGAAAATACCATTCGTAATAACCGAAACAGCTGAAAACCCTAGAGAAATATTCCACATGGATATATGGTTCTACAACAAAAATATTTTCTATTTAACTTGTATTGACAAATTCAGCAAGTATAGTTCAATGTGTCAACTTAAAACAAGAAACTGGGACGATGTTAATAACGCAATTAACGTAATATTGAATAATATGGGAAACCAAAGAAACTAATAATGGATAATGAAAGCTCGTTGAAATGTGAAATGACTCAAGAATTTCTTAGAGAAAATTGCATAGCCTTCCATTTTACAACTCCAAATCATCATACAGGAAATTCTGACATTGAACGATTCCACAATACTTTGAATGAAAATTTAAGAATATATCTTATTAGACAAAAGATGCACGAAGCATTAAAAAGCATGAATCCAGTAGAAGAAGTACTCAGAATATACAATACTACTCCACATTCGACAACAAAGGAAGAACCTATTAAAGTACATCAAGGCGAAGTAGACATCCACGAAGTTAGGAAAAGATTGCAGGCAACTAAAGAGAGAACTATCAAGAATATTAACAGAAACAGAAAAGATGCAGAAATAAACCCGAATGCAATCAAATTAGTAGCCAAAAAAAAATTATCGCCAAAAACAAAAATTAAGAAGCAAAATGACACTCAAGCCTATCATAAACAGCAACACAAAGGCAAAAAGAAATATCAAAATACTAACGAAAGCTCTTGCAGGAATCTGGCAAAAAATTACATTGGTAACGGTTTTAATCGCAATGAACCAGTACCTAGCACAAGTCATAGAAATCATTGATGCCGACAATGGAAATATAGGTTTAACCACGATAATATTATCTCACTACTTAAATATAGTGACATAGAACAGCAGAAAGGAATCAGATATTACACAGCAGATTTTTGTGAACAAGTAAAACTAGAACCACATTGTAGTTCAGAAAATTATACTTTCTTGAATATTAAATACCAAAAAAAAAGGTCCAATTTTTTTTTTTGAGAACAAGCCTTAAATTTATCGCAGGGACGATGGATGATGAGGATGCAATTTGAATAGAAGAACATTTTCAAGTAATAGATAGAAATCAGGGTGCATTGCAAGAAAATCAGAACGAATTGGTAAAAATAAGTAAAACGTTTGAAAAGAAAATTAAGTTATCAAATCAAAAATAAATAAAATTCAGAAATTAGTCGAAAAAACATAAACGAACTGTATAACGAAACTAATTATGTGAAACAAATTCAATTTCAAAGAGAGTATGAATCAAACATTGTAAATAATATTAACATATTGGTCAAAAATATTCAACATATTAAGGGAATAATATTAAACTCTAGAACAGGTACTCTAAGTCGCTATATTTTGGAACACGAAGAAATAGATAGGTTTCATATTTCTATTAATCAATATCCACATAAAAAAGTGCAAAAGCATTACGTAAAAATACAATAATTATAATAATTAGTATTGCACATTATAGCGAAGGAGAATTTAAAGAACTTATAATAGAACCAATTCCCAATCATAAGAATATGCA
Organism: Oxycera nigricornis; assembly: GCA_963942545.1. Lineage (NCBI taxonomy): Eukaryota > Metazoa > Arthropoda > Insecta > Diptera > Stratiomyidae > Oxycera > Oxycera nigricornis. The sequence goes on along the minus strand of OZ012663.1, from coordinate 62,742,051 downwards.
GTTAGTAACATTAAACATGTAATTGGATTTGAAAACATATTGTATTATCAGACAGAGAAAATATTTAAAATGGATTAACGACGTGTAAGAAATTTATTACCAACAAAAATAAATGAATGTCAACTAGAAGAAAATATAATCGAAGAAGTTAAACAAATAACTGAATCCATTATTATAACCAATTTTTTGAAAAATGTAAAAATCCAACAATTGTGTAAAAACCAAAGCCAAACAAGAAATTATACTGCACGGTCATGATATAATAAGATTTGATAGTTGCAAAATAGTTATAAAAAACGAAACATAAATTGCCTTACCATTCGCAACTCACTAGTATACCTACAATTAAAGCTAACAATTTAATTAGCCAGGAGTCTAATCCTGAGGAGGTAGGAGTTACATATGCCCATGAATCTGTGTGCATCTGTGCCCATAATCGCTTGAACTAAACAATAATTTGATGATTCTACTTAATCATGTGCATATGTGCCCATATCCACTCGATCTAAACAATAATTTGATGATTCTACTTAAATCGTAACGTATTCAGTTAAACAATCCGTTCAATATTTCAAATATCACTTTGGATATTTGATAACAAATTTGCTTGAGCCACACTTTGCAAGTGGTAATAAAAGATTGTTTTTTGAAGGATGTAAATTTGCTGAGTAGTAGATTAAGAATGAATGCTTCGGATTGAATACGAAAAGAAATATCGAGTTAGTTGAGAGTTAGCGTTCGGAAGAATATGTCGTAATCTAAAAAGTTCATTAATATTTGTTAAAGTTGAAACCTTTTTTTTCAATAAAGTTTAAAGTTCAATGAAGGAAAGTTGTTGATTATTCATAAAAAGTTAAAGTGCATTTAACTGTGCCACGAATGATGGGGCCGTAGACGTCGGCAACAATATTGTTGCCGCCGTCATGAACTGCTGCTGGCGGCTGATCGAGGCGTCGGCGATGGATCGATCTGTTGGCGGCGGATCAATATGTTGGCGTCGGGTCGATCCGCACTTGGTGGCGGATTAGTCTGCCACACTTCGTTCCACCGGGATGCCGAATCTACATGCGGACTTCAAGAAGCAATAACTTAGCTTGGTAATTGAAATATCCGCGAGTATTGTGTCAAGGAAACGACGTGCAAAAAGAGGACCTAACCCGCTAAACGGGAGTGAAATTTTTGAAGAAAGGAAACATTGAATGAAGCAATTCCCGAAGGAATAATTATTAAATATTGCACTTTGTGTTCTCAGTTTACATATAATTTTTTTGGAAAACAAAGAGTGGAGCATATAAAGTAGCAGATTTGTTGGATTGTACAATATAAAAGCAGTGGAATGTATATTTATTTGTAATTGGCAAAATGCACAAAGAACTCAGTAGTTGATGGGTAAATGGACGTCTGTAGATAAGTCCAGAGATTGATGACATGTTAATGTAACAAAAATGATACAAACGACAATTTCGAATAAGAAAAAAACCCATTCAAACTGTAATAAAATAAAAAAAGGAACAAATAATAAAGTGAAATCTAATATGAAGTGAGTGTCTAATTGGTTTCTCCCCTCCGTAACTTGTGCGCGATTATGATGTTTGTCCGGTTTCTTCCGTTGTTTTGTTTTTTTGATTAGCTCACGACCCGTTGAGTTAGCCGGTTCAAAAAAATTTACTCTATGACCGCCACTATGCGGCCACAGTTGGTGGGTGCTCCGCACGGGGCCTCCTCTCGACAGTCATCTTCCATGTTGCGTTCGAATTGGCGGGGCACGTGGAAGATGATTGGCTGGGAGGGAGGTGTGATAGTGTGGGGCACGCAACAACTGGCAGAGACAAAAAGGGAGCTACCAATACGGTTAAGTGATTTTGCTCGTATCTTCGAGCATGATATCACTGAAGCGCGGATATTCTGCTAAAAAAGAAACGCACCGCACACATTCTCGAATTTTTTTAAAGAGAACTTATGCATAAAATACATGACCAATTATTTTCGAACTTACATAAGTCCAGGCCCTGTTTTTGCGACTTAGATTGTTTCGTCACAGTTGCCTGAAATCCGGTGGATATCACAGTTGAAAGGCATTTTCATGAAAACCGAATGCATCCAGAACATGCAACAATAGAGTCATTTATTTTGGGTTTTGAATCTCCGTGTCTAGTTGACAACACCACCCACTAGTGTGCTTTTTGGTTCGTAACTTTGCTTACACTATTTTTGCACATTAATGAAGGTTTTTTTTTGTTTCCAGATTTCTGGCTGGTACCATAATAATTAAATGGGAAAGCGTGGTTTCGGGGTGACGGACGGCATCCTCTGCAGGTGCTGTCATCCGCCACCAGACATCACGACCACGGTTAGGCTTATTGATGGATTAAGCTCATTATACTTCAACTATTTTATAAATTACTTGTATCCGCGCAGTATAACGACTGTCAAATTTACGTTAGCGTATATTATGCATACGTAGCAATTCTATTTAATCATTTATTTTGGGTTTTGAATCTCCGTGTCTAGTTGACAACACCGCCCACTAGTGTGCTTTTTGGTTCGCAACTTTGCTTACACTATTTTTGCACATTAATGAAGGTTCTTTATTTGTTTCCAGATTTCTGGCTGGTACCATAATAATTAAATGGGAAAGCGTGGTTTCGGGGTGACGGACGGCATCCTCTGCAGGTGCTGTCATCCGCCACCAGACATCACGTCCACCGTTAGGCTTATTGATGGATTAAGCTCATTATACTTCAACTATTTTATAAATTACTTGTATCCGCGCAGTATAACGACTGTCAAATTTACGTTAGCGTATATTATGCATACGTAGCAATTCTATTTAATCATTTATTTTGGGTTTTGAATCTCCGTGTCTAGTTGACAACACCGCCCACTAGTGTGCTTTTGGTTCACAACTTCGCTTACACTATTTTTGCACACATTTGAAACTCCATTTAACAAACGGGTTTGGAACATATACAGTGGGTAAAAAAGTTGAGGCACCCAGCGAGAAAAGTTTTAACTTTTCAAGGATGTTTTTATCGAGAATGTTTTTATTTTCATCAATCAGGAGATTGGAAGGTATATTTCAGTAACATGACAAAAAAACACCAATCACACATTAATTTTTAAACATAATAAAAAAATGCTTATTTAACATAGAGTAACGACCTCAAAAAAGTTAAGGCACGATTTACTTTAAGATTTATTTTCTCTTAATCTTAGAAACTTACTCACTATTAATATTTTGTGGACTTTGCTTGCATTCTTATGACTTTCTGGAGGCATTTTGGCATCGATTTGAACAACGTTTTGCAAATGGCTGGTGAAATATTTCCTATTCTTCTTCAAGAATCGCAACTTTATTTTTCTAGGTGGTACCATAGATGCTCTATGGGGCTTAATGCTGGAGACTGAGCAGGTGCTACTTTTGGGCAGCTATAAATAGCCCAAAGTCGGCATTGCTCCGAGATATATTTGGGATCGTTATCCTGGTACAGGCCAAAAGAGTTGAAAATCCCCATATTTTCAGTACTTTGTCTAATATTCCTTGTGAGGATATTTAGATGGTAATGTTGATCCATCCTGACATTTATAAGTTCTTAGTTTCCAGGTTCACAAGCCTCTATAAAACCTCATAGAATAATGTTCCCACCGCCGTGTTTTACTGTGGGATTGGTATGCTTGAAATTGAACTCAGTATTTGGTTTTCTTCAAACATACCACCTCCCATCAGATGCAAACAGGTTAATTTTTGTTTCGTCAACAAAAATAACCCTTTTCCAGAATAACGTTGGGGTTTTTGCGTACTCTCTCGGGAAACTGAATTTTAACAACACATTTTTTGCCCTAATGTCCGCTTTTCGTCGGCAAACCCTGCCTTTGAAACATAAATTTTTTATAATATTTCGTACCGTCTGAGCAGACACTTGTTTTTTGAAGCGTTTTTGAACTTCATTACATAAAAATGGGGCACTTCATCTTGAATCCCTTTTTATTTCTTTTACAATCCATTTCTCTTCTCGCTCAGTTAGAATTTTTCGCCTTCCCGATCGAGGTTATGTTTTGAATGATTTTGTTTTTTATATGCGAAAACAACGTTTCTGAAAGTATATTTTTATAACTAACTTTTTTTAACTTACACATCAATATTAGCATATGACTCCCGTGTTTGCCAAAGCTGAACTATAATTTCCCGAACTTCTACACTTAATGGTATTCTTTTGGCGCTCATTATTTACTCCTTTTTAAAATTTATTTTCCTTGATCATTTACTCATTCAAATGACATATATTTCATGTAACGAAAATTCCATGCAAATTTATCTGTGCATTTTTCTCAGAAAAATACATTATTTGCAGAGTGCCTTAATTTTTTTGCGTTGTTTCTGATTGGAAAAGTATTTTCCCACCTATATTTGATAATTGTTGTGTGATTGATGTTTTTTGTGTTATGTTACTGAAATATGCCTTCCAATCTCCTCATATACTGTGAAAATAAAAGCATTCTCGATAAAAATATCACTGAAAAGTTAAAACTTTTTTTGCAGGGTGCATAGTGCCTTAACTTTTTTTTACCCACTGTATATGTTCCAAAACCTTTTGTAAAATGGAGTTTTAAATGTTTTGCTTCTATTCATTTTGATGATTATTATGAAAGCCGATTTGAAATTTTATTTCCAAGCCCAACCGTAATATAGAAAACAATCATCCAACCAATCAATAAAACTTTTGACATTTTTAAAGAATCAAATTCGAATTATTTTCTTTGAAACTAGCGTTTAATTTTTGGAATTTATTTAATTGCAGATGGTCCCCCCGTTGTTGTACGGAAATATATCGATTTATTTGTCAGCGTAAAGTACCTAAAGTGAAAGTCAAAAATAAGGAAACAATTTATTTACAGTCGAACAGTACTTTTCCACACCAGAAAGCTAGTGAAGTTTTACTGCAAGATCAAAGGTAGATAAAAGAACGCATGAAATTCCGATAAATATTGATTTTTTCACTAACGTCAGTTTATTTTATTTAATAATCATCACTCCTGGTCACCTTATTTCCGAAGAGTTTGGATATACAGTTTTCATAAAGCCAAACTAAGAATTTCCAATGTACAAAGTACAAGTACGAATGATCAGTGTTGCCATGGAAAGCTATGCGGTCCGAAGTACAATTTATGTTGGAAAACTAGTTGACAGATGTGAAGCAAACTTGATCAGTTCTAGTCAACACAATGAAATCTTAATTGATATTACAATAATTACTTTTATTGCCAGCACAAGTGTATTTTTTTAAAGCAAATAGTATAAAGATAAGAATATTAATCGATAGCCAGCATCTTTAATTGGGTTACGGCCGTGAGGTGATGCTAGAGTTGCTTCCTTTACCTGGCCAACGGAACACCAAGAAGTGAAGTAATCAGCAATATTTTCATCCATTATTGTTACCTTGATTTGATTACGATACCCATTTATAGTTTACTGAACTGAAAGTCCGGCGCAAATCCCATTTCCCAAAAATGTTTGCCGCCAATAAGTCTTCTACTTGATACTCATTGCAATAGAAACAAGCCGCGAAGTGCAACCCTTGATATCCACGCGGTCAACTTCCCAGTTATATCTAGATAAACATTAGAAACATTAAACACAATAATCATTTTGAAAATAATACTATTTTAAATAATAATAATGAGAGGTATTCATAGCAGTAACAGGAATGAGTTAATATTAATCATATCATCTACGGGGGCAACCATTGATTACGTTAAGCTTTCGGTGGATGGGGGTAGATTGATTTGATCAATTAATCGGTGGGGACCTTTTCTACGTTATTTGTTATTTTCACATCGATGATTGAAGGATAAAAGAGCGCTAGTAAAATTGAATCCAGTTTTTGTTATTACGCCCACTGAAGAGATTTTGTCGCGTGATGGCCATTTTGAATAGTTGCGTTCAAAATTGCCACGACTTTAGCATAATCACTGAATTTATATTTTTGCACGATTTTACATCAATGAGATTATTATTTAACTTTAAAGTTCTGTTGGTCTTGAAAAATATTGAATATGCAGTCAAAAATAGGTTCAATCGCATGTAAAAAGTAAAATGTATTACACATGATGACGGAGAAAGTAATTGAAATCTTACGATTACTAAATAATGAATCTACTAAAAGCTACCATTTTTTATTTGATGAAAGCTTTTTAAAGCATATGATCTTGGTTGGTTGTAGTGGCAGCCCTATTTGTTAAAAGGCGGCTTACTTAGGCCACGATAGGCCCATTGTGATACCAAATTTCAATAGGGTGCGGCACTAAAAACCTGTTGGGTGACGAGAACCATCTAGATTCTCGTATGAAGCTGGCTACGCAGCTAATATTCAAACTGGCTACTTCCGTGAGGCTGTCCAGAAAAGGTGAGCCTAAAGTTTGCATGTGTTTCTTGGATAGTGCTGGGCTTCACACAGAAAGTTTTGAATCGTTTCCTCCTCGACCTCAGATCTGCAGCTGTGGCAGAAATCGTTGAAAGGGGCACCCAGTCTTTCTGCGTGTCTGCCAATGAGACAATGCCCCGTCAGCACGGATACGATAAAACTTAATGTTTCACGGCTCGTGTTGAGGAGCTGCTTGGTGCGCTTTGAGCTTAGTGTGTGCCAAGTTTGCCTGGTTGTCCTGCAGGTTTCTTCCAGCAGCCAGGCCCTATTTGCAGCCTCTATATAGTACTGCTTAAAACTTAGCTTGATGGAGGCCAACGGATGTCCGACTTGGGGTGTTAGTGTATAATCCTGGAGTTCAGTGCCAGCTTTAGCTAGGGCATCAGCTTCGCAGTTCCCAGGTATATCAGTGTGACCCGGCACCCGGCAAAGAATCACTTCACAGTGAAGCGACATCGCGTTCAATAGTGTGCGACATTCCATTACAATTTTGGATGAGGTAAACATGTTGGATAATGTTTGGATAGCAGCTTGACTGTCAGAGAAAATGTTGAAATTTCTTATAGAAATTTTCTGATTTCTCGGCCAGTCCACTGCCTTATGTATTGCGATGACCTATGCTTGAAAAACACTGCAGTGATCTGGTAGCTGGAAGGATAGTCTCAGACCTAGCTGTTCGGAGAAAACGCCACAGCCAACTTTTCCATCCAGTTTTGATCCATCAGTGTAGATGTCGACCGATCCTTGTATCCTATTTTCTTCGATGATCCAGTCATCTCTGCTAGGGATGACGGACTTGAAACTGTTGAGAAGCAGGGAATCGGAGGAGAGAGGTCTACTTTCTCTGGCGTTGGTCCATCCCTCCGTAATATGGTTGGATTGGCCGATATTCCCATCACGCCAGATATTTGAAGCTTTCAATCGAATAGCAGAGCATTTGGCTCCGTCGGGAGCATAGCATAAACAATGTCTTTATCGGGGTAGTGCGCAAAGCCCCGGTGATTGAATTAGCTGCAGTCCTCCTGACCCTGTTAACCAGGTTCGCGTTTGATGTTTTTGCCATCGCTACCCACCAAATAACTACGCCATACAGAAGGATTGGTTCCACTATCGCTGTATAGAGCCATGATACAGTTTTGGGTTTCAGTTCCCATCTTTTCCCAATAGCTCTTTTGCAGCAGTAGATTGCGCATGCCACTTTACGCGCTCTTTCTGCTATGTTTGCTTTCCATGCGAGCTTGGAGACTAAAATCAGACCTAAATATTTGACCTGATGAGATGGATTGAGACTTGTCTCATCAAGTTTGGGTGGAGCAAATCGTGGAATTTTGTATCTTCTCGTGAGGATCACAAGGTCCGTTTTCTGTGGATTTATCTTTAGACCGCACTCTTTGCTTCATTTGGTAAGAATACCTAGGGCAAAGTTTAGCCTTTCAGATAGTGTGTTGACGAATTTGGCCGATATTGCTATTGCCTCATCGTTGGCATAGGCTACGACTTTGCAGCCAGTCGCTTCTAGTGTTGACAGGAGTTGGTCCACCTCTAAGTTCCATAGAAGGGGTGATAGCATCCCACACTGAGGGGTGATAGCACCCCACTTTGAGGGGTGCTTCTGCACGTCCGCCTTCTTAGGATGCTGTCTCCTAGTGTGGAGTTGATGCTCTTGCTGCTTAGTAGTTGCACGATGAACCTAATCAGATTAGAATCCACATTATTATACTCGAGTGCCTTCTCAATAGCCTTGTGGCTGACGTTGTTGAATGCACCTTCGATGTCTAGAAAAACCGCCTGCGTATATTCTTTGACGCTTAGCGATTTTTTGATGTAGCTGGTGAGCGAGTGAAGAGCTGTTTCAACCGATCTCCCTTTTGTGTATGCGTGCTGCGCATTAGAGAGTGGTTTCAGGGTAGCTCTCAAATGAATCTCTATCAGCCGTTCCAGAGTTTTCAGCAGAAAAGAGGTGAGGCTGATAGGTCTATAGTCATTAGGTGAGGAGTGGAATGTCTTGCCCGCTTTGGGTATGGCATATGATCTTGCAAAGTATTGACTAAAAAACATTTTACCATTCAAAGCGCTGATTACCACAAATGCAAATTTGATTGAAATTTTGATGGTTTTCAAAATTTAAACAGTTTTGAAGTTAAACTTCTTTACGCAGGGTAGTGGGAGTTTTTTTGGTAACGTGGCTGTTACGTGTAAGTGTTCGTTCGTTCGTTCGTGCCAGATAGTGTGGAAGCTGCAATGGAGTAAGGGGGCAGGGTACTAGAGTGACTTTCATGATAAGCCGGGACGACGCCTCTGCCCAGCTCTCCTGCGATCACCGTTTGACTTATCCATTGATTTTGATGAGATGTTCCATCACCGCGCGGGAAACTGGGAAAGATTTTCATATGAACGTTTTGTGTAAGTGCGTGAGAAAGAAAAAGAAATAAACTCATGTGTAAACAACTGTCTGTTGTTTGTGAAATTGATGCAAAATGCATAATTTCGTATTAATTGGTAGGTACCAATTAATACGAAATTATGCATTTGGTTAACTCTATGTTGATAATTATTTATTTACCAATTATTAATTAAATATTTATAATATAATTATAAAAATTCAGTAAAAATTTTATTAAACTATTTTGTTGTAAGTTAATTGAACTTTGTGCGTGAGGGAATCAGATAAAAAGCTGGACAACTGGAAAACCTACTTATCGTCTTAAGTTTACTGTAGAGGTTTGAGAAAAGTCTATGATTTTGTCATCGTCCCATATAATTTGTGTGGGCAAGTGAAGGGGTTTATGGAAGTATATACAAGTGGTCACAAACCCCTGCAGTTACCTTACTGGAAATTATTTATTTATTCTTCTTCTGTTTATTGTCCTTGTGTATAGAAAAATCAATAAACATTAAAAAGGAAAAAAGATTAATATTAATTAAATAATTATAAAAATGATAAAAATTGAAAAATAATGCTGTTTTATAATGTTGTTTTAGTTTGTCATTTAATTTTTGATTTCAGTATCACATATTAAATTCCACGAATCCAACAACTGCGAAAGAAGCAGCACTTCCCCGCACGTACTTGTAACACACACACTTTTTTTTAATTAAAAGACTGTAAAAACTATTGAAAATCTGCTCAAATTATGCAAATATTTTGAAACTTTGATTGAATTTACAACAATTTCCTTAGAATAAAAGATATAAAGGAATATCATTCGTATGAACCCTCTATACATGATAGCTTTCAATGAAGTTTTATTTTTAATTTAGTATTTCTCATAATCATGGAAAGTAGTATAGCTGGTTTCTTTTGAAAACCTGATAAAAATGTATGAATTTCATAAAAATTTATTACTGTGTTGTGCAAATCAGTTTAAAAAAATATTTTTTATGAAAAAACCCTAATTTTTCCCATTTTCTTCTATTAAATCTGCTGAAAAGAATTTTTATAATGTTAAAAAAATTACAAATATGTTAATACACGTCGATTGACACCTTAATGATGCAAATATTATAATTGGTTCGTGAGATATACTGAATGACAGTAATGACCTTGAAGGTCATGAAGACAGTTAATGTATTTCAATTTTTTATTTAATTTTTTCGTAATCATGAGAAAATGTTTTGATTGTGTTTTTACAAGCAATTGATTACTGTGTTCCAAATATAAGGTTAAAAAGTTATTGTTTATGATAAAGACCTAATTTTTTGCACTTTCTTTTCTTAAATTAAAAAACTGCTCCAACGATTTTTTTTCAATATGTGACAGATGCACACAAATGTTAATATGCGTCGATTTACACCACCTTAGCAATGCAAATCGTATGTTTGGTTCGGGAGATATAACGCATGACAGAAATGACCTCCAAAGGGGCAAAACAACAAACCCCCTTGACCAAAGTTTCCCAAAAATGAATCAGCTCTTGTAATTGCAAGGACGCTTCGCTTTGCACCTAAACGAAGTCGATACAACTTTGTTTACGTGAGTTTTGCTTAAAGTAAGTAGTCTTACTTTCATAATTATTATGGTGTTTATTATTTTCAATATTCATGTAAATATTAATGGGAAATTGACGGTGTGGACCTCAAGGATTGCACCTCGTGGCTTGTTTCCTCTGGATGTCACTTTGAACAACTGTACAGATGTCGCTCCCATATGTGTATCAAATTATATACATTGCGCCTGATCTTTACCATTCTTGTAAGCTTTTTCCTTTGAGGTATGGTTTCAATACCATCATCACTATTAATGCACATATTCTTCACTCTGAAACAGTTTTTACAGCTATGGTGCAGGGTGTCTCGAAAGAACGTTTTTTTGAATAGTAATTTGATATCTCCTCAGGAAGCAGCTTATCAAAATCTATCATTCACAATATCTCAAAGAGTCGAAAAATCATAAATATTAATACTAACCCAAGAGGATAACAAATATAAATATAATATATACAGGGTGTCCAGAAGTGCCTAATATGCCTACTAACAAAAACCGAGCAGGTAGAATCTTCACAGACAACTCTGGTAAACGGTGTTTGTGATTAATTAGTGCTTGAGCTGATTATAAGCAGTCATAAAACCTTTGAAAATTAGTTTTTAATTGATTTGAAATCATTTACCTTCGGATATAATCAGTCAACACTTATGGGCTAGAAAATTCACATCCATAAACTAGGATGGGGCAACGCATGGTCGTCATACGATGATCACAAGTAGAAAGCAGTATTTAACGAGACAAATACCATTTTGTAGAATAATTTAACAGTTTTTATTGATCATAAATGGAGTACTCAGCCAATGAATACTTCGACATGATTCTTGTGCTGGGTGCATGTGAAACAAATAGTCAGCGTTCGAGTATAGAAGACGATTCCCTAACAGACGACATCCAGATGCCAACTTCTTCCGGAGGCTTGAAATTCGGGGACGAGAAACAGGGAGACTTGCTCAAGGTGCGCGATCGGACGTGGGCTGACCTAGGTCTTCAAGAACACCTGCCGTTGAAGAAGCCGTATTCAATTTCGTTGTACAAGACCCAACTTGCAGCACAAGAGGAATAGCAAGAGAATTGGGGCTTAGGAAGTCAACAGTGCAAATCATTTTGCGTAGTTTAAATTTGCACCCTTACCACTTTTTGAAGGTGCAAAAATTACACACAGAGGATTACGCAAAGCGAGTGGATTTTTGTGAATGGCTACAGAGAAAAATTCTACGAAGCCCGAACTTTGAAAAAAAATATTGTTTACGGACGAATGTCTCTTTACCCAGGAAGGAATATTCAACTGCCACAACTCCCATTGGTGGAGCGAAGCCAATCCGTATATGGTACGTGAAGGACATCACCAAGTTCGATGGAGACTTAACGTCTCCCGGATCGCTTAACTGGCCAAGGCTACAAACATTTTTTGGAGAATGTATTGCCAACATTATTGGAGAGCCTACCACCTTTCAAGGAGAAGGAGAATGTGGTTTCAACATGATGGAGCACCTCCACATAATTTCGGAAAGGTTACAACTTTGCTTCATCAAGAATTCAAGGATCGCTGGCTAGGGCGTTATGGTCCCGTGCGGTGGCCTGCAAGATCTCCGGATTTAAACCCGTTGGATTATTTTCTGTGGGGACATTTAAAAGAAATTGTTTACAAGGAGGCTTCTGACACCTTGGAACAACTTTCTTCGAAAATTACCAATGCCGCCACTGAAATAACCAGCGAGATGTTGTCAAATTCGATACAGAGCTTAAAAAAGAGAAGCAGGTCTTGTTTGACAATGGAAGGAAGCCACTTTGAACATATGCTGTAAATAATTTTAATAAAAACATTTCAAATACATATTTGTTTTATTGTTCATTCAAAAGATTGTGATTGAAAGCACTTTCGTAAGGGGACAGCCGAATACTTCAATTCAGAACACAAATTCTATTTTAGACGCGAATTTTTGGTAAAAACTGTTTGCATTTATAGTCCTTTTGCAATGAAAGTTTGATGAATTAGAGTAAAACGATGTTCTAACCTTTTAACAATAACACAACAGAAATTTAATTTTTGAAAAAAGATTTCGCATTATGGACGAGAAAATTAAAGGAAAATAAGGAAAAATGCAAAATTTTCGTATAGAAAAAAACATTTCTTCGACTTTCGAGAACTGTCGCTCCCAATATGCTCACTTCATATTCACAAAATAGCTTTGAATAGTTGCAAAAAACTATTTTCTGCGTTTTATTGTTTGTTTGAGTGTTGTATCTTTCTTAACTGTGAAGATATTGCGTTTTTACTAATTAAAGAACGGCATTTTTTCAAAATTTTAAAACGCCTGTGGCAGCTAAATGGTTGAGAAACCGAAAAAAAATTTCATAATATTTTCTGCTTAAAATTGTCCAAAAAACCACGTGGTGAGGAGCCTGTGCGGCAATTTCTGGACACCCTGTATATAAATATATACAGGGTGTTTCGGAGTTGATGGCATTAAATGAAACCACGGAATCCTTGAAGTCTTTTGAGCAAAAAATCGTATGGGAGGGGGGTGGTAAATCGGAAGGGGTTTCGAGATATAAGGGGGGGAGTAACCACGCTCCTCACCCACGACCTGGCACGTGTAAACCATCATAACTATTTTATTGTTATGTGTAGACTTTTGAAAAAGGATGCGTTTGATAGCCTGTCAATGTATCTTTTTAAAAACGTTTTAACAAGTGCCCCGAAAGCCGCCAGTTTTACATGAAAAAATGAGAAACTTAAAACAACCGGAAAAAATTGGTAATTTTGACTTTCGCGACCGTGTTAAGCGCTAAAGTGATGTTTTAACCTATAAAAATTATTATCCTGACAGAAAGCCTTACTTTCTGCTTGAATACTTCCAAAGAAAAAAGTTGCCAATTTTCCTTTGTTTTCTTCAAAAAATAGAAAACTAAAATTTTGTGAAATTTTGCCGACTTACTTTATTTTGGAAAATAATAACTAAAGATTCAAAGTAACAATTTATTTTGAACTTATCATTAAACAGCAGTATTACTATATTGCTTGTAATCACATCAACTATTCAAAGTGTCTTCCTTCCACAGAAATGCAAAGAAGAGCCCTTTTCTTAATTTCTGTGACTATATCGAAATGCATGAGTTCCTCTCTTATTTTTTTACTAGCTGCCTCAATTCTTAAATCTAATTCTTGAACTGATGACACAGGTGTCCTGTACACTTCTTGCTTCATTGCACCCCACACCTAAAAATCAAGGATAGTTAGATCTGGAGACCGGGGTGGCCACCTAATTGGACCATTTCGACCTATCTACCTTCCTGGATAGTTTGAGGCAAGCCAATGGGTGATTTGTTGGCCAGTATGGCTTGGAGCACCATCGTGTTGGTAATACATCCTGTTCAAATTGATTATTGGTCTATCTTCCAGTAAAGCTGGCAACTCGTTATCCAAAAAATTTAGATATACGGCAGAATTCAGCCTATCCGGAAATCGGAGTGGCCCAACTATCCTACGCCCCAGGACGCCTGCCCACATGTTTCTGCTAAATCTACGCTGTGTAGAGGTGGCCCTGGTTACTCTGGGATTGATAATAGCCCAAAGATGACTTTTGTGGAAGTTGTTGACACCATCCCTTGAAAAATATGACTTATCGGTCCATAAAATGTTACTAATGAAGTTGGAGTCTGTTCGATCCCGTTCGATAAGCCACTCACAGAATTCAACCCTTTTCACGTAATCCTCGGAAAGTAACTCTTGCACGGGTTGAAAATGGTAAGGGCGCATCCTTTTCTTGCTTAAAACTCTCCAAATTGTGGTCGCCGATAAGCCCAGCCGCAAAGCTAGCTTGCGAGTTGAAACGTGTGGTTCGTTGCGTACTATGGATAGTATGCGCTCCTCCTGATCGGCGTCCCTGGAAGTTCCTGGTCGGTTGTCCAAACGCTGCGGTTGGAAACTTCCACACTCTCGTAAGTTCCTATGCAGTCTCATGAAGGTTCTGGTATCCGGTAATCGTCGGGTCGGATACCTCGTTTGATATTCCTCCTGTGCACATGCGGCATTGCCATCGCAAAATCTGTAAATGTAATGCATGTCAGCATATTCCTCGTTGGTAAAGTTAGCTATGATTATATATGTCTAGAAATAAGCACTCCTTGATTCTTTTCAATTGACGCTTCGACTAAGTTATGCAGCATTTCAACACAACATTTATACCCTTTTGTATTATCAGGTGCTAATTATTAAACATTAACTTTATGCCATCCTCAAAACGTCAGATTTTAATTATCTCAGCTTAAAAACCCTTCAATACTAAAGCAGGTCCAACAAATAGCATGAAGATAACCAATCACTCAAAAATCTTCTCACTGTGGGATTATGCCAGGTAGATAATAAAATGTTATGACGTTTGGCTAATTCCGAGGGATTACACAAATTATGAGTTTTCTATTTTTCGAAGGAAACAAAGGAAAATTGGCAACTTTTTTCTTCGGAAGTATTCAAGCAGAAAGTAAGGCTTTCTGTCAAGATAATAATTTTTATAGGTTAATACATCACTTTAGCGTTTAACACGGTCGCGAAAGTCAAAATTACCAATTTTTTTCCGGTTGTTTTAAGTTTCTCATTTTTTCATGTAAAACTGGCAGCTTTCGGGGCACTTGTTAAAACGTTTCTAAAAAGATACATTGACAGGCTATCAAACGCATCCTTTTTCAAAAGTCTACACATAACAATAAAATAGTTATGATGGTTTACACGTGCCAGGTCGTGGGTGAGGAGCGTGATTACTCCCCCCCTTATATCTCGGAACCCCTTCCGATACATTCACATTCATTGATGGCTGTGACTTCGTAGCGAATATTTTCGTTCAAATGCGCCAGGGAAGTCGAATTATTGTTTTAAACTTTTGATTCGAGATAACCCCAGAGAAAAAAGACCATAGGAGTTAAATGAAGTCTGCGTGGAGGCCAGTTTCTGTCGACTCCCCTGGAAATCAATTAGCTAGGGAAAATTTCACGTACTCTAGGCAGAGAGGTATTTACGTGCCCATTTAAGTGAAAATGAGCCTCTTCCGAAAACGAGACATCGTTAAAAGTCAAAAAGCGATCAATTACCTGGTTTTCAAAGTCAAGCCATTTACTGGCATCCTGGGGCTTTAATTTTTGCGCCAACACAATGTTGTACGGTTGCGGTTTTAAATTTTTATGCAAAATGCGGTTTTATGATGATCCTTGCACATTTAAAGCACTTGCGCGCTTCCGAATTGAAAGAATCCGATCCTCATAAACAGAATGTTTTAGGCTCTTCACGTTTTGTGCCGATGTTGACGACCTTTGCCGTCTTGATTGCGGTTTCTTCAAATATAAATTTATAAATTATTAAATTATAAAATGGCCATCGTAGCCTCACGAACAATGCACTATGCAAAATATGTTTGATACAGAGTCTCGAGCTTCGAACCAGTTATCTTAAAACCTAGCTACGACGTTTATTAACTTTCCAGTATATGGGAAGTTCTTATAATCGCCTCGAAAGTCGAAATTGAAATCCTCAACATTTCTTTACGTTTTGAGGTCTATAGAGTATATATACAGTGTTTTTAGAAAGGTAGATGTATGTGTGCGTACGTACGTATTTACGAACGTACGTACGTTCGTGGACAGTTTTTCTACAAGCATAACTTACGTAAACAAAGTCATATCGACTTCGTTAAATTGTCAATCGAAGCGTCTTTGCAACTTTAAGTGCTGATTAGTTTTTGGGAAACTTCTTTCGGGTGGGAGGGTTGTTGTTTTGCCCCTTTGAAAGTCATTTCTATCATGCGTTATATCTCGTGAACCAAACATACGATTTGCATTGTTAAGATGTCAATCGACGTGAATTAACATTCGTACGAATCTGTCAAATTTTGAAGGAAATCGTGAGAGTAGTTTTTTAATTTAAAAAAAAAGTACAAAAAATTAGGTTTTTTCATAAACAATAGATTTTTAACCTGACTTCTGCAGCACAGTTATCAATTTTTGAAAAAAACATATACTCTAAACAGTGCTTGTAAAAACAAAGTCAAAATATTTTCTCATGATTACAAAAAAAAATTAAAAAAAATCATTAAAAGTCATCATGATCTTCAAGATTATTCTGTCATTCGCTATATCACACGAACCAGATATAATATTTGCATCATTGTGATGTCAGTCGATGTGTTTTAACGTATTTCTGATTTTTTTTACATTATAAAAATTCGTTTCAGCCGTTTTTTCTAATTTAATAGAAGAAAATGCGAAAAATTAAAGTTGTTTCCATAAAAAATATTTTTTACCCTGATTTGTACGACACAATATTAGATGTTTATAAGATTTGTACATTTTCATCAGGTTTTGAAAAGAAACCAGCGAAATTTTTTTCCATGATTATGAAAAAAACTAGATTAAAAATAAAAAATTATTCAAAGTTACCAGTTACCAGTTCATACGAATGATATTACTTTTTATCGTTTATTCTAAACAAACTGTGTAATGAGAAGGTAAGCGAACGTTATCGCGACGAAATTGCGAGGCAGCGAGACGCTCGTCCCGTTGGCCTTATTGGACGTTAAGTCCTGGGACGAGGCAACGAACCCGTTGGTCGTGTAGACTAATTGGGTTCGGTCTCTACTTGGTTAGGCGGCGATGGCTGCTGGCAGGCCAGCTCTGTTTGGCGCGTGATGTCGTGGGTACGTTTGCCTATACCAAGTCCCGAATCTCATTTTTGAGAGATTCAGCCATCTAAATTGCCCGATTTACAAATTCGACAAAAAAAATAGTGCTAAGGACTTCAAACGAAACAACAAACTTTCTGAAGCTCGACCTTCTACTTTACTTTAAGATCATTCTCGCGCGCGCATCGAAAAAAAACAATCGCGAATACAACGCCAACCCGAGAGATAAATTACAATCTACGTAAACAGCAACGGACCCGAAGAAAATCGACAGAAAGCGAGCAAAAGAGAAACCGCGCGAGCAAACTAACTCTCGGGCGGCTGAGTCACTACTCGAGGGAAGGAGACGTCACCGGAGACGCGCCGGACATCGGTGTTACTGTCCGGGCCCTCCCTGCCTTAGCTTAGCGCTTACCAAGTAGGCATGTGTTGCGCGCTAAGCCCCTTTTGTTACTTACCTCTGCCTGTGTGGACCCGGTTCCCTGAAACGGAAAGGAGGGAGGAACCTCAGGGAAACTCTCTTCTTGTGTTTAGTAATTCATGTTTATCATTATATTTTTTTTTCTAATGGAACAAAATGGCACATTTAGTTTCGGTGTAGTAAATTTTCCTCTTATACAGTTTCGATATTTCAATATTCAATCTACCTTTTCGTGTTCTTTTTACATAATCTTGCATATATCAGTCCTTGTTAGTAATTAGAGCTATAATAATCTTTTGTTTTTGCTTGCAACACAAAAAAACAACATTCCTTAAATTATTGAATTTTCAAACTAAATTACTTTCATATTAAATAAAGACTTGGTTCTCCTGATATCAAACCATTTTTCGATTTCAATTTCATATACTAGTTTTACTCAAAATTTTGCTCTTCATAATTCTCTTATTATTTTTTTATTTACTAGTCATGTTTGACTTGATACTACATTTGCAGACTAAAATAGAGGGTCGTCTTCAGATTAAGAAAAAATACATTTTTTTATCTCTTGTTTCGACATATAATCATGATCATTAGTATCGTCTCTGCCCTTAGTTAATTTTAGCTCCACAAAATATATGAAACTGTCGTATCGTACCCTACTCAAACATACTCAAATTGCGCTTACAAGGAAGAAACGTGCCAAATTATTATTACCTAACCTCAGGACTGGCTGATGCCATCAGCTTTAATTCGAACTTTTTGTTTTCATGCATCAATATTTATACTAATTAATTATTTACTGTTTCTCAACCGACAATAATCGTCAATCTTTTCCATGATTATGGATATTTGTTTATAATATAAATAGTCGGATCTAAGGACGGTGCAATGCGCTCGATCGACAGCATGCATGACATGTTTGTAACCTTCAAATAGACTCTAGTACCGCATATAATGTTTTTGTTTATGTAACGATGTCCAAATAACCTAACAATTTGTTACCTCGTGGCGAGTGCACTTGCTTTATATTACCCTAATCCTATGTCCTTCGTAGCAAGTCATGGCGTTTAGGCTGAACCAACCGAATCGGATGCATCGATGAGTTTCCTTATGGTTCATATATGAACGTTTTTTTGATTAGTTTGATCGCTCCTGAAAACAATTCCTTCCTTCCACCTAGTTTACCGCTTTTTCGTTGGCCGCACCAAGAACCGTTATTCGCACTTAGGTTCCCACAAAATTCAGCACCTATCACATACGACGAGGCTTTGATGCCTTTTATTCGAGTGCTATGATTTTTGGTTTTTCTTGCTCCTTATCATTTGAACTTTTTTTCACTTTATTTGTTTAAACACATTTCGTCTATCAGCTCTCGACCACGTTGCTAAGGGGTGCTACCGTTGTCCCGGTTCACTTTCGCTCACACTAACCGATTTCGTTCAAGCAAGAATGGTGTAGCAGGAAAAATTTTCTTCCTCAAAAATTCTCGTTTGATCACTATATTTGTGTTTCTTGTTTCCAACACGAACTCAACACTCGAGACCCGGAGCCGGCAACGATTCTTTCCAGGGAACCGGTCAGGTAGCTGGTGTTCAAGTTGCTTGAGGTGCGGGGTTGCCGCCTCTGAGGGTGCTCAAGAGTATTGAAACACTACGATATTACAACACAGGCAATAATGCAAGTGCTCACGAGCATTCTTGCCTGAGATCACTACGTCCGAAAATCCTTCGCATGAAAGGTGCCCAGAATCTTTCTCTTTTCATCCTCGACCTTGTAACACGCGGCCCCGATGCGTTCCAGGATTCTGCATTTGCGAAACTTGGAGTCTAGTTTGGCGTTGTAGTGGGCTGCCGCGTTGCTTTGTGCAAAATTGCGCACGTTTGCCGTGTCGCCAACCTGTAGTCGGGGCTCCCGGGATCGAAGATTGTATGTCCTTGCCTGCGCCTGTGATGCCTTCTCTAATCGAGTCTCGACCTGGCACCGTATGAGTTCTAACCTCTCATGTGGTCTCAATTCGATGGTTGGCTCGCGGAGGATTTGTAGGTTCCGTAACAGTGTGTACGAACTACCGTGTCCTATCATGCTTTGACCAAAGACCACGAAATACGGGGAGATTCCCAGAGAGACGTGATGAGAGGATCTTAAGGCGCAGCCGATGGCAGACAAGCGACGATCCCAGTCACGCTGGCTCGGGTGTACATAAGCGCGAATTGCGGCCAGGACGGACCGGTTGACACGCTCCGAAGCATTCGTCTGCGGAGCATACACGGCCATGCATGCCTGATCCCGTAGTCCTGAAGCAGCTGGTTGAAATCTTTGGACTTAAACTGAGGTCAATTGTCCGAAACGATGGTTTCTGGCACA
Source organism: Oxycera nigricornis (assembly GCA_963942545.1). Lineage (NCBI taxonomy): Eukaryota > Metazoa > Arthropoda > Insecta > Diptera > Stratiomyidae > Oxycera > Oxycera nigricornis. The sequence continues at coordinate 62,722,188 of OZ012663.1, read as the reverse complement.
CCGTATGTGTGGAATACGCGCTTTTCGAAAAATTCGGCTATTTATTTGGTCGACGCCGTTCGAACTGGTTCCAGTAACACGAATTTGGACAAATGATCCAGGACTACCAGGATACAAGTATTGCCTGTAGAAGATCGGGGATACGGGCCGAGCAAGTCCGTGTACAGGCGCTGAAAGATACGTTTGGGCACGGGTTGGGGTCTCATGGGAGCACGAAGTATTTTGTTGGGCGGTTTCGTCTTTTTGCAGACATCAGGCAGGTATCTGCCAGAAGGCGTCCTTTAGGTCCAAGCTGGAGATGAATTGTGCTCTCGGCAGTCGACCTAAGATACCGTCAATGAGTGGTAAAGGATAGGCATCCTTCACCGTGACCTGGTTGACCTTTCTCGCATCCAGACACATTCGGACTTTCCCAGGTTTGACCACCAATGTCACAGGAGACGACCAACTGCTCTGCGACTCCTCAATCACCCCCATCGCAAGCATTCGATCCAGCTCAGCATATAACACCTTTTCTTTGGCTGGCGAGATGGAAAAGTGTCGCTGTTTGATGGGCTGGTTGCGTCCCACATCAATCACATGAGTGATTAACGTTGTTCGCCCCAAACCTTCGGGAGCGTAAGACGGAAAGCTCGCGATGACGGAATTGAGGATTTGCTGCTGTAGTGGGGTTGTGTGGTGACAAAGAATCTCTGCATGCAGTACATTAAGTGTGGTGGGAGTTGGTGCTACTGTCCTTGCGAATAAGTCTGGTGCCAATCCAAAAAGGCGTACGAAGTCTATTCCCAGATAGAGGTCTTGGCTCAGAGAGGGGATGATTATAAAAGAGAGTGTTTTTGTTCTTCCGCGGAAGTCGATGGTGCATGTGATGCGGCCTACAGCCTTGTGTTGGATGCCGTCAGCCGTCCTTAAGCCCAGTTGTAATTTTTCCACTCGGTGCTTGTATCGCTCCAGGACCTGTCGCGCGAAACTTGCAGCGATACAGCTTAGGTTTGCTCCGGTGTCGATCAGCCCGCTAACCAGTTCTTCCCCGAAGAATTTAACGTCGGCGTATGGTGTGAAATCAGGTTTCTGGCGATCCACAATCGTAGCTGCTACATATTGTTTTTTGATGCGCAGGACCTTCTCCCAAAAACGCCGTAGTCGCATGATCGAGCGTTTTGGCTTCTTTGGGCGAAGCTCCTCCATATCAAAAATGCGCTGTCGGGCTCGGCGATATTCCAATAACCGGATATGATAAGGCTTACGCGGCATTAAGTTCCTGGAAGCCGGTGAACCAGATGCGTCCCCAGAAGGAGTAAAAGAGTAAACTGGGTCCTCAGAAGGAGGCAAATTGTGACCTGGGTCCTCAGAAGGAGGTAAATTGTGACCTGGGTCCTCAGAAGGAGGCAAAAGAGACTCTTTAGGGGAATTTCTATTCATAATCCTGATGGGTTTGAGGCAGTCCTGTTTAATTAGATCTGGATCAGCAGGAACAGTGGTATCCTGCAAAGTTTTATGGTGCGCAGCTATCGAACGGGCTAACGGTGGTGTGGGCGTGGTTCGAGATGCCGCTGATGTTGTTGCGGTCTCGAATTTTTCCAGTTGTTTGGATCGCTGCATGTAGGGCACGTTGGTTTGTATGTGTCGGGCCTGCCGCAGCCATAACAAAAAACAGCTTTCGCTGCCATACAGTCCTGATAAAAATGCCCAGGCTCTCTACAGTTCCAACAGATTAAATTTCTTTCCATCGCGTCCACCCTACAGTCTTCGGCGTACTCCCCTGAGAAGGTGGGGTCATTTATCAGAGCTGGCTCATGCCGATGGTTCGATATGCCGCCGTGGTCGTTGTAAATCCGCGGACACAATTCCTCCAGCTGTCGTGGGCCATTTTGCGCACGACCGTGAGGCCTAAAGGTGCCGCGTAGTACGTCCAATCGCTCCTGTCGCCTTCCATACTCTCTTACCATTTGTACGGAGGACATTGGTACGTGAAGCCGACTGTTCCGAAGCTCTAGCCTCAAGTTCAAGCGCAGTAGCTCTGTTAAATGAGCTTCTCCCATCGGGTGTACCAGTCGGTCGGAGAGTCGGAGCACCACGTCGCAAAACGCATCGACCGGCTCATGGGCTCCTTGTTTACGGCTGCGGATCAGCTCACTAATCTCCATCTCAGACATTCCATCGCCGAACCGCTGCCGTAAGGCGTGGCAAAATGCGTACTAGTCGATGCGCTCCACGCTGCGCATGTATCGCCAGTACCAGTCTGCCGCTTCCTCCACCAAGAGTACATGAAGGTGTTGACACAGTAAATCGAAGCTACCTCTTAATGTCGTCCTCGTCAAGCTCTGAATTTGGAATATACATTTATACACCGATAGAGCACCGCTGCGTCTGCTGAACTTCGCGTTGCAACTGTGAATTACGGTCAGGGCGCGTTCAGACGAAAGGTTAGAGGACTGCATTCTCCATCCAGAGGCATCTTGCAGCCCTTGGGGAGGCCCTCTTTGTCGTGCTTGTGGTGACCTCTCCGAGTGCGTTTGATATCTCGGGGTTTGCTCCTCCCGATTGCGGCGAGCTAGTTCTTGCTGTACCCATTGTTCGATAAAGCGTTGTATTTGGGCAAGAGATATACCCGCTGCTGCGGAAGTATTGACTGGCTGCTGCTCGGGCGGACTTAGCGCTCTCGCAGGTGCAAGGTCAGTTATTTCAAAAGGATCGTTTGGATTACCCGATAATCCTTCTTCTTCATCCCTTGCTTGACTGAACGAAGCCTGCAATCGAGTTTGGTAGCGGTTTTGTTTTGGCTTCGCTCCCTGTTTAGGTTTAAGAATGGGTGCCGGTGTAGCTCCTTCTACCGGAAGAACTGCTCCTCCTTGCTAGACCCGGTCCGAAAACAGCTCCATGTCGCGGAGTTGACACGTCCTCCGGCACAAAGGGCAACTTTGGTGGCTGCTCAACCACTTCTCCATGCAGGTAGCGTGGAAGGAATGCAGGCATGGTGTTTGCACCCAGATTTTGCCTTCCTCGCCTTTTTCGGAGCAGATACTACAACCAGCATCTGGTGCCATGTTACTTGCCTTCGGGCTATGAAGAAGCGACATCGAAATGTGAGTTAAGCTTTCAATTATTTCTACAAGATAATTTCAAAAAAGACGTTAGTAATGATATCTATGAATATCACGAGTATCGACAAAAGGAAAATTGCGTGTGTATATAAAGGGTAAGGAATGCGTCTATGAAATGCGACTTAGATATATTACTGCTGAGTTATATATCTGGTTACTATTGATAAATTTGAGTTTGAAAAGTTTTGTTTTACGGGAGTTTCCTGTACGATTCCTCCAGCCTCAACCAAGACCCAGGGCCCCGGCAGAGGTAAATAGCCCCCAATGAAGTCCTCCCTCCGACAAGAGTGCTCACTTAGTTCATTACAAAATTTATTCCCGACAAACAAATTCTCTAACTTTACCGAGGCGAGTGAGCAGGCAACTCCGAGCTGCCAGAAAAGCGGACGAACGCACGGCGCGATTTAACACTCAATACTTCGTGTTCCAGCGACCCCCGACATTCCATGTACGCGGCTCACTACACCTATCCCGCATTTAAAAAAAATGTAGGGTACTCCCAATACAAAAAGGCAAAGTACAGGCAGACTCTTTTCACGAGACCAAATCAAGGCGAGTGTTACCCACCAAGCTGGTATTCTCAAACGAAAGAGGCAGCCCTCTTTGCGAGTACAAGTACTCTGGACACACGTTGGAAGTCCCTCTCGCGAACAAAAAAAAATATTAAGGAGCTTTGGACGACCTGCACTTGTAGCAAAAAGTGGCATCAGCTATTACTCATGAAGTCCAAACACTCTGCGATTGGGTAGCCTCAAATCGGAATTCTGGATCGTAAAAGATCTATGTCCAGTCAGTGAACTGACTGGAGACAAGCTGTTGGGGCCCCACGTTGGGCGCCATTGTAATGAGAAAGTAAGCGAACGTTATCGCGACGAAATTGCGAGGCAACGAGACGCTCGTCCCGTTGGCCTTATTGGACGATAGGTCCTGGGACGAGGCAACGAACCCGTTGGTCGTGTTGACTAATTGGGTTCGGCCTCTACTTGGTTAGGCGGCGATGGCTGCTGGCAGACCAGCTCTGTTTGGCGCGTGATGTCGTGGGTACGTTTGCCTATACCAAGTCCCGAATCTCATTTTTGAGAGATTCAGCCATCTCAATTGCCCGATTTACAAATTCGACAAAAAAAATAGTCCTAAGGACTTCAAACGAAACAACAAACTTTCTGAGGCTCGACCTCCTTCTTTACTTTAAGATCATTCTCGCGCGCGCATCGAAAAAAAACAATCGCGAATACAACGCCAACCCGAGAGATAAATTACAATCTACGTAAACAGCAACGGACCCGAAGAAAATCGACAGAAAGCGAGCAAAAGAGAAACCGCGCGAGCAAACTAACTCTCGGGCGGCTGAGTCACTACTCGAGGGAAGGAGACGTCACCGGAGACGCGCCGGACATCGGTGTTACTGTCCGGGCCCTCCCTGCCTTAGCTTAGCGCTTACCAAGTAGGCATGTGTTGCGCGCTAAGCCCCTTTTGTTACTTACCTCTGCCTGTGTGGACCCGGTTCCCTGAAACGGAAAGGAGGGAGGAACCTCAGGGAAACTCTCTTCTTGTGTTTAGTAATTCATGTTTATTATTATATATATTTTTTTCTAATGGAACAAAATGGCACATTTAGTTTAGGTGTAGTAAATTTTCCTCTTATACAGTTTCGATATTTCAATATTCAATCTACCTTTTCGTGTTCTTTTTACATAATCTTGCATATATCAGTCCTTGTTAGTAATTAGAGCTATAATAATCTTTTGTTTTCGCTTGCAACACAAAAAAACAACATTCCTTAAATTATTGAATTTTCGAACTAAATTACTTTCATATTAAATAAAGACTTGGTTCTCCTGATATCAAACCATTTTTGGATTTCAATTTCATATACTTGTTTTACTCAAAATTTTGCTCTTCATAATTCTCTTATCATTTTTTTATTTACTAGTCATGTTTGACTTGATACTACATTTGCAGACTAAAATAGAGGGTCGTCTTCAGATTAAGAAAAAATAAATTTTTTTATCTCTTGTCTCGACATATAATCATGATCATTAGTATCGTCTCTGCCCTTAGTTAATTTTAGCTCCACAAAATATATGAAACTGTCGTATCGTACCCTACTCAAACATACTCAAATTGCGCTTATAAAGAAGAAACGTGCCAAATTATTATTACCTAACCTCAGGACTGGCTGATGCCATCAGCTTTAATTCAGAATCTTTTTTTTTCATGCATCAATATTTATACTAATTAATTATTTACTGTTTCTCAACCGACAATAATCGTCAATCTTTTCCATGATTATGGATATTTGCTTATAATATAAATAGTCGGATCTAAGGACGGTGCAATGCGCTCGATCGACAGCATGCATGACATGTTTGTAACCTTCAAATAGACTCTAATACCGCATATAATGTTTTTGTCTATGTAACGATGTCTCAAATAACCTAACAATTTGTTACCTCGTGGCGAGCGCACCTGCTTTATATTACCCTAATCCTATGTCCTTCGTAGCAAGTCGTGGCGTTTAGGCTGAACCAACCGAATCGGATGCATCGATGAGTTTCCTTATGGTACATATATGAACGTTTTTTTGATTAGTTTGATCGCTCCTGAAAACAATTTCTTCTTCCACCTAGTTGACCGCTTCTTAGTTGGCCGCACCAAGAACCGTTATTCGCACTTAGGTTCCCACAAAATTCAGCACCTATCACATACGACGAGGCTTTGATGCCTTTTATTCGAGTGCTATGATTTTTGGTTTTTCTTGCTCCTTATCATTTGAACTTTTTTTCACTTTATTTGTTTAAACACATTTCGTCTATCAGCTCTCGACCACGTTGCTAAGGGGTGCTACCGTTGTCCCGGTTCACTTTCGCTCACACTAACCGATTTCGTTCAAGCAAGAATGGTGTAGCAGGAAAAATTTTCTTCCTCAAAAATTCTCGTTTGATCACTATATTTGTGTTTCTTGTTTCCAACACGAACTCAACACTCTTTTTTCCGTGCAATCCGCCTCACAGCTCCAATCCGAAAAAAGACCCCCAACCTTCCTCCGCTCAGCGATCCAACTCTCGAGACCCGGAGCCGGCAACGGTTCTTTCCAGGGAACCGGTCAGGTAGCTGGTGTTCAAGTTGCTTGAGGTGCGGGGTTGCCGCCTCTGAGGGTGCTCAAGAGTATTAAAACACTACGATATTACAATTGTTGTAAATTCAATCATTTTTATAACGTTTTACTGTTTCCATGCAATTGAACCTATTTTTGACTGCATATTAAAAAATTTTCACGACCAAATGAAACTATAAAGTAATTATTATTCTCATTGTTGTAAAATTGTGAAAAAATAAAAATTCAGTGATTATGCTGAAGTCACGGCAATTTTGAACGCAACTATTCAAAATGGCCATCACGCGACAAAATCTCTTCAGGGGGCGTAATAACAAAAACTGCATTCATTTTTGCTAGCGTTCTTTTGTCCTTCAATCATCGATGTGAAAATAACAAATAACGTAGAAAAGGTCCCCACCGATTGATTGATCAAATCAATCTGCATACATCCACCGAAAGCCTTACGTAATCAATGGATGCTCCCGTAGATGATATGATTAATATTAACTCATTCCTGTTACTGCTATGAATACCTCTCCTTATTAATATTTAAAGTAGTATTATTTTCAAAGCTATTATTGTGTTTTAAAATTTTAATGTTTATCTAGATATTACTGGCACGTTGACCGTGTGTACCTCAAGGGTCGCACTTCGCGGCTTGTTAACTTCCCAGTATATGGGAAGTTCTTGTAATCGCCTCGAAAATCGAAATTGAAATTTTTAACAATTCTTCACGTTTTGAGGTCTACAGAGTATATATAAAGTGTTTTTAGAATGGGAGATGTGTGTGTGTGTGTACGTACGCAGTGGCGTACCCAAGGGTGGGGGTGGGGGTGGGTTTACGGGTTCAAACCGCCCCCCCTTGAAGAAGAATTGAATGCTGGGTTTACTCTGTGGTACAGAAAGACAGGGCATCTTGAAATAGTAAACCGTCCTAAAACGGCCATAGATGAATTAAGCATATGTAATTCAAACATTATGCCGAATATATCGAAATTGCTAGAAATATTGGCTGTTCTCCCAGTATCTACGTGTACAAACGAACGATCATTTTCAACATTATGACGACTCAAAACATACTTGCGAAATTCCACCAGCAATGAACCGCTAAATGGATTGGCACTTCTAAATATTCATAGAGATCTTCTATTCTAAAGACTTTTTTGTAAAATCATTCAAAGTTTTAAAATATTTGTATAATTTTAGCAGATTTTTACTAGTTTTTGCAGACTTTTAATTAAAAAAAAGTGGCTTAAATTTTGAAAACCATCAAAATTTCAATCAAATTTGCATTTGTGGTAATCAATCATCATCACCCACCCACCAAAAGCCTTACGTAATCAATGGATGCTCCCGTAGAGGATATGATTAATATTTACTCATTCTTGTTACTGGAATGAATACCTCTCATTATTATTATTTAAAGTAGTAGTATTTTCAAAATTATTATTGTGTTTAATATTTTTGATGTTTATCTAGATATTACTGGGAAGTTGACCGTGTGGACCTCAAGGGTCGCACTTTGCGGCTTGTTTTTTTTTTGATATTGCAAAATATGTTTCTTTCTCTCTCCCCACAAACACTGCATTTTACCATAATAATAGCATTTCATAGCAAGTATAGTAGACCTGCTGAGCAAAAATTGAGTTAACTACAGGAAAAAAAGCTTTAGGGCTATTGCGGTAGGCAATATTCTGCACATTTTCGCAGTCAAAGAATATTATCATAAGTTTTTAATCAATTCTCCTCTTCGAAGGCTTCATGTATTAAGGATGATCTAGCGATTTAATGTTCCAGCCGATCTGACATGCCAATTCGTTACAGATGTGATTAACATCAGTGGCGGCTCGTCAGATGAGGCAACTTAGGCGGCGCCTCACCTTATATTTTTGCTAATAATAATTCAATATTTTACTAAGCCGCCAAGCTGCTGCGCGCTCCCATCCCACCATGTCCAAATTTGGACACCCACATGTACTTATATAGCAGTGTAACATACACGCTAGTGTTCTAACTTTCCATATGTATCATTCGCTACTTCTTGCCGATCCACAAAATTGATCATGAGGCAAAACCGTCCGAGCCTCAGTTTCGCAGCTTCAATGGGATTATTTTTAGAAACGCCTGCCCTACGATCCATTCGTTTCTATGGCTAGAACTGAGGCGACGAAATGTTCGCCTCTGCTCGAAACAATGCTCTCAGTTTGCAACTTTTATGCTTGCTGGAAATGAAAAGCTGTTGATCTATTTCAACACCGACAGCAGTGATTGTTATTTGGAAAGAAAATATAGTAAGTGTAAAGAAAAACGCAAAATTCGGTTTCAGAGTGCGATCGATGTTCGTGTGTGATAATCATATTTTTTAAAGTGATTAGTGTTGGAATTAAAATTTTTAGCATGAATCCATTGCATGATATCGTGTTATAATTGATAGAATTGCCCTTTTCAAGGCGTCCTGCCAATGAAAAACACGAAATCATCCACTCAAATAGGCCCACACCTAAGATAAGTATTTTAAGTAGTGATAAAAAAGATGGTCGTCAATATAAACGCTCTTTTCAATTAAGTTGGTATGAAACTCACAAATGGATTTGTGGAAGTACCTTCAAAGAACGTTTGTATTGTTGGCCATACTTATTATTAGGAAAAATGAAAAGCGTCTGGACTAGCGATGGATATGCCGACTTTAAGAATTTTTCGAGGGCAGTTAAAATGCATGAAGCATCTCGAGAGCATATTCAAAACTCGCTAAGTATTGTACGGATGAGTTTGAACATGACAACAATTCAAGATGCTCTAATGGAAAACGCTCGTTTATCTAAGATAGCATACAACGAAGATATCCGCAAAAATCGGTTGCTGATGAGTTATCTAATCGATACAACAATTTTATTTGGGAAACAGGAACTTGCTTTTAGAGGGCATGATGAATCTGGAACTTCTCTGAATAAAGGAAATTTCAATGAATTATTTAACTGTTTGATCCGTCGTAACAGCGTACTTGTTAAACATTTAGAAGGAAAAAATGTTTTTACGGGGCAATCCAAAGCGATTCAGAATGAATTGATTTTTTGTATTGAAGACTATTTAAAAGACTACATAAAAAAGAGATATCAGATGCATTGTTTTTTTCAGTAATAGTAGATGACATGACAGACATTGTGGTCAAGGCACGATGTTGTATAACAATAAGGTATGTGAACAGGAACGCGGAACTCAAAGAATTTTTTTTGGGATTTTTTGATGTTAGCTTGGGTTCAAAAGCTAGTGCACTTTGTAGCTTATTAGTGAGTGTCTTGGAACCATTTGCATTCAGACAAAAATTAGTAGCACAATGTTATGACGGAGCTGCAGTTATGGCTGGAGATTTGACTGATTTAAAAACAAGAATCAAATCTGTCGCACCTCTAGCACTTTATACTCATTGTGCTGCACATCGTTTGAATTTGATTTTGCAACAAGGCTCGAACTATATTAAAGAAAGTAGAGTGTTTTTTGCAACTTTAAAAGGTTTACCAGCTTTTTTTCATAAATCATACAAACGTACATCTATTTTGGACAGAATACTAAAGAAAAGAATTCCTCAATCTTGCGACACAAGATGGTATTCTAGATCGAAAATTGTACATTTTACCGCAAATAATTGGGAGAATCTCAGACAAGTTTTTCAAGACATGATCGAGAACACAGAGTTAGATTCGGATTCAATACATCTCGCAAAGGGTTACTTAAAGGAATTTTATGATTTTGAGTTTGCCTTCTTGACATTTGCATTCAAAGAAATTTATTCAATAACTGATATCTTTTTTCAAGTTCTTCAACTTAGTAATCTTAAAATTGATTTTTGTGTTTTACAATTAAAAATAGTATTAGATAGATTGAAAGAGCTACGAATAGAATCAGCAGTGAAGTGTATTTTTCAAAAAGCGGAAACTTTAACTGGATTGCCCCAAAATAGATATAGCTGCAAGATGAGTCCATCCGATTTTCTCGAGAAGTGGAAAGTATTATTTTATGAAATTTTGGATTGCATTATGTTCCAAATTAAAGTAAGGTTTGATGACTTTCACAAACTAGAGTTTATATCACTATTTAATACCTCCAAGTATAGAGAGTTTTCAAAACAATTTCCTACTAATTTAATGAGTTCGCTTCAAAAAACCTTCCCAAACATGTTTGACATGGATCGTCTTAAAAACGAGTTAAGTATCATTTATCTAGATGAACAATTTCATGAAATTAGTTTGTCTGAAATGTTTAAGCTTTTAAACGATTTAGGGCTGGTATCAATATTTTCCGAAGTACATAGACTCGTAACATTGATTTTAACTATCCAAGTCACAACTGTGCAGGCTGAAAGAGATTTTTCATGCTTAAAGCGAGTTAAAACTCATTTGCGAAATACCATATCTCAAGAGCGGCTTTCCGCTTTGTCAATTATGTCAATTGAAAAAGAACTTTTGGTAAAACAAACTGAAATGAGTAGCCAATTTTATGATTTAATAATTGAAAAGTTTGCTGCCTTAAAAGATAGGCGAATTAATCTAATATATAAGAAGTAGTATACGTTTAAGTAAAAAAACTTACATAATCCTTCATAAAATTGTTTGAATTGTTTTTTTAATCGATAATGATCGAAAAGGATACAGATGTTGTCAGTTTATTTCTCATTTTTATTTTGCTTGATGTCGAAAGTTAACAATAATTGCAAAGATTTTCTCATCTCAACGTTGAAAAAACGTATGTATAAAATTTTAAATGTATGTTATGAATTTGAAAGTTGAAGGGAAGTTATTGTTCCATAATGTTACTAGTATTAAGTAAAATTAACACCTTGTTCAAATCTTAGCCAAATATTGAGAATATGATGCATTCGTAACAAACTATCCCTTATACCGTCTGGGAAGTGTACGAAGAAATTGAAAAACCACTTAGAGAATATATTGCACATGAACCGTGCAGCCGAAGAGTGATGGATGACTGGCTGGAGAAGACGGAGGTGGTTTAAGTCGGTAAAAATCTGACATACCGATAAGCAGGAGCGAATCGGTATCTTTTGAAGATTTCCACCTCGCAACGACTAAAAAAAAACTATGGATATAACTCTAAACAAACATATCGTTTTCAGATAACTTTAAAATCAATTCGTACCAAAATATAATAAAAAAATGTGGTCTAAGTGCGACCCTCGAGGCCCACACGACTAACTTCCCAGTGGTTGAATAAAAAGCTATAATTTGCTTTTATTATTAATTACTATTATTAATAATAATTATTATTAATAATAATTATTATTAAACATTATTATTCTAAATTAATATAATTACTGTTACTATTTTTATCAATTTTTTATCTAACCATAAAAGCTGGTAGAGGAAGACGTCTCCACCACCTGGTCATCCTCTACCAAAGCCTTGGCAACCTCGTCCTCATCACCCTTCTTGTCCTCCATCTCGGCCTCGGAATCCACAACTATTATTGAGGGTATTTAATTATTGTTTAAAATAATCATTCGTTTTTAAGAATTTTTGACCGTTACTGAATAATTATAATTGAATTTATATATACAATATCAGATTATAACTAATATTATTTGATTGTTATTAACAATATTAAATTATTTATAACAATATCCAATTATTAACTGCATTAGCGTCTCTACTCCCATTCACCCAAACCTGATAATAAAAGTTTGCAATTTTATAAATTAATCTTTTTTTTAAATAACATTTTTTACAAATTTGATCACAATTTTGCTAAAACGCACAATAATAACAACATTACTATGAAGGTATTTGGTATCTGCACGAATTAATAGTGCGTATCAACAGTTTAAAAATAAGCAATTTTTAGTCGTTTTTTCAGTTTTTTCATCCTAAATAAAAAACGGCCCAACCGATTTTGCTGAAAAGTCATTCAGTTCTAAGTTACGTAATTACGCGTCGTTTAAAATCAGTCTCACGTCAATCTGATGTTTGGTTCTTGAGATAATCGAGACGAAAAATTACTCCGAACGCACATACGTACATACGCACATACGCACATCCGCACATACGCACATCCGCACATACGCACATACGCACATACGCACATCCGCACATACGCACATACGTACATACACACTCACAGACATCTCTCTAAAAACGATGGATTTGGATTCTAGAGACCTTAAAACGTGGAGATATGTCAAAATTTGGGATTCGCAAAATCGACCCCATTACAATAACTTCCCATAGGGAACTGGGAAGTTAATAATAACCTCCGTTACAGTATCATTTTGAATGGTACCTTGAGCCAGCCGCAAGCTTGAATTTTTTTTAATGATTTTCAGCTTGTATCAAAAATCATCTTACCTTATTTTTCGCCTCACGTACTTATTGTGCCACGAGCCGCCACTGATTAACACAACAATCTTTTATTCATGTCCAAAAACTTCCCGCAGTGTTCGCATATTTAGAGGCTTTGAAAAACTTTTTTTTCTCATATCTATGCTTTAAGTGGTTTTTAAAGCAGATGTCATCTCTGAACACATGATTACACTGGAAATAATGGACGGGACGCACAGATTTCATTACATTTGTGCTGTTTCACATCTAACACCATAATGCAAACAGCGCAGGCAAATGACCTGTTTTAAAAGCCGGTAAGGCTTAAAAGTGTTCCAATTCTTGGAAAAAGTGATAGCACAACTATTTCAACGACCTGCTTTCGTACAAAAGTCTGAACATAATAGATTTTGGGGGATCTTTGGATCAGCAATAACAACTATCCGATACGCCTTTAAGAATTTTCAAATCAAGTAGATAACAGTTTTTCACCCACCACCACCTTTGCATATTTACATTACCTCTTAGACCATTTTTCTCAAACTATGTGAATTGAAACCGGGGTTTCATGCTTGAATCTTCTTGAAAACATTTCAAGCACGTAAAACAGACTTCTTGGATGGCAATTATAATCATTGTCTTTTTTGACATCCACTTCACTATATTTCCTAGCCAGATTCGCTTTTTCTCACAAAATTCTGAAGTTTACCCTACCTCTGATGAAAGATAAATTTATGATATCTACCTTTATCTGCATAGTTCCAACATGGAATAAAGTAGTGTTTGACTGATTTACATTCGATGTTAGTCCACTGTTTTTTTATTGTAGAAAAAATGTGCTTAACATCAAATGAATCTGGAAGTTCAATAGAGAAGTCTATTTTATTTTCCTGCATCGAATTGATGACTTATTCTGTTTAAAAATAAGATTTTTACGTAATGCCTCTTACCTTGATAAAGCTTCAATATCTACACTCAACCCACCACCAGTTTGAACTGCACTTGCATCCTGCACTACTTCCTGAAATATTTCGGCGTCTGCATCTGGAATGTTACCAGTTTATCTTTTAGGAACAATTTTTTCTTCTTATTCCGTAGTAAGAGAGTGATTTGTGGGCTACTCACAGTTTAGAAAAAAAGCAGACTCTGGTAAACCCTCGTCTGAAAAGGTAACACTATATTGAGCTGACAATCGAGTTATCAGTTCGAAGAATTGAAATTTTTGTGAATAGTTGAAAGAGGTTTTTATCTTCTTTGATATGCTTTACCAAAATATGAAATATTTATACATTGTTATGAAATATGTATACAAATCTCTACCTTTTTCGACTTGAATTTTTCATGAGATGCTATCTGTTAAAATGTGAGCATGCACTTTTACTTTATTATTTATAAAAAAACAGACCCAAGCGCCAAACCATCCACACCGGCAGGGATCCAACGATACTTCCAAATAGTTTCGCGCAAACGTAAACGAGCCGAATTAAACGCCGGAGAAGCACATTCTAGCAACACTTTGCAAGGTAAAAAAACATTAACCTCGGGTGTCCCAGATACTGCAGGTATTGCAAACAATAGCAATCGATATGCTGCACTAAGCGACGAAGCCGATGCAGCCCCTAAACCACCGCCACTTTACGTGCGCGTGGAAAATAATGCAGAATTAATACATAGTGTGAAATCGCTGATTAACAAAGATCTATTCTACGTTGTCGATTTAAAAAGAGGGCAACTGAAAGAAACGAAGATTCAAGTCCAACGAGAAGTGGATTACTGCAGAATAGCAGACTGGCTAAACAAAAAAGGAATGCAATATTATACGTACCAACTAAAGAGCGAGAAAGGCCTCAGGGTTGTTATCAAAGGCATAGATTACAACGTACCAGTTGAAGAGATCAAGCAAGACCTTGAAGAGCTCGGCTATAAAACAAAATACGTAAATAATATTCTAAATAGGTATAAGCAGCCACAACCCATGTTCAGAGTCGAACTATTGCCTGAAAGCAGTAAGTCCGCCAAAGGAAGAACCCACCCCATCTACGAGGTACGATATATATTGAATAGAAAAGTGACCATAGAAGAACCGTACAAGCGCAAAGCTCCAGTCCAGTGCAAAAAATGTCAGGAATATGGCCACACGAGAGCATACTGCAAGCTCAAAAACGTATGCGTCGCTTGTGGTAAAGACCACCAAACCTCCAATTGCCCGGAGATGAAAACCGACGCCTCCAGCAAAAAATGTAGTAACTGTAACGGAAATCACACAGCAAACTACAAAGGCTGTTCGGTATACATCGCCATCCAGAACAACCAAAAACAGCAACAATCACACAACAAAAATGTAGCCAACTCTTACAGTTACAACCCCAGAACAATTAACACAGCACAGACTGCCCCAATACAGCACCAAATACCACCCAGAGATGGATTCACATATGCAAATGTCCTGAAACACAACGAACAGCCAGCAGCAAATAGCCAAAGCGAAAGTATAATGCAAATACTAGTAACTTTAACTAACAATATCAACCAGTTAACACACACCATGCAACAAATGCAAAGCATGATGAACAGGCAAACAGAAATCCTAAGCGAGCTCATCAAATGAAGGGAATCAAACTAGCCCATTGGAATGCGAACGGGCTAACCACCCATAAATTAGAACTAGAAAAATTCTTGACCCTAAATCGCATTGACGTTATGTTAATCTCAGAAACCCACCTAACCAACAAAAACAACTTTAAAATATATGGCTACACACTCTACAAAAATGATCACCCCAACAACAAGGCCCATGGGGATACAGCCATACTCATCAGGAATAGAATAAAACACCATCCTATACACAGTAACCAAGCAGAGGAGATCCAATATACAGCCATCAAGCTTATGGAGCTAGGAGGTACTATAAATATCGCTGCTGTATACTGTTCACCGAAATACATCATTAAAAAAGAACAATTCAACAAATTTATCAAACTCATGGGGAACAGATTCCTGATCGCAGGAGATTTTAATGCAAAATCACCACTTTGGGGGGCAAGAACCAAGTCTCCAAGGGGTAGACAACTGGAAAAAACTATATATGAAAACAATTTAAATTGCATCACTGGCAAAATGCCAACCCACTGGCCAGCGGACAGACGCAAAAGGCCAGACATAATAGATTTCGGACTTTCCAAGGGTTTAAACCCCTACCTCTTTAACGCCACAACCACTGACGACCTCTCATCCGATCATTCTCCAACCATCATAGATCTCAACAGCACACTCATATTCACCGAAAAAAAGGATAAACTAACAAACAACAAAACAAACTGGCCAAAATTCCAGCAGCTATTCAAACATAACTACTGCCCACACGCAAAACTGAAATCTGAGGAGGACATAGAAAACGCCCTTGACTATCTCAACGACACCATCAGGGATTGCGCCCAACACGCCACACCTGACCGCCAAGTAATAGAAAGAATGTCCGAGCTTCACAGCCCAACCATATTGGAACTACTTAAAACTAAAAGGAAAGCAAAAAGGCACTGGCTCGCAACAAAATCACCGCAAGCTAAAATAGAGCTAAAGAGAGCCATCAAAAAGCTTAGAAACCAACTAGAATCAGAAAAGAACCAGAAAATAGATGAGTATACAGCAGGCCTGAACCACTACCCCGACTCAGGGTACTCCATTTGGAAAGCAACAAAAGGCATTAAAAAACCTATACAACAGAACATGCCTATACTCGGGAGAGACAACAAATGGATCAACGAAGACCAAGTTAAAGCAGAGGCTTTCGCGAAACACCTCGAAATGGTCTTCAAACCCAACACGACGAACATCGAAAGACAACCAAAAATCCAAAGGAGAAAACCAATCAGCTTTACCCTTGACAAAGTGACACAAAAAATACAAGATCTAAATCCGCAAAAGGCTCCAGGCCACGAAAACATCACCGGCCAGATGATAAAAGCTCTTCCCATGAATGGTAAAATTGGAATCTTATTTATATTCAATGCCATTCTTCGAATTGATTATATCCCAGAAAAATGGAAGTTAGCAAAAATTTTCTTTATACCTAAGCCCGGCAAAGATGTGTTCAGGGTGGAATCATATAGACCCATAAGTCTACTCCCAATCCTCTCCAAACTTTTCGAAAAACTCTTCCTGGACAAGCTTCAAAACATCTTAGACAGAAACAATATCATTCCTATCCATCAATTTGGATTTAGAAGCCGATATAGTACAATAGAGCAGGTTCACAAAATCTTCACGAAAATCAAAGAGGCAATGGAAAACAACGAATACTGTATTGGGCTTTTTTTGGACGTAGCTCAGGCGTTCGATAAAGTTAACCACGATGGCTTGCTAATAAAAATCAAAAAATTACTTCCCACCAAATTCTACAACATCATACATAGCTATCTTTCAAACAGGAAATTTCGGGTAACTGTCAATAACTGCTCTAGCAAAACGTACGAGATCAATGCAGGAGTTCCGCAAGGAAGCGTGTTGGGTCCCGTGTTATATTTACTGTACACGGCGGACTTACCAACGGATAAGAAGATCACAACTACAACTTTCGCTGACGACACAGCTATAATCTTCACGCACAAGAACCCTAATACAGCAGCCCGTGTCATCCAAGAACATGTGTACAAAATCACCGACTGGACGAGCAAGTGGGGCATCAAATTAAACGAAGAGAAAACCGAACAAATAACCTTCACTCTAAAAAGGAGAACCTGCAGGCCAATAGAAATCAACAACAAACGAGTGAAACTGGTTAACGAAGTAAAATACCTGGGCATTCATCTAGACAGAAGACTAACGTGGAAAACACATATAAACAAAAAAAGGATCAAATTAATCTCACTTTTAGAAAAATGTATTGGCTACTTAATAAGAAAGCAAAGCTGAGCATAGACACAAAACTAGCAGTTTACAGAAGTATCATAAAGCCAATATGGACCTATGGAATCCAATTGTGGGGGGCAGCAAAAAAATCTAGGATAGAAATAATACAACGGGCACAATCGAAAATAATCAGGGGAATGACCGGCGCACCGAGATACGTCAACAATAAAATATTGCTTAGAGACACAAAACCAAAGAGGTCAAAGAAGAAATAGCCAACTACTGCAGAAAATACCTGACTAGGCTGAAAGAACATCCAAACCAATCAGCCAGAAGCATCCTTGTAACCAAAAAATTTGCAAGGATCAGGAAAAATGACCCACTAAAATATGCAAGCTAAGGTGTAGAAAACCATATTCAAATAACTTCGGTCAACCATAGGAAGCACCAACTCAACCCTCCACCTGGGCCACCATCCATGTATTTCTTTGTGGGGAGTTCATCAACATAAGCCGATCTTAATACAGCATTCAAAGCAACAAGCTGCTTAGGGAAGGACCCTAACAGCGTCTAATATTAGGTTAAGATTTGCAAAGTAGCATGTTAGAGCTAACACTAGCTGATTCATGTATACAATCATAAGATCTTGTAACAAAAAAAAAAAAAAATTTATAAAAACGTTCAAGTAGCCGGTGTCTATCATATAGTGCAAATTACACAATTGCAAGTTCGTCGAGATTCTTTCCTTATATATTGTATATGATCTGTCCTCAAATATGTATACAGAAGAACTTTTCAAGTAATGATAATTGTTTTTTTTTGCTTCGTATAGCTTGCTTTTTTAAAAATACACTATTTTCCCAACCTTAGTGTGATTGACTTTTCTGACGTAGTATTCCAAGATTCTCGTAGCCGTTTTCCTTAGCTTTGACTGGTGTATAAAACCAATGGGATTTCAGAAACTTCCTGATCGTCAATTTATAAAATATGTATAAGTATAAATATTTTTACAGAAACTTATAGAAATTTTTTTTTTTAAAAGGGGAAATTTCGTTTTTCATTTTTAAAATACGTTTGAGCTTTTGCTTCCGAAGTCGGGGGTGAAGGGGGTACTATTTTTTCCTCCTTAGAGGTCAAGAGGGAGTATCATTTATAATTTTTCCGTTTGGTGAAAACTAAGTACAGACTGAGCCAATCGTTTAATCAAAACCGATCGTTTAATGGCGTAGATGAGTCACGAGGTGGTTATCTTAAGCTACGCTCTTTGGAAAAATAAAGAAGTGCCAATTCACGTGCATTAACATTTTTGTGAATCTATCAAGTTTTACAAAAAATCGTAGGATCCGTTTTTTAATTTAAGGAAAAAAGTGTAAAAAATAGGCTTTTTTCAAAGACAATAAATTTTTAACCTGATTTTTGGAGCACAGTATTCAATTTTTATATAATTTATATACTCCAAACAGTGCTTGTACAAACATCATCAAACCATTATCTAATGATTACGAAAAAATGAAATAAAAAATACAAAATCATTAACCGTCATCATGATCTTAAAGGTCATATCTGTCATTCACTATATCTCACGAACCAGATATAATAATTGTATCTTTAAGGTGGAAATCAACGTGTTTTAATATAATTGTGATTTTTTTAACATTATAAAAATTCGTTCCAGCCGTTTTTTGATTTAATAGAAGAAAATGCGAAAAATTAGGGTTATTTTTCATGAAACATATTTTTTAACCTGATTTGCACAACACATAAAATAAACGTTTATGAAATTTATACATTTTTAGCAGGTTTTGAAGAGAAACCAGGATCAATTTTTTCCATGATTATGAAAAAACTTAATTAAAAATAAAAAATCATTCAAAGTTACCATTTACCAGTTCATACGAATGATATTACTTTATATCTATTATTCTAAATAAATTATTGTAAATGCGATCAAAGTCTATCAAAATTTTTTTAATTAAACCTTATATTTTATTTCAAGGGAAAACTTCCGACGTGAGATTTCACATCCAACCCTCACTTCAGCAAAACGAGCTCTAGTAAACTCAAAACTTACTCTTAACAATTTAACCAGCTTGCCAAGGTTAGTTCATGATTTCACATTCACTGGTCAAGACTCGCTGCTACCTTTTCTACACAACAGGACAATAAACCAAAATGAACAGCATTTTTACACAAGAACTGATTTCGATAAAACTGCTGAAAAAAAGCGTAAAAAGGAAGTTCACAAAAGAAACGGCAGTCAAAATTATTTTAATCAGATGTTGACCTTTAACATATTAGAAAATGAATTTAAAGCTTTTGATCCATCAATTAAAAAAATACATTATGGCAATGAAGTTACAAGCTCTTCCACTACATCAGCTAACAAAATAAATGGTGACCAAATTTCAACATTTGAAGCAAACATAAATATCAAAAGAATAACCCAACCGAGTGGAAGACAATTTAATAATTCCCATTCAATTAAAAACAGTTCTGGAAAAAACAAAATAAAACAAAGTAAATTACGTTGGCATCATGCAATTTTAATGAATCGCACAGAAACATTGTTAACGAAAAACAAGAATATGGAAACAATAATAAGAAAAAAAGCGCTTTTGCCTGAACTAGAAATAAAACACGAAAAAATAAAAATGCAACGAACCAGGGAAGAATATGATAAGAAACAAAAGAAAAGTAATGAAAGCTCACGAAATTTGGAAGAACGAATACAAAAAAACAACGAAGAGAATTGTAAGTAAACCTCAATGATAATAAAACAAGCAAAATTAATCATGAAAGTGTAGCCTTTATATAATATACCATTTTAAATTTCTAGTTATTACAGAAGAAGAAAAGAAATCACGTCTTCAAAAACTTCGAGAACGTCTTGAACGATTAACTTCAGAACAGAGGAAACGATTTCACGAATTACGAATGCAACGAAAAAAACTGAAGGAACAAAAGCTTTATTTGCGCTTTGATATTAAAACATAAATTCAATACTTATCAATAAGCAGTGATTATCTTTCTACTAAACGGTACTTATTTACATGTTCCATATACCATACCTGCAGCTAACATAATATGTGCCTGATGATTATTCTTAATAAAGCAGAACTAAATTTTGTAGTTTGATTTTCGCAATGTTATAAGCTACTTTATAACTTACAATATATTTGTGTTAGAGCCTAGAAAATTTAATCATGTGAGTGAATTAAACTTTGTCCCTCCTTAATCCGCTTTCCACTATAAAATATGATGATGATGACATAGTAGAATTTTGTGTAAATTAAAGATAGAGTTTTCTTGATATTTACAAAAACATCGTGTCAAGTTATCTATATTCAAGTGATAATATCTTCAGAAGTACAGTTATATGGTGTGAGTTAGAAACTTAAAAAAAGACATTATATACCTTTCAAATAAAAATTATTCCTGTTTTCGGGGTTAATTAAGAGCTGTAGATCAAAACATGCTGAAAAGTGGGAAAAAAATCGTTCGTCTACAAAAATTTTCTAATGTCTTGGGAAACAGAAAGCGATGTTTTATGTTGAAAAATTACATTCGTTTCGTTCGCAAACGTTGTTCGACTCATCCTTTATATACAACTGCGGACATATACAGCTGTGGACATATAATAAGATGGACTTGTAGCTTAATACGAAAAACCCAATTTGTCAGTGGATCTTGCAACAAAACGTATTTATCTTAGGTTTGTTGTTACCTGATACAGTGACAATTGAGGAAGGATAAGGACGAAAAAGTGTTACTAATTAGTGTAAGTAATAGCCGTGAATATGTTCACGTTAAATTATTTTGTTACTTTCGCAGTAAGAAACAATGTGTTTATTTCGACGTTTATAGTTTAACACTTTGGTTGGCTCGTTGTAGCGTGATTGTTGTGATATAACAGAAGATAAGGACGGCACTAGAACGTATCTGTGGGAACTTTTAAGATTCTTGTATGAAGTTAGCTTTGCAGTTATTAAATTAGGTACTTCCATGAGTCCAAGCAGAAAGGCGATCAAGCGTTTCTGGAATAGTGCTATGCATTTGCATAGAAAATGTTGGATGATTATTATTCTGATTTGTAGCTTTGGCAGCATTTGTTGAATAGAAAACCCAATGTATCTGCATGTCTGCCAATCAGACACCACTCCGTCAGTAGAGATATGATGAAACTGTTTATTTTATGGAGTGGGGAAGGAGAAAGTGATTTTTTTATGAAGATTAGAATCTCTTCAAGGTTTTATTCCCTTTTTCAAATCGAAAATAGGCAAAAAAATACAATTAACATTCATCTCATATCGTTCCAATCATATATTCAATTGACATTTTTACTTCTGGACAAATTTGAAGATCCTTTTCAAAAAAAATTTGTGCGGATCTAATAATCTAATAATCTAAAATTCGAATTATACTATTTCATTTAGGATTTACTTTTGTAATATTAAACTTTCATCAAATAGATTATATTTTTATATATGTATATCATTAATTGTTATTCCGTCGTATACCTATAAATATTTATAATCATAGTTACCTACGTTCGATCAAAACATTATGCACATTAATTTGATTTTTTTTCTGAGTCAGAATTACTTATATTTGGAATTATGGGAGGGTGCTTTTCGTTTGTCGTCTGTGCGTAGTGCTTGTTGTTTTATGGTTGCTTTCAATTTACGCATCCAATTTACGCTTCCCTTCACGGTTGTTGTTTAGTTTGTTCTGTTAATCCTGTCAATGATTCATGTTCCGCTCTTTAGATTTTTCCACTTCACTTCACTTCACTTCATTGCATATCGAGTATGTACATACATTTAAATTGACAAGCGCTTTCAATTATGTTTTATAATCTTATTAACTTCCCAGTATACGCGAAGTTCTTGTAATCGCCTCGAAAATCGAAATTGAAATTTTCAACTTTTCTTTACGTTTTGAGGTCTATAGAGTATATACAGGGTGTCCCGTAACGACCGCACACGGACAGTACCACACAATTTCTCATGCAATTTCCAACAAAAAATGTTTTGTAACATTTTGCCGAAATCTTAACCCTTTAGCTGCTACAGTCATTTTCATTTTTCTTAAAAATTGCTCGACTTGCGTTACTGAAAACACCATATCTCAAAAACTACGTCGGCTAAACAGTCAAAAAAACTTCTCAACACAGTAAATACTTTTATTATTACAAATAAGTTTTATACGAATCACATCAACATTGGAATTGGTATAGCCCTTTAAAGTTAGATTTTTGTTCTTTTTATGATTTTTTTTTCTAACCACTTTATCTTAAATTTTTAGATGCACAATGTTTTGTCCTGTCACATTAAAAAATTCCATATTCTCTGATGACCAAATCCCGTTAACAATATTTTGTCATAAATTTTCAATTTCGAATAGTTACATTAGTTTGAATGTAGCAAGGCAGGGTTTTTTCTGCATCGAAATTTCACTTTTTACACTAACGGGTAAAAAATTTTCACGCTTCGCTCGACAGGTAAAAAGTTATACTTTTTATTAGGTACATTAGTGTCTATGTACAATGTCAAATACCTAAGCTGTTTTTGTGTGGCCTACGTAGGATTATAGTGATCCTGGATAGAATTTAATTGCATTTTAATGACCTCTTAATTATCATTTTGCTCACAAGGGGTTGTTGGGAACCCGATTAAATTACCGCTTTAAAAGTTTAAGATTTTCAGGCATTAATGAATAACCGTTCCGTATAAATGCGCTGACAGGATTAATTTTATGCGTATGCTGATTTATTCTTTCATTCATTCATTTCATCTTCTTCTATTAACGAAATGAATTTTTATAATGTTAAAAACTTCACAAAGATGTTAATACACGTCAACTGACACCATAATGGTGCAAATATTATATCTGAATGATAAAAATAATGACTTTCAATGATTTTTTATTTTTAATTCAATTTTTTTCGTAATCATGAGAAAAGGTTTTGATGGTGTTTCTGCAAACATTATTTGGAGTATATAAATTATATAAACATTGATTACTTTATTACGCAAATCCGATTAAAAATTTATTGTTTATTAAACCTAATTTTTTGGATTTTTTTTCTTTAAATTAAAAAACGGCTCCAACCTTTTTTTTAAAAATTCGATAGATTCAGAAAAATGTTAATACACGTCCATTGACATCCAAACGATGCAAATCGTATGTTTTGTTCGCGAGATATAGCGCATGACAGAAATGACATTGAAGATCATGATGACTGTTAATGATTTTTAATTTTTTATTTGATTTTTTTTTGTAATCATGAGAAAAAATTTTGATGGCATTTTTGTAAAAACTGTTTGAAGTATATAAATTATATAAACATTGACTACTTGGACTTGAAAAAATGGTTAAAATTGTATTGTTTTTGAAAAAAAACAAAATTTTTGCCCTTGTTTTTAAAAAAATTAAAAAGCGGCTGCAAGAATTTTTTAGAAACTTGATAGATTCATCGTACGTTGGGTTCGCGAGATATAACGCATGACAGAAATGACCTTCAAACGGGCAAAACAGCAAACACCCCCGACCGAAGTCTCCCAAAAACTAATCAGCTCTTAAGATTGCAAAGACGCTTCGATTGACACCTTAACGAAGTCGATAGGCTTTGTTTCCGTGAGTTATGCTCGTAGAAAAACTGTCCACGAACGTACAGACGTACACACACACATACATCTCTATTCCTAAAAACACTTTATATATACTCTATACACCTCAAAACGTAAAGAAATGTTTAAAATTTCAATTTCGATTTTCGAGGCGATTACAAGAACTTCCCATATACTCGGAAGTTAATTAATTTTCAACCTGATTTCCACAACACAGTAATAAATGTTTATAAAATTTATAAGTTCTTATCAGATTTCAAGAGAAAGAGTTAATAATAATCATCTCATCTACGGGAGTGTCCATTGAATACGTAGTGCTTTTGGTGGATGGGGACAGATTGATTTGATTGAATATTCACGCGGATCAATCGGTGGGTGCTTCCTCTACGTTATTTGTTATTTTCATATCGATGCTTGAAGGAAAAAAGAGAGCTAGCACAAATAAATGCAGTTTTTGTTATTACGCCCACTGAAAAGATTTTGTCTCGTGATGGTCATTTTGAATAGTTGCGTTCCAAATTGCCATCACTTCGGCATAATCACTGAATTTTTATTTTTTCACGATTTTACATCAATGAGATTAATAATTAATTTTGAATTTCTGTTGGTCTTGAAAAATATTGAATATGCAGTCAAAAATAGGTTCAATTGCATGTAAAAAGTAAAATGTATTACACATGATGATGGAGGAAGAAATTGGACTCTTACGATTACTAAAGAATAAATGTACTAAAAACTATAATTTTTTATTTGATAAAAGCTCTTTCAAGCATATGATCTTGCAAAGTATTGACTACAAAATATTTTACTATTCAAAGCGTTGATTACCACAAATGCAAATTTTAATGAAATTTTGCTGGTTTTCCAAATTTAAGCAGCTTTTTTTATTAAAACTAAAACACTGCAAAACTATTAAAAATCTGCTCAAATTATGCAAATATAATAAAACTTTGATTGAATTCACAACAATTTCCATAGAATAAAATATATAAAGTAATATCATTCGTATGTACCCTCTATACTTGATGCAGTGGATGACATAATTATAAGTTCACAAACAAATTCAAATAAAATTCACATCTAATTCATTATATTTATTACGAACAGATGGCAAGAAAAACTAAATAATATCTGTAACAAAATTAGAATGAAATTAAATTATTTCAACCGTAAACAAAATTTAAAAAATTAAAATTCAATTTTTTTCTCTTAAATTAGGGGACATAATTATAAGTTCACCAGAAATGGGGCACATATTTATTAATAAAATGATTAGGTTAAAACTTCGTGTGGCTTTCCTTGGATTTAATTACTTCAAATACACGTATTGGCATTGAATTCACCAAGGTTTGTAATATTGTAACTGGTATTTCATCCCACGCTCTTATTATTTGCTCCCTTAGCTCTCTTGTGTTCGAAAATTGCCTTCCATTTTCATATACTCTTCTCGATATTATTCCACATAGATTCTCTATGGGGTTCAAGTCAGGACTACTAGCTGGCCATTCTAAAACTGGTATATCCTTTGAGTTGAACCAAGCTTTTGTCTCTCGGGATACATGTATGGCATCATTGTCTTATTGAAAGACAAAATCTGGTCCAACAATTGACTCTGCGTGATCAATAAGCCAGTCTTCGAGAAGTTCAACATACTTTTCCGAATTAATTCTTGTGGATATTGAGGCCTAAGGAAGCTGCCCATGGTAACAGAAGCATCCCCAAACCATAACCGAACCGCCACCGAAATTACGCGAGAGTCGTAATTCCTTATATCTTCTTAGGTCGTGCCAGTTGTGTTGAAATCCATCCGGTCCGTCTAAATTAAACTTCTTTTCATCACAGAAAAAAACGTTTTCCACTCATCTTTGTAAGACAAGTAGGTTTCCGCAAACAGTAATCTTGCACTTTTATGTCTCTCCTTTAATTGTGGTTTAGGGTTCCTTTTTGTCCATATTAAATTGTCGCTGCTACTCAGGATTCTTCTTACGTGCCGCACCGTTACAAGCAAGTCTAAATCTGCTCGAACTTGAGACGCATTCATACTTTTGTTTATGGCTTTCTGCCGTATTAGCCGTTTTTGACGTTCACTCATGGTAGGTTTTCTGCCTGTTCGTCTCGAAGCGTTGTACCTTTCTTTCAATTTTATATAATTATTAATTACACATACAGATCTACTAAGCCTTCTTGCAATTTCCCGCTTGGAGAAACAGTTTTCTTTGTAGGGATCAATTTTTGCCCTTTCCTTCATCGATAATACCATTCCTCGTGTCATTTTTCTATGAAAAACGGTAAATTAATTTATGTTAAAAACGAGTTCCTATCAGTGCAATAAATTCACTTACTTCAAAAATTTCCAGTTCATTCCTCCAAATTTCACAAACAGAACTTTCTAATTTACTGAACATATAAATATGTCCGCTTGAAATGCATGAAATGTTCTGACTGGTTATGTCAAGGTTATGACATAACAGTATTTCTTGGAAATGTGTTTTACAGTACGCACAAAATAAAAAAGCATTCAAATTTGCATCCACATTTTAAGTGCAATTTTGTAAATGAACTTCTAGCTATGTCCGCCACTGTAACTTTGAATGATTTTTTATTTGTAATTTAGTTTTTTTGATACTCATGGCAAAAAGTTTTGCTGGTTTCTCTTCAAAAGCTGATAAGAATGTGTAAATTTTGTAAACATTTATTACTGTGCTGTGCAATTCAGGAAAAATAATAATTCTTTACGAAAAAAATCCTAATTTTCGGCCTTTTCTTTTATTAAATTAATAAGTGGCTGAAACAATTTTTTCATAATCACATCACAAAAAGGTAAATACAAGTCTATTGACTTCTTAATGCTACCAATATTGTATCTGGTTCGTGAGCTACAGTGAATGACAGAAATGACCTTGAAGCTCATGATGACTGTTAATGATTTTTTTTTCATTTTTTATTTTGTTTTTTTCGTGCTCATGAGGTAATGTTTTGAAGTTGTTTCTACAAGCACTGTTTGGAGTATATAAATTTTATAAACATTGATTACTATGTAGCGCAAATATGTTTAGAAATTTATTGTTTATGAAAAATCCCATTTTTTCCCCTATTTTTTTCCTCAAATTAAAAAATGGCTACAAATTTTTTTTAAAAAATTTGATAGATTCACGAAAATATAAATACGCCTCGATTTATTTTCCAAGAAAATCGTATATTTAGTTCTCCAGATATAACGCATGATAGAAATGACTTTCAAAGGCGCAAAACAAAAAACTCCCGACCGAAGTTTCCGAAAAACTAGACAGGTCTTAAGAGTACAAAGATGCTTTGATTGACACCTCAACAAAGTCGATACAACCTTGTTTGCGTGAGCTATGCTCGAAGGAGCAAAAACACCATCTTACAAAAAAAAAAGAAAACCTCCACGCTGATCTTCCTGAACGAGACTTTTCTTCCTTTTCTCAATCCCACTTCACACTCTTAAAAACTTTTCTGTGCTCCCGCAATCAACTTTAATCGATATTTCCTCCCAAACTTTAATCTCTCTCTGTTCTTTCTCCAGCGACTGTACTCTCGATCCGATAACGGTTCTGTCGCGAGAACCGGTCGGGTAGCTGCCAAACCAGATTCCCAGGTTCGAGCTCTATAAGCTGGCTTTCGAGACGACATGCTTGGTGTACGGGGTAACCGTTTCTGAGTGAACCAAAGACATATTTTTACCAAGCCCCGGGGGGGGGGGGTGATAAATGGCGGTGTATGTGTGGCGCACTCTGTACTCTCCTAACAGATGCTAAATAGTTGGCTCCTAAACTCAGGGCCATTGTCAGAGACGATAGTCTCTAGGTATGACGTGATTAGTTTTACCGATGAAGCCTGGAGTGGTTTTAAAAAAGAAAATTTGGACAAATGGTCGAAGACTACTAGGATAAAGGTTTGCCCTTCTGAAGATCGAGGGTATGATCCAAGGAAATCGATGTACAAACGTTGAGAGGTGCGTTCCGGAACAACTGTAGGACGCATGGGAGCTCGGAGAGTTTGGTTTGCCGGTTTGGTCATTTTGCAGATGTCGCACGAACTGACATACTCAGTGACTTGTTTGGTCATGGATGGCCAATATTAGAATTCTTTGAGTCGTCTGAGTGTTTTTCCGATACCCATGTGAGCACTTAGCGGATGGTGGTGTGCTCGCTGTATTACGGAGGCAGTCAGTTCGTCCGGAACCCTAAGTTTCCATGCGTAGTCTGTAGAAATGTCACCAATGGCATATTGGCACCGTTTGCACACGAATCCCTCCAGGACCCGTAAACCCGGTAACTGAGATTGATTGTGAGAGATTTGTTTTGCAAGCTCTAAATATTTTCCGGTCTTGAAATGGGGAGAGAAAATATCGATCTATAAGGTGGTGGTAGAAATCTCCTCTACTTCTAAACCCTCCGGAGAAAAGACACACAATAGCGAGTCAGGCACTACATTTTGAATTCCCTTCCGATGCGAAATGGTGAAATTGAAGCCTTGGAGTTTCAAAGCTCATCCGGTCAACCTGCCATACGGATCCGAGAGTGTCATAAGCCATTGTAGCGAGGCATGATCCGTTATGAACTCGACTTCATGCCCTTCCACATAGGCTTGGAACTTTTTTGTGGTTCATACGGCGGCCAGACACTCCTGTTCAGACACGGTGTAAATGCGCTGGGCAGGGTTTAGCATGCGTGATATATACGCCACAGGGACTTCTGCTTCGGCTGCAATCTTCTGCATCAGCACTGCGCCTACTCCATGGTGACTCGCTTCCGGGATAGAAGGTCCGTAAGTGCGGTGGATAGTGCTGCGAAATTTGGTACAAAGCGTGGGTACCAACCACACATTCCAAGAAAACGTCGCAACTGCTTTATGGAAGTGTGTCGCGGGAACTCCGTTATGGCTTGTACCTTGCTTGAATCTAAGCAAATCGTGCCTTGATCAACTATGTGGCCCAAATATCGTACCTCTTTTAAGAGGAACTTGCCCATAGTCTGGCTTGCCGTGAGCATACTGCGACTTGCTGAAGCAGCTGGAAGTGCTCACTTAGTATCTCTGTGATCAACACGAGGTCATCTAAGTAGACGAAGACCTGGAGGCGTAGGTATACTGGGTTGACCTTATCCATCAACCGTTGCATCGTTTGTGGTGCATTGCACAGCCAAAACGACATGGTGACAAGCTGGTACAATGGACGACCCGGTACAGTGAAGGCTGTCTCCTCTCTGGACTTTTCATTTAATGGGATTTGCTAGAAGGCGTCCTTTAAGTCGAGGCTGGTTATGAACTGAGCTTTTGGAAGTCGACTTAGTATCCCATCGATGAGTGGTAAGGGATAAGCATCCTTTGCCGTAACCTGATTCACTTTCCGTGCATCCAGACACAGTATTACCTTCCCTGGTTTAACTACCAACGTTACGGGAGATAACCAACTGCTTTGGGACTCCTCAATAACCCCCATTGCAAGCATTGTGGCCAGTTCAACATATAGTAATTTATCCATCGCCGGAGAGATGAAGAAATGCCGCCGTTTTATAGGCTTGTTGTTTACCACATCAATCACGTGTGAGATTAAGGTGGTACACCCCAGTCCTTCTCTATCATAGGACGAAAAGCTGGCGATGACGGAATCGAGAATGTCTTGTTGAACTGGTGTTATAATATGACGATAACTCTCTGGTTACAGTGAGTTTACCGTCGCGGGGTTTGAAGTTGTTGGATCGATAAATAAGTCAGCCGTCAGGTGGAAAATCCTCAAGAAATCCACTCCCAGATACAGCTCTTGGCTTAGGGAAGGGGTAATCACGAATGATAAAATTTTCGTCTTACCGCGGAAGGTGATGGTACCTGTGGCTTTGCCAACTGCGCAATGTTGGGTGCCGACAGCAGTCATAAGGCCTAAATGAAGCTTCTCTACACGGTGTCGCTTGCTTTCAAGTAAGCTCTTCGCGAAACCTGCGGCGATACAGCTAACGGTAGCCCCGGTGTCACGAACTTTTTCTTCGCCAAATAAAGTGACATAGGCATATAGACGGAGGTTATCTGTGGGCCAGTCCACTAGAGTGACTGCAAAGTAACGTCTTTTGGTGTGCAGGAGCTTCTTCCAGAAGCACCTCAGTCGACGGGTTGACCTCTTCGGAGCCACTGAAAAAAGCTACTCCACACCAAAAATACGCTGTCTGGCTCAACGGTATTCGAGCAAGCGCACGTGATAAAGCTTATGCTGCATGTTGTTGCTGTGGGCCTGCGGATAAAATGGTTCCTCTGAGGGATGTGGAAGATTATACTGAAGATTATCTTGCGGCAAGATGCGGATAACATATGCGTGGTAACTTGAGGTAAAGTTTTCCGTTTTCGGTTCCGAACTACTAGAGGGTACAGAAGCCTAGACAGAATTTATTTTAAGGGCCGGTACTAAACAAGGAGAGACCCCGGATGTTGCTGAGGCCTTTTAGTTATCCAGTTTTTTCTCTGTAGACAAAACTCGGATTTGGGTTTGTATACGCCTGATTTCCCACATCCATAGGAGAATATGGTGCACTCAGCTCCGCACCCATCGTCAAAGTGTCCTGCTTTCCGACAGTTCCAACATTGACGATGATCCCGTAGTTCTGATAGAGTTAAGTTTGGAGAATTCCTATCAACAGGTGCTTGCTGCATAATAGCAGGAATTGGAGAGGGTGGTACAGGTATGTGGTGGTCATACCTAACTTCGACACTAGTTGTCGTGGGCTAAAAGGGTATCGTGCTTGAAGGCGAAAGATACCTCTCTGAGCATCTAGATTTCCCTGTCTCCGCGCATAGATGCGCAGCATCTGCACCGAGGTTATTGAAAGATGCAGCAGGATGTTACGGAGGTCCATACACAAGTTCAAGCGCAGTAACTTGGTCAGCTCAACATTACCTAGGGGCGACGTCAAACGGTCGGTAAGCCAGAGAACGCTGTCGCAAAACCCATCAAACGGTTCGTGTTTGCTCTGCTTCCGGCTGCGAATTAACTCTCGTATTTCTAGTTCAGACATACTGTCTCCGAAACGATCCCGCAATGCCATCAAAAATGCGTTCCATTTCATATATTCCGCGCCACGTAAGTACATCCAGTACCAGTCTCCTGCTTCTTCTACCAGTAAAACTTGCAAAAACTGGCATACCAAGCTGATATTTCCTCGAAGGGTGCTTCGAGTTAGTTTGCGAACCTGAAACAAAAATTTATCCACTGGGAGAGATCCCTTTTTGTCGCAAAACTTCAAGTTCCACCCTTGGATAATGGTAAGGGCCTGTTAAGTGTAGAGCAGGTTGAGGTGAACTCGCCGGTCGATAGAATCATCCAACACATGACGATAGCGTCTATGGTGTGGAGGTGTTTCCGGCCTCTGGTTGAGCGGATATCATGTCTGCACGTCCATTCCTCTCCACATTCACTTGCTGTAGAGGAGACTTGGCCGTAGCTGCGGCTCCTTGTTCTGGTGTAGGGGACACCATTTGCCGAGCTGTCTAAGATCGAGTTATGTACCGAGATGATCTCTTCAGATTGAGTTGATTCCTCTTCTGTCGAAGGACTTCCTACTCCTCTCCGGTTTCTCAAGGTGATCGGTTGTAGATCTCTGGGATTGCAGAGCTTCCAACACAAAGGACAGCTAGTTACGTATGCGTTAGCAAATAGTTCACATAGAATTAAACACGTGCCTGCTTCTTTCCCACGGGTAGATGCAGAAATTCAAGAACTTCGGAAAAATGATTACATCAACAAAATGTTACAATCTTTCATAGAAAAAATTTAAAAAGCCAGACGCTGACGCAGCAAGGCAAAATATTCCATAAAGAGAGAAACCTGAGAACTCCTCACCCCAGTTGACGCTCACCGGTCGGTTGTAAAAGGTTGTCTGTCGCTACGGCTAAAATATAATTATTTTATTCCGCCAATATTGAAACGTTTCATTTCTTTTCGTTTTCGGTTGTATTTATTTTTTTTTGTGCCCGCTCGGCACGAAAACCATCATTAGCGCGGTCGATGAAAAACCAAACAAAAGTGAATTGATAAAGTATTCGGGAAAGCCACGAAGGAACGAGCCTATAATAGTCCTTTAGTCATAAGGAGAGGCCGGCTTATGACCCAAAAGTTAAAAACAAAGTCGATGAAATAAAATTAAACTAATAGTAAAACGCGAAACGAAGGGAAAAAAATCGTGGCTGATAATAGCGAAGAATCGAGAGGACCCTGGACGAAAAAAACAAACCTCATTTTTTTCGTCCAGGGTCCATTAACCATTTATTCCAAGAAGCAATGGAAGAACTAATTAACGAGCTGAAGCAGCAAGTACGTGAGAGGAAGGTAGAATATGTACAGTTATTGATGGTCGTGCAGCAACTTGTTGCCAACCAAAACCAACAGGACCAAAATGAGCAATCAGCGAGTGCCAGCTCAGGTGAAAATCCTGCCTACAGTGTGCTGAAAGAAATCCGGCACATGAGTGCATTTACGGGCAGAGGCGACGTATCTATTAACGCATTTATACGGACCACCGGATTTTACTTAAATAGAATAGTCTACCCCAACTTAAGGAAGATGGCGACGAGAAACATATTCTTCGAAAAAAATCAAGGACCTGCAAAGGACGCCCTCATAAATATTCAGGAACCGGACAACTGGGAATCCATCAAAACCACATTGAAGATGGAGTAAAAGCCGGATATCGAGCCATTCCAGATCTACAGAAGGATCAACGTACTTCGTGTAAATAATGTAAGTCTTTTAGCAATTGAATTATAAAATATTAAAAGTAAGAAAGATTTATTAGATGTTTTTTTATAAAAATGACATGCACGTAGATTTAAGTAATGTAAACTCAATCTTAGCAAATACAGCCAAAGAGATTATGCAAGGTATTCTTCTAGACAAAATACTAGAATTAGAAGATTTGGATCAAATAATCCAAATCATGAACCAAAGAAGTGAAAATGTTGGGAA
Organism: Oxycera nigricornis; assembly: GCA_963942545.1. Taxonomy (NCBI): domain Eukaryota; kingdom Metazoa; phylum Arthropoda; class Insecta; order Diptera; family Stratiomyidae; genus Oxycera; species Oxycera nigricornis. The sequence continues at coordinate 62,689,210 of OZ012663.1, read as the reverse complement.
GTGATCATAATAAACACTTCAACTATGATAATGGACAAATGAGACGACAGACGAGCAATAACAGACATCCACGGAATCGTGAGCATTTGAATCTTTTCAACATGAATGCAGGGCAATACCGATCGAATGATATTGGTTTTAGTCCAAGACCAAACTGGCATAATAGAAATCCAGAACAATTTGCTAGGCAAAACTTATAATCCAAACCCACACAATTTTTATAACAGAAATTGTGGTCTATATCGGCAAAATAGAGATCGAAATTCAGGCCAACATCAAATAGAATGACAATATTCGAAGAAACCATTTTTCAAATCAATTTAGAAATTCATTTCAAGATTACTCTTGAAATCCTAATTCGCGCAGTACCAAAATAATATTGTGTCAGGTAGAACTTTGGAAAGTAATCAGGAAAGAAACCATACTGGTGAAGAATTGGCATTTTTTCAAAATAAGCCTCGGATTCACTACTCGTAATTCAAATTACTATTGATGAAATTAAATATATTGCTCTTATTGACACTGGGTCATAGCCCCTATACATTAATGAAAATTGTAGTTTAGAAGGAGTCAACGAACATTATCTGCAATGGTTGAAACTCGATCACCTCAACGGTGAAGAATATCAAAAACTGTCAAAATTAACTAAAAATTTCGACGAGATGTTCTATAAGGAAAGCGATAAGCTAACCAGTACCCTGACCATTGAGCATGGAATAAAAACAACTAGAAATAAATGCTAAATCATATAGGTATCCCCCTGAACATGAAGGGGAGGTCCAACGGCAGATAACCGAGATGGAAACCCAATTCATCATTAGAAAAAGTTGCTCAAAATACGCTAGTCCGTTAATAGTAGTTCCGAAGAAAAGTGGCAACCCGGGAAACAAGAAATTTCGCATCGTTATCGACTACCGTAAACTGAATGAGATTACGGTTGACGATAAATTTCCCCTGGCAAATATAGAGTCCTTGTTAGATAAACTCGAGAGGGCTCAATATTTCTCAACAATAGACCTAGCTAAAGGTTACCACCAAATCCTAGTAAAGGAAGAAGACAGGCACAAAACCGCATTTGTGACTCCGAATGGTCTCTATGAGTTCATTAGAATGCCGTTCGGTCTTAAAAATACACCAGCGACATTCCAAAGGCTCATGAATGAAGTTTTAAGAAAATTCATAATCAAAACCTGTGTTGTTTATCTTGATGATGTTTCAATTTTTAGCACGTCTTTACAGGAGCACATAAATGCCATCATAGAAATATTTAAAGTTTTGAAAGATATGTAATCGTTTAAAACTCCAAATCAACAAGTGTAATTTTATGCAGAGAGAAACAAGCTTTTTGGGGCATATAATACCTACAGAAGGACTGAAACCAAACCCAGATAAAATTAAAACCATTGAGCAATTGAAGTTACATAGAAATGAAAAGGAAATAAAAAGTTTCTTGGGACTCACAGGTTACTATCGAAAATTTATTCGTGACTATGCCAAAGTGGCACAACCTATGACCAAGTATCTACAAAAAAACAACATGGTTAACACTAAAGATCCTAATTTCGTTGAAGCTTTCGAAAAGCTTAAGAATCTAATTAGTACACATCCCATACTGAGGTTTCCGAATTTTAGCAAATCTTTTCAACTTACTACCGACGCTTCAAATTATGCAATTGCCACCGTTCCCTCACAAGAAGGTCATCCCATTTGCTTTGCGTCAAGAACCTTGAATTGTCACGAGCGAAATTATTATTATATATTAATTAACCGAAACGGAAGCTGTCAAACAAATTGCTCATTACCATATCGCAGACCCATCAAAACAAAATTTCAATTTTCAGAAACAGCTACGGATGTGAACCATATAATTCAAATAGATCTATTTACTATAATAAAGTATACGTTCTGTACTGTGATCGACAAATTTTCTAAATTCAAATCAGACCAAAAGATCAAAAGACGAGATGTTAAAACTTTAGAAAATAACAAATAGCTTAATGATAAGGTGATAGAATTCTTCACGAAACTAATCGTCGAGCACAGCAAACAACAAAGTGCTCAGAATAAACCCAAAGTGTTCGCCAGAATACATTCTTTGCTTCCTATTGTTAAACGCAGGATACAATGCCGTGAAAAGATGAAATCGAAATGTAAATATTTTCGAATTTGATATGATATGATTGTAGTCCATGTAAATCAAAAGCACTGGGCATTGGCTATCATTGACTTAGAGAATAAGACAATAAGGTACTACGATTCGTTAGGTACGGAAAATTCACGAGTTTTAAACATCCTGGAAGAATATTTGCAGAAATCTTCAGAAAAACGAGGAGTAACCTTCGACGTGTCACAATTTATTAAAGAAGAAGTTTTGAGTACACCATAACAAGAAAATAGAAACGATTGCGGTGTATTCTGTTGCAGCATTGCAGAAAACATTTCAAGAAATCGTCAAATCTGTTTCACTCAATAAAATATCCCGTATATTCGAAAGAAAATGATCCTAGAAATAATTCAAGGAACATTATTTTCATAATAATAACACCTTCTAGTCTTTTAATCTGCTAAACCAGTACATATATAACTAACAATTCCAGCTAATCTTTATTCTGTTGACTGTAATTTTAACACTGACTTCAGTAAAAGAACAGTTAAACATCCAAAAAATAGCAGAACAATCAGCATTTACACAAATTCAACTGAGTAAAGTCGTAAAAGCTAGAAAAAAAAACATCGTAATGCATCTCATAAGCCCCAAAGAAATTTTTGACGATATTTCTGAAATCAAAACTAATGCTATAAGCTTAGATAAACAACGTGAGGATCTTATAATGTTAGAACTTGATTATCGAACAAATAAAGTTAAGACTCTCATACCGAGGTCTAATTAATTTAGTGGGTACAGCACATAAATGGCTTTTCGGTACCATGGACGATCAGGATAGGCAAGATATTGATGATCACCTGACTTTATCTATCAGGAACATGAACATAAATAATTCAATGGATTCAATTAATCAACAGGCCGCTCTTAAGAAAAATTCCAGCGGCACTCTACGTAGACTTGGAGAGATTGCAACTAGAGACAGACAAATTATTACGAACAAAATCAAAAAATAGCTGACAATACTCACGCAAACAATGTATATTATGATCAAATTTTCAAAATTCTGATTCTTAAAAGCTGAATTGGGAGCATTCAAGATGATTTTGAATCTACTAGATATGGCATGTTGCATCCCAACATCCTAACTGACGAAGAGATAAGAATATATAATATTAATGTTAACATACTTCCTTTTATTAAAAAGGAATTGGCAGAAACAAATAATAATACTTTGCTTTTTGCGATAAAAATACCCAAGGAATTTGTAACAGTGCAGCGAAAAATGATTTTGCCTAGAACGAACGGCCAAAATAAAGAAATAGATCATCCGAAAGAAATTGTTTTTTCTATAAATAATACTGTATATACTTAGGCGTGCCATAAATTCTGTCACAACTTTAAAGTAGCATGAAATCTAAGAAATAAAAAAAATATGTTTATTTCAAAGAAATTTATTTTAGTATGGTATTGTTTATTAAACAATATTAATTTTATTCGAAATGAGCTCCTTTTGCTTTATTGTAAGCTTTGAAACGTTTTGGTCACTGGTCTATAGCGGCACGCACGGTATCCAACGACATTTCATTTTCTGCTTTCACCAAGGATTTTTTCAGACTGTCCAAATTACGGTGAAGAGTTTTACAGGCCTTGTTCTCTAACTCTGTTCACAAAGCATAATCCAGCGGATTTAAATCTGGGCTCCCGGATGGCCAATCTTTTTGTGTAATAAAAGCAGGAATGTTGTTGCGTAGCCACTCCTGTGTGCTCTTTGCGTTGTGAGCAGGAGCAGAGTCCTTCTGGAAGACCTAATGTTGTCCACCGAAGAAAGGGAACGATAAAGGATTGACAACACCTTCTAGCACATTAGTTTGATACACCGCCGCATCAGTTTTGACTCCCTTTTCGCAAAAAAGGAATGTTGTGACACCTTTATGAGATACACCCCACCAAACCATTACAGAAGCTGGATGATGGCCTCGTTGCACTCTGGGAACAGTTTTTTTAGCTTCTTCTGATGATGGTGAATAAACCTTTTAATTTTGTTTATTAAAAACTTCCTCCACAGTATTTTTTTTTATCGGAAAAGAGCAGCGGCGGCTCTACCTTTGGGGCTAGTGGGGCTCAGCCCCACTACTTATTGATGAGCCTATATTAGTGAAAATATCATTAAAGATTTCAATATAGTTTTAATAATTTCATTTCATTTCAAAATATAATGTAGAATTTTTTCGGCCATGCTGTAGTTTCCTTTCACATAATCTTCTTGTCACGCACTGTAGAACAATTTGTTTTTCTCTTCGACTCGCTTCGTTGTGCCTGCACCGAGTAAAAGCTAAGAATAAAATTCAAACTTATTTTCTCTTGACAATTTTCCACCTTTACTTTGAGGAAGGGCTACATGAAATAAGCCCCGATTAAGAGAATTTCAATTTGAATGGCTGCGTGAATTTTATGGTGAAGCGGCGGGAGTGTGCGTGTTTGAAATAACATGTGTATACATCGCGGACGAGCTAATCATATGCAGCCCGTTCAGTGCTTCGACAATGTCTTTAGTCTTGGCATGGTCTGGATAATATTTTTGAGCAGGCATGAGCAACATTTTTTTACGACGGGCCGCAGCGGGTGAAGGTGATGACTGTTAATGCAAAAGTAGTCTCATCAGTGTAGTGCATGGTATTAGTACTTAGTGTGCCTTCGTAGTGTTTAGTATTTTTTTTAAAGTTTTGTAATGCTTAGAGTTTGTTTCAGAAAAGGGTTCTTCAGGTTATGGTATTTATGATTTTGATTAAATAAATAATTAACAAGATTTTCCTTGCATGTGTTGAAACTTGCTAGAAGTTTGAAAAATTCGGTAGAAAATATAATTAATATTAATATCACGCTATTCGAACGAAATGTTTCAATATATGTCTTCCATTGTTCAACTTTACAGTTTTTTTGAAGATAATAACCTTTGTTCGTTTTCGCTTGCAGTACTCTCTGTTTGTAATAAATTCATTAAAGAAATACCCAAAATGAATGAAAGATTGACTGACTTGTTTGCTCAACAACAAAATCGACGTGCTGAATATTTATACAAATGAAACGTCTAGATAAAAGAAATTGCTTTTGTTGTTGATGTTGATTAAAGAACTATATATAATGTAAAACTGTTTTTGCTGAATTTATTTATTGATCGTTTTTGCTCTTGTTATTGTTGCTTTAATTGAATTTATTTATTACTAGTTTTTTCAATTGTTATTGTTGTTTTCGTTGCATTTATTTCAGTAGAGAAATTATTTATTTTGAAAAGTGCGACAGGCCTAAAAGTTGTTTCGTTGCAAGAATTCAAATGTTTTTAAACAATTTTTTTTATTCAGAGTGCACTGAACTTTTATTACAGCTTTAAATGGAATTCAAAAGACGATAATAGGAATATATCTTTGATTGCCAGCGAATCTACTTTTGGGGAAACTGATCACTTAAAATCGCTTAACGCTCCACATGTGGTACCTCTTGGGTGGAGTGGAAACTCACATTAGAACTTATATTGGTGATAGAAAAAATCGTACCAGTAGCCCCACCATACTTAACTCCCACGAGCTGCCACTGGTAAAGAGGATGTTCTCATACCCATCAGTTGCGTGCCAAAGCAAGAGACGCTTGCATCTTTCCAATCTTATTTCCTTTAATCGTGGAGTCAACATGTGGGCTGTTGACCGACGATAAGCCATCATATGAAGATCATCTCGAAAGAGTCTACTCATCGTGTTATATCAGCAACAAGAGCTGATAATAAAAATAACAAAGATGATGTATCATTCGATGATGCATCAAATAAAACAGATGCTTCATCGAATGATGTACATTCTAACACAATTCATCCATCGACAGAGCTGACTAAAATTCTAGATAAGATAACGCATAAACAGCTCGACGATGCATGAATCAAACCAAATTCAACAAAGATACTAAACTGCAGAAAGTGCAAGTTAAACAATCGACAGAATTATGTAAAAACCAAGAGGTGAAAAGTTAGCAAGGAAGAATTGAAATGTTAGTTGTTAATCCAATTTCGGTGATCGACCATCGATCAGCTTTTAAATAAAATATTCTTTCTTTTTAAATGAAAAGTGTGTTTTATTTCACCAATAAAATAAAAGTTATGCAATAACGTGTAGCTGGCGCAGTCGGAAACAACCGCAAAACCGAAATATAGTTCCGCTACAAGGAATATAAACCAATATACGCGTACTAAGTGTATAATAAAATATTTAACAAACCGATACTCAGTGTGTAGAGTATATGGTATATATATAAAATCTGGAAATGAAGTAACGGAGGTCTAAATTCCTTTTAAAATCTGTCTATTGAGACTGAAAGACTCTGATCCCGATAGTGTAACAAATAAAATAATAAAAGTGTAACGAAAAAACATAAATCAATATAACTAATATGGCTACCGCATCCAATATTATTAAACCTTCCCAGTTGGCGGAAGCTCTATCTCAACCAAATATTCCGAAACCTTTGGAAATCGATCCCTTTAAATTCTCATCAAGGATGCCCACTTTCGATGGAGCAAAGGAGCAGCTGAGAGCGTTTTTGGACCACACGGAAATCCTAATATCAACCCTACAAGGATATGACCAAATGGCGTACCTAACAATTATCCAAATACTAAAATCGAAATTCACAGGTATGGCGAAAACTATTATTTATATAAACAGTGACGCAAATACGTGGCCCGAGATACGAGAAGTACTTATATCGAATTTTAGCGAGAAAAGAAGTTCGCTTCAATTATTAGATAATCTTAGATCATGTTAATTTAGAAATAATGTGTTAGAGTTTTATAACCGAATCCCAAAAAATTTGCACCGGTTCAATATTAAAGCCGAACTAGAAAATAAAAGTACCGAAATAGGAGGAAATAAACGTATAGTTCTTGAAGTTTTCAAAAGTAAGGTCATAGAATCAGTAAGAAGTGTTCTATTAGTAGAAATCCTCAAAGTTTGGAGGAAGCACTTCAAATCTTAACCGAAGGTAATTACTTCAATTATCAAATCCGTAACAACAAACCAAATAATAAACCAAATTTTCAAAAAAATAGATTGCATAATAGTGGTTATTCAGAAAATAATAAATACAGCAATCATTTCAACCCTCCTCAAAATATATACAAACCAACACCAAAATTGTTCGAATATCCTCAGCGTTATTCTGTTCAACATAGATTTGATCATAATAATTTTCAAACCAATCGCAATTCATTAAATTCTCGAATTAGACGATTCGGTCAACTTCAACCAATGGAAGTCGATAATTCGTGTCAATTTGTTCAAACCAATGCAAATTTTCCGGAACATGCCTCGGAAACAAATCAAAATTACCATATATCAGAATAGACTCTTATGGGTTACACCTTCGATTCCTTTTAGACACAGGGGCATCTTTAAGTACCATTCGTCCTTCTTTATGTGATCCAAAATTACGAACTTCTATCCCCAATTAAAAAATATACACACTTCATTCCGAAGTGAATTTTAATTATATTGTATCAATTAAACCTTTTAAGGAATTTCCAGAACTAAATACAAATAAAAAATTTCATTTCATCGAAATCAAATTTAGCGAAAAATTTGATGGCCTAATTGGAAATGATATATTTGCTAATTATAATACCAAAATCCATGTTTTTAATAAAACTATCGAACTAATGGTAAAGTAATTCCAATTTTCTTCGATGAAAACGAAGAAGTTGAATTACAAAATTTTAGAAAGTTTAAAGAACTTGAAAACAAACCTATGACAATTAACAAACAACCAAATTTTTCAATGAACATGAAGAACTTGGATTGTAATTTGTCTGTTCCCATTCGACAAAGTGAACTTATTGCTTTTTTCAATGAAAGAAAATCAACAAAAAATGTAGTAAATGAAATACTTACAAACCACCTAAATTCTGAAGAGAAATCTAAACTTCTGCTACTTGTAAATAAATACAGTAATACATTTTATCAGCAAGGTCAAAAATTGACTTTTGCAAATTTAATCAAGCATGAAATAAAAACAAAAAACAACGAACCAATATATACAAAAACCTATCGATATCCTGAAATTCACAAAAACGAAGTTGAAAGTCAAATTCAAGACTTATTAAATCAACAAATAATTAGACAGTCAAACAAATAATTAGACAGTCAAATTCAAGACTTATTAAATCAACAAATAATTAGACATAGTCATTCAACTTACTCATCTCCTATCTGTGTAGTTCCAAAGAAAATGGGCGCTACAGAAAAAACCAAATGGAGAATAGTAATTGATTACCGAAAGTTAAATGAAATCACAATCGACGATAAATTCCCCATTCCAAATATCGACGATATATTGGAAAAATTAGGTAGATCAATGTATTTCACAACACTAGATCTTGCGAAAGGTTTTCACCAAATAGAAATTAACGAAAAAGACATCCCTAAAACAGCATTTTCTATTAATTTCTGACAATATGAACTTACGCGAATGCCGTTTGGACTTAAAAATGCTCCAGCGACATTTCAGCGATTAATGAATTCTGTACTTAAAGAATATATAGGTAAAATTTGCTTTGTTTACATGGACGATGTAATTATTTTCAGTACTTCGCTACACGAACATTTAGATTCATTGGAAAAAGTCTTCCAAAAATTACGCGAAGCAAATCTAAAAATACAATTAGATAAATCTCATTTTCTGTAACGAGAAACGGAATTTTTGGGACATTTAATTACTCCAGAAGGTGTGAAACCTAACCCAAAAAAAGTTTTAGCAATATCAGAAATGAAAATCCCCAAAACGCAAAAACAAATCAAACAGTTTTTAGGTATGGTTAGATATTATAGGAAGTTCATAAAAGACTTCTCCAAAATTGCGAAACCATTAGCAATAAAACTAAACAAAAATACAAAAATTGATCCAAATGATCCCGAGTATAAAGAAAGTTTTGAGCAACTTAACATACTAGTCATGAGTGACCCAGTTTTAAAATACCCCGATTTTAACAAAAAAATTGTAGTTACAACTGATGCCTCCAATTACGCTGTTGGCGTGGTTCTGTCCCGAGAAGGACATCCAATTTATTTTGCAAGTCGAACCCTTAACAATCACGAAACAAACTATCCCACCATTGAAAAAGAGCTCTTAGCCATACTATAGCTAAGAGCTCTTTTTCAATGGCTTTAAAATATTTTCGTCCTTACGTATATGGACACAAATTTACAATCAAAACCGACCATAAATCATTAGCGTGGCTTGCTAATCTCAAAGAACCAAATTCAAAACTCGAGCGTCGGAAAATCCAATTAGAAGAACATAACTACGATATTGAATATATCAAGGGTAAAGAGAACTTAGTTGCAGATTGCATTTCGAGACCCGAACGAAATAAATTACAATAACGATGCTGTACAAGCAACATGTCACAGTGCTGAAGAAGATAACATTAAATATATTCAAAGTAGTGAAAGACCTTTAAATATCTTTAAAACTCAAATCATAATAAAACAAGGATCTCAAAATTCTAGCAAATTAGAAAAACATTTTAGTAGAACTGGAAAAATATTCATATCACAACAACCAGACCAAAAATTATATAACTACATACTTAAAAATCATTTACCCTCTAAAGGTCTCGTTGGTGTCTATATTCGGAACGAAAATCTATTTAAAAAATTTCAAGACACATATATTAAGTTGGTTACACCCCATAATCCATTCAAAATAGTCAAAAGTCCTTATCTTCTATTTGACTGTGATGACCAAAGTCAAATCCATGAAGACAGAGAACAGAGAACATTTGAAAAATAACCATCGTGGCATAGAGGAAGTATATCAAAATATCAAAACAAAATACAAATCTCATTAATTACTGCCAAATTTGTAATTTAGCTAAATACGATAGACCCCTTAACCCACCGTTTCTAAAATCTAAAATTCCTAACAAACCAAACGAAATTATTCACATGGATATCTGGTACATGAATAAAAATTCAATGTATATTACTTTCATTGATAAGTTTTCCAAATTCGCTCAAGTAGTGCCTATCAAGTCTAGAACATAGATAGAACTACGTAAAGCAATAAACACATATCTTTCCGTAAATAGTAAACCTCAATTAATAATAACAGACAACGAATCTGCTTTTCAATTTAATTTAAAACAATTTTTACAAAACGAAAGTATCGAAATTCATTTCTGCACCCCCGGTTTAAAAACAGGGAATAGCGATATTGAACGTTTTCATAATACACTAAACGAACATTTAAGACTAATGATTGAACAAAATAAACGTGATAAAACAAAACCTATTTGTGTGCAAGAAGGAACCAAATTCTATAATCAGTCTATTCACAGCACAACGAAAGAGAAACCAATAAACTTTAAAAATAGCGCGATATTACCTGATAGATTTCCAGAAATAAAAAGGAAAATAGAAGAAATACAAACTAAACGACTTCAATACCATAACAAAAACAAAATAGGCGGTGAATATAATCCAAAATACATCAAAAATATGCAAGCAAAAACCAAATTACAGCCTAAATTTAAATAAAATAATTATAAAATGCCTATTCATAAAAAATTAATGAAACGAAAAAAACATTACGAATAATAAATTATCATTATAGGACTAATACTGCTTCTCATCTTTTGTTTTACAATCACATCGGGACAAAATTTAGAAATATCAGAGATACCTTACGTCAATGGCTTAAATAAATAATAGCAAACTTCACAAAAGTTGTCCACCTTATTGATTTAGAAGAATACGAGAAAATGAAGCAAAACATTGAAAATTCACTTCCCCCTACCTTCTTCCAAACTCATTTGAAATACAAATCCTTAATAAACAACATTAAAGACAAACTTTACGAATTGCAAGCTCACGAAATAAAAAGGGTCAAACGAGGATTAATAAATTTGTATGGAAAATTTTTGCATTGTTTGGGAGGACCAATGGATGACGACGACAGACAAGATATCGAAGAACATTTCAAAGTAATTATCCAGAATATTGTATCCGTTGCGGATAATTTAAATAAACAAATTATTATCAATGATAAAATTAACAAAGAACTAAAAGAATTAACAAAGCATATAAACAAAAACCAACAGATTATTTTGGATAAAGTTAAGAACTAAGAAAAATCTTCAAATTTATTAGAAAGAAAGTTTCTTGAATTTAAATACGACTTAGAAATAAAAGAAAATCTATTGTATATATTAGATTCAATCAATGAAATACACGAAATAATATTGTTATCCAAATTGGAAGTTTTAAGCAAAAATATTTTAACAACAAAAGAAATATATTAATTTAATATCGAGTTTTATAAACTCCAAAACTTAAAAATTGCTGTAGCGCAAAAGAATAAATTAATATTTGTTATATTGCAAATTCCTAATTTTTCACAACAACCTTATTACAGAATAAGAATTGTACCAATACCAAATAAAAATAATCTAGAACTTTCTACTGAATATGTAAATGTTATTACTTCTCAAGACATAATTTACATGGATATAAAACAAAATTATGTAAAAAATTTATTAACTATAACAGACAGTTGTATTTGAAATTTACAAAAAGACCCAACGAATTGTACAATGATACCTAATAGTATTGAATCAATTGAAAAAAAATTCTACAAATGTAATTGTAACAAAAAATTTAAAATCAACAATGTTACAACATAATTGAAAACCATAATATAATAAAATTCAATAATTGTAAAATTCAAATTAATAACTTCACATTTGATAATAAAATAGAAGAAATAAGAAACAATATTATATTGCCAAACATTATTAAAAATATTACATATGTTCAGGCATCAAATTTAACATTAGAATACATACACCGAAAAAACATTGAAAATTCAGAACGAATAAAATTAATCAAATACACTCATAAAAATAAATCATTTTGGAACAACCTCATAGATATCAGTATTGTTATAATTATTTTGGGTATTGTACTTACCTTTCTTTATTTCAAACGTAAAAAATCAAACAAAGTAAAAATAAATATAAACTCGAATCGCGAGGACGCGATCCCACTTGAGGATGGGCATGTTATATCAGCAACAAGAGCTGATAATAAAAATAACAAAGATGATGTATCATTCAATGATGCATCAAATAAAACAGATGCTACATCGAATGATGCACATTCTAACACAATTCATCCATCGACAGAGCTGACTAAAATGCTAGATAAGATAACGCATAAACAGCTCGACGATGCATGAATCAAACCAAATTCAACAAAGATACTAAACTGCAGAAAGTGCAAGTTAAACAATCGACAGAATTATGTAAACACCAAGAGGTGAAAAGTTAGCAAGGAAGAATTGAAATGTTAGTTGTTAATCCAATTTCGGTGATCGATCATCGATCAGCTTTTAAATAAAATATTCTTTCTTTTAAATAAAAAGTGTGTTTTATTTCACCAATAAAATAAAATATATTTAATAACGTGTAACTATCGATCTTGTGGAGATTTCCAATTCCCTCGACAAAATTTTTTGTTTGCTCAGTGGATTTTTACGGATGCGCTTTTGGACAGTTTTGATGGCACTGGCTGTTCTAACGGCACGTGGCAGACCGGTCCTTGCTCTATCATCTATGTCAAAGTTCTCATTAAATCGTTTTATTGCACGATAAATAAATCTTTTTGTTATTTTGAGCGGTTTCAACAAATTCAAAATTTCAGAAGCACTTTTGCCACACCTATGGATTGCTTTTATAGCGATACGATTTTCTTTCACGCCCCATTCCATGATTACTAAGCAAAAACTGTTACCAAACTGATCGGAACATTACGCCGTCCAGTTCATTTGTTATAAATTGTATGGTGATTTCTGAGAAAGCGCGCATTTGAAATTGTGTGACAGACTAAGACTTATGAAGATCATAAACATTTAAATGAACTTAGTATTAGTAGACATTGTGTATACCCAGGACCGGCTCAAGCTTTTGTGGCGCCCTGTGCAAAAGTGCAACTTTGCGCCCCAAGCCAAATAATAGTCGTTTCCACGTAACCCATGAGGTAGATTTTTTTACACGCTTTTTTTATTGAGGTATCCCCAGTAGGCCTATTCCTCAGATTAAATTTGCAAAATCACAGAAAGTTCATTTAAAAATCTTTAAATTAAAAATAGCTCAAAAAGAAACTAGGAACTAAACAAATTGGACTTTTCTGGCCTTTTGCTTCGCAAACTCTGCAGTCAAATGGTCATATACTAATCTTTCTACCAACTCTTTTTCTTTTGAAAAAATAGCTAAACCTACCAGGCAATCTTGAGTCATTGTATTCCTAAAATAATTTTTAATTAATTTTAGTTTCGAAAAGCTAAGTTCGCCTGACGCGACTGTAATTGGTAACGTATTAAGCACTTTCAAGGCAATAACTGAATTTAGAAATGCTTGATCTAAATGTGCTTGATAAGTGTAATTCAATACATTCAAGGGTGAACTACCAGGTTTAACGAACGTAGACAACATCATTAATTCTTGTTACAACTCTTCGCCATTTAAATCTTTTGAGTCAATAAATGTGAAACCATTTTCTAGATTCTTACATAGGATATTCAAATTATCTAATAAAACCGCTTCATGGATATCATACAAGAAACAAATAATACTATTATGATTTCGGAGCTGCTAAAATCTCCCACTAGTTAACTTTATATTGCATTTCAGGATCTAATAAAACTTCAACAATTTCGTTTGAATAAAAAGATTTATGGTGGCGAGAGCGCAGAGAAGAAGACTGTGGAAAATTTGGTGATATATCTAATTCCAAAGCAATCAATTTAGCTTTAAGATGAACAAATTGCTTTGAAAAAAACTTACTCGCTTTCCGCTAAATAAGCAAGAAAACTGTCGTTTTTGGGTCTAAGAAAATCAAAAGGAAAAATCGTTATATGCTTTCTACATAGATAACCAAGATGAATATAACATCCATTTTATGCTTCCGAAAAACACTTGCTTCCAAAAACATTGGAATACATTTGCTTTTAATTAGCTTTATGTGAAAATTATGAACATCGTGCAGCTGATAAAGTAAACCAAATGAAGTAAGTTAACATGCAATAGAATTTCAGATGCAAAATAAGTCTTGTTTATGAATAAATTATATAAATTTTCAATCAATGCATGAGGAGGTAAATTATGTTAAAAATCCAAATATTTTACTCATCATGTAAATATTTTACGCTTTCAATGATGAAATGGTGCATCTTAATTTATTCTCACAAATAATTCAATTATTTTCACATACGTACTTTACAACTCATATCCCATAATTCCTATTTCTGGCTTACACGGTGCAAGCTTTCATTTCTGCACTGTTTGCGCCCATCTACACCCATAGAAACGAAAATAAATCGTTCTTTTTTCCATGCAAACTATACAGGGTGTCCAGAAATTGCCGCACAGGCTCCTCACCACGTGATTTTTTGAACAATTTTAAGAAGAAAATATTATGAAATTTTTTTTCGATTTCCTAACTCTTTAGCTGCCACAGGCGTTTTAAAATTTTGAAAAAAATGCCGTTCTTTAATTAGTAAAAACGCAATATCTTCACAGTTATGAAAGATACAACACTCAAACAAACAATAAAACGCAGAAAATAGTTTTTTGCAACTATTCGAAGCTATTTTGTGAATATGAAGTGAGCATATTGGGAGCGACAGTTCTCGAAAGTCGAATAAATGTTTTTTCTATACGAAAGTTTTGCATTTTTCCTTATTTTCCTTTAATTTTCACGTCCATAATGCGAAATCTTTTTTCAAAAACTAAATCTCTGTTGTGTTATTGTTAAAAAATTGGAACGTCATTTTACTCTAATTCATCAAACTTTCATTGCAAAAGGACTATAAATGCAAACAGTTTTTACCAAAAATTCGCGTCTAGAATAAAATTTGCGTTCTGAATTGAAGTATTCGGCTGTCCCCACACAAAAGTGCTTTCAATCACAATCTTTTGAATGAACAATAAAACAAATATGTATTTGAAATGTTTTTATTAAAATTATTTACAGCATATGTTCAAAGTGGCTTCCTTCCATTGTCAAACAAGACCTGCTTCTCTTTTTTAAGCTCCGTATCGAACTTGACAACATCTCGCTGGTTATTTCAGCGGCGGCATTGGTAATTTTCGAAGAAAGTTGTTCCAAGGTGTCAGAAGCCTCCTTGTAAACAATTTCTTTTAAATGTCCCCACAGAAAATAATCCAACGGGTTTAAATCCGGAGATCTTGCAGGCCACCGCACGGGACCATAACGCCCTAGCCAGCAATCCTGGAATTCTTGGTGCAGCAAAGTTGTAACCTCTCCGAAATTATGTGGAGGTGCTCCATCATGTTGAAACCACATCCTCCTTCTCCTTAAAAATAGTAAGCTCTCCAATAATGTGGGCAATACATTCTCCAAAAAATGTTTGTAGCCTTGGCCAATTAAGCGGTCCGGGAGAATATATGGCCCTATAAGTCCAATAATACCTGCCTAAACGTTAAGTCTCCATCGAACTTGGTGATGTCCTTCACGTACCATATACGGATTGGCTTCGCTCCACCAATGGAAGTTGTGGCAGTTGAATATTCCTTCCTGGGTGAAGAGACATTCGTCCGTAAACAATATTTTTTTTCCCCATGTTCGGGCTTCGTAGAATTTTTCTCTGTAGCCATTCACAAAAATCCACTGGCGTTGCGTAGTCCTCTGTATGGATTTTTTGCACCTTCGAAAAGTGGTAAGGGTGCAAATTTAAACTACGAAAAATGATTTGCACTGTTGACTTTCTAATCTCCAATTATCTTGCTATTCCCCTTGTGCTGCAAGTTGGGTCTTGCACAACGAGATTGAATACGGCTTCTTCGACGGCAGGTGTTCTTGAAGACCTAGGTCAGCCCACGTCCGATCGCGCACCTTGAGCAAGTCTTCCTGTTTCTCGTCCCCGAATTTCAAGCCTCCGGAAGAAGTTGGCATCTGGATGTCGTCTGTTAGGGAATCGTCTTCTATACTCGAAGGATGCACGCTGACTATTTGTTTCACATGCACCCAGCACAAGAATCATGTCGAAGTATTCATTGGCTGAGTACTCCATTATGATCTTTAGTAGCCAATCAATAAAAACTGTTAAATAACTCTACAAAAAGGTATTTGTCTCGTAAAATACTGGTTTCTACTTGTTATCATCGTATGACGACCAAGCGTTGCCCCATCCTAGTTTATGGATGTGAATTTTCTAGCCCATAAGTGTTGACTGATTATATCCGAAGGTAAATGATTTCAAATCAATTAAAAACTAATTTTCAAAGGTTTTATGACTGCTTATAATAAGCTCAAGCACTAAATAATCACAAACACCGTTTACCAGAGTTGTCTGTGAAGGTTCTACCTGCTCGGTTTTTGTTAGTAGGCATATTAGGCACCTTTTTGAGTTTTTATTTTAGAATTTGCAGGCGTGTAACTATTAGAAATTGCCAAATAAGGATAAAATGATGTACTTACTTCTTAACAATAACACAACAGAGATTTAATTTTTGAAAAAAGATTTTGCATTATGAACGTGAAAATTAAAGGAAAATAAGGAAAAATGCAAAATTTTCGTGTAGAAAAAACATTTCTTCGACTTTCGAGAACTGTCGCTCCCAATATGCTCACTTCATATTCACAAAATAGCTTCGAATAGTTGCAAAAAACTATTTTCTGCGTTTTATTGTTTGTTTGAGTGTTGTATCTTTCATAAATGTGAAGATAATGTGTTTTTACTAATTAAAGAACGGATTTTTTTTCAAAATTTTAAAACGCCTGTGGCAGCTAAAGGGTTAGGAAATCGAAAAAAAATTTCGTAAAATTTTCTGCTTAAAATTGTCCAAAAAATCACGTGGTGAGGAGCCTGTGCGACAATTTCTGGACACCCTGTATAGGCAGGCCGTGCAAGATATGAATTCTGCACACCAGCCAGTGCTAGCGGCGGCGGCCGCCCGGAGTGCCTGATCAATGCGTTGAATACGTGTGGATCTACATTAGTCCATACATACATATGTGTATAGCTGGAGCCATTGATGTCCGAATGTATGAACTGTGTGCGAGATTTGGGATTGCTCGAACGTGGCAGAATGAATTTAACACCTTATGGTGAGTGATAGAATTTGGCGCAACACTCTGAATAAAACTCCAGAGTTGCGCAACCGCAACAAATGTGTTAATTGCATTAAATAATATTTCAATAGGATGTTTGTAAGCTACTTTCAGCTTATTCATGCAACTAAAATTATCAGTAAGTGTAGATAATAGATATTCCAATTTATCAGTTTACGGTTTTAGCGCCCTTCTTAAATGGCGCCCTGTGCAATTGCACATCTTGCACATATAAAAGGACCGGCCCTGTGTATACCATCAAAATTGTAAACTGGTTAAAAATGATAATACAGAGATTTTAAAAATTGATGAAGAAACGATTATGATTAAAAATGCAAAACTACTATCCATTAATCAAACATGTGACGGTAGAAAATAAATTACTTGATTCAATTTATTAATTGTTCCTTAATAATGTTGGATTACTATTTTTCAAATATCAAAGAAAAACAGGAAGATAGATTTTATTACCCTCATTCAGAAAAAGTTAATTTTACCGATAAACTCACCTTTGACGATATCATTGTAAACAAGCCGCGAAGTGCGACCCTTGAGGTCCACACGGTCAACTTCCCAGTAATATCTAGATAAACATTAAACATATTAAACAAAATAATAATTTTAAAAATATTACTACTTTAAATAATAATAATGAGAGGTATTTATAGCAGCAACAGGAATGAGTTGATATTAATCATATCATCTACGGAAGGTTTTTTTTTGGACTTCTATCATTTAAGCAGTTTTTTCATTAACACTAAAACACTGTAAAAACTATTAAAAATCTGCTCAAATTAGGCAAATATTATAAAACTTTGATTGAATTTACAACAATTTCCTTAGAATAAAAGATATAAATTAATGTCATTCATATGAACCCTTTATACATAATAACTTTAAATGATTTTTTATTTTTCATTTAGTTTTTTTATAATCATGGACTATGGTTTTGCTGGTTTCTCTTCAAAATCTGATAAGAATGTATAAATTTTATAAAAATTTATTACTGTGCTGTGCAAATCAAGTTAAAAAATTATTTTTTATGAAAAAACCTTAAAACCCTAAAAGCCTAATTTTTTGCATTTCTTTTATTTAATTCAAAAAGCTGCTGAAACAATTTTTATGTAATGTTAAAAAAATTGCAGCAATGTTAATAAACGTCTATTGACACCTTAATGATGCAAATATTATATCTGGTTCGTGAGATATAGTGATTGATAAAAATGACCTTGGAAATCATGATGACTTTTAATTATTTTTTATTTGTAATTTAATTTTTTACGTAATCATGAGAAGAAGTTTTGAAATTGTTTCTACAAATATTGTTTGGAGTATATAAATTGTATAAACACTGATTACTATATTTCGCAAATCAGGTTATAAATTTATTGTTTATGGAAAAAAATCTAATTTTTTGCACTTTATTCACTTAAATTAAAAAACGGCTCCAACAGTTTTTATAAAAATTTGATAGATTCACGCAAATGTTAATACGCGTCGATTGGCACCTTAACAATGCAAATCGTATGTTTGGTTCGTCAGATATAAAGCATGACAGAAATGGCCTTGAAGAACATGATGACTGTTAATGATTTTTTATTTTTTATTTGATTTTTTTTTGTAATCATTGGTAAAAATCTTTGATGTCGTTTTCAATAAAACTGCTTGGAGTATATAAATTCTATAAATATTGGTTACTGCGACTTGGAAATAAGGTTAAAAATTTATTGTTTTTGAAAAAAACTGTATTTTTTGCACTTTTTTAAAAAAAATTAAAAAACGGCTCCAAGAAATTTTTTAAAAACTTGATAGAATTACACAAATGTAAATACGCGTCGATTGACTACTTATGCAAGAAAATCGTACGTTAGGTTCGCGAGATATAGCACATGACAGAAAAGACCTTCAAACGGGCAAAACAGCAAACCCCCCCGAACGAAGTTTCCCAAAAACTAATCAGCTCTTAAAATTGTAAAGACGCTTCGATTGACACCTCAACGAAGTCTATACGACTTTGTTTACGTGAGTTATCGTCGTAGAAAAAAGTGTCCACGAACGTACATACGTACGTACGTACATACACACACACACACACACATACATCTCCCTTTCTAAAAACACTTTATATATACTCTATAGACCTCAAAACGTAAAGAAATGTTGAAAATTTCAATTTCGATTTTCGAGGCGATTACAAGAACTTCCCATATACTGGGAAGTTAATAATATACACAAAACAAAAAAAATTAGAAGAATTGCAGTTTCAAAAGAATGTTACATTTGGAATAAGTATGACTCTAATTTTAATAGTAACTATTGTAATACTTGGATTAGTATTTTTTTTCAAAACTAAGCAAAATTTAAAATTAATGTAGAAAATCAAATCCAGGAGAATTCGAAGTCAAACGGGGGAGTAGTTACGTATGCGTCAGCAAATATTTCATATCAAATTAAACACGCGTGTCCTTCTATTCCACGGGTAGATGCAGAAATCCAAGAGCTTCGGAAAAATGATTTGATAAACAAAACAAGCCGCGAAGTGTGACCCTTGAGGTCCACACGGTCAAGTGCCCAGTAATATATAGATAAACATTAAAAGTATTAAACACAATAATAATTTTGGAAATACTACTACTTTAAATAATAATAATGAGAGGTATTCATGGCAGTAACAGGAATGAGTTAATATTAATGATATCATCTACAGGAGCGTCTTTTGATTACGTAAGTATTTTGGCGGATTTGGCTATTGAATATTAACACAGATCAACCGAAAGTGAGACTGGTTACAAAGCCTTTCTACTTTATTTGTTATTTTCATATCGATGCTTGAAGTACAAAAGAGCGCCAGCAAAAATGAATGCAGTTTTTGATATTACGCCCACTGAAGAAATTTTATCGCGTGTTGACCATTTTGAAAAGTTTTGTTCAAAATTGTCATGACCTCGGCATAATCATTAACTTCGTATTTTTACACGATTTTACAAAAATCAGACTAATACTTATTTCTTATTTCCAGTTGATCTTGAAAAACATTGAATGTGCAGTCAATAATCGGTTTAATTGCATGTTAAAAGTGAAATGTATTACATATGATGATGGAGGAATTAATTAAAATCGTACTAGTATAGAACAAAACTACTAGAAACTACAATTTTTAAATTGATAAAAGCTTTTTAAAGTAAAGTATTGATTCCAGGGTGTTGATTTTTAAATTCTATGTATATCGGAAGTTCTTGTTTTCGCCTCGAAAATCGAAATTGAAATTTTTAACATTTCTTTACGTTTTGAGGTCTATAAAGTATAAATAAAGTTTTTTTTAGAAAGAGAGATGTGTACTAATTTTAATACGCGTCGATTGGCACCTCAATGTCGCGTCAAATCGCATGTTTTGTTCGTGAGATGCAGCGCATGACATCAATGACCCTCAAGAGGTCAAAACTACCCCAACCAAAGTTTCCCAGAAAACCAATCACTACTTAAGATTGAAAAGACGCTTAGATTGACTTTTTATTGAAGTCGATACGACTTTGTTTAGGTGAGTTATGCTCATAGAAAAACTGTCCGCAAACGCACGTACGTGCGTACGTACATACACACACAAACACACATACACTGACGAGCAACTGGTTAGGTACACCCAAATATTTTGAGTTTCCTAGAAGTCAGGGAAGTATACCAAAACAAATCGATAATTGCCCATGGAAATCCCAATGATAAAATGAAATTTCTAGAATAATCAGACACAGGAGCATTTACCTGGATGCATTTATCTAAGATTGAGCATATAAAAGCGGAGCTACTGATAAGGTACATTGCAATTCTGCACAGTAAACTTAGCAAGTTAAACACACAATTTTATTAATCAATAATGGGTAGCTTTACCATTATTCCTAACGACTTCAAATAATCTATTTTTTATAGATCTATACAAATTTTTATAAATGCTTGGAGGAATATTAACCCAAGCTTCTTTCATTGCTTTTTCCAGCATTGCAGCATTCTCATATTGCATGCCATTATTGTTAATTTTCCTGGACAACCATCCCCAGAGATTTCCCATAGATTTTCTATAATTTTGAGGTCGGACGAACGTGATGACCAATCTTAAACTGTGATGGCTTCTGCCTCAACCCAGCCTTTTACACAACGAGCAGTATGAACGGGTGACAGATCTTGTTGAAAATCTAATCCTTGCTTCCGAAGATTTCAAAATCGGCTGCTGCCGTTCGTAGTAAATCTACTTACGTTTGTGCGGTCTGTTTTCCTTTTAAAACTTTGATCTCCACAGGCACCATATTGAATATGGCCACCCATATCATATTCGAACCCGTTCTGCTGTGGTGGTGGGATAAATATTTTCTCTCTTTCCGAATATCATGAAAATAATATAAGATTTCATCAGGGCCATCCAAACAAATGCTTTTTTCATCGAAAAATATTATTTTCTTCCACTATTCATCCCAGCTGATGTGGTTTCGAGGAAACTGCAACCGTGGCTGCTAATGTCTTTACGTTAACACTGGTTTTTCATTCAAACAGAGCCGTTTTATGGTTTGGCTTTCTTTTATTGCCCTTGATACTGTCCAGACCCTTGCAGAAGTTCCTGCTTTTTCACCAATTCTCCGTGCACTTAGCGTAGAGTTTTACGATACCCTCAAAATTTGCGCTGTTCTCTCTCAGTGGTTGCAGTTTTGATTCCTTCTTGGTAACTTTTGCCGTAGTTTTCCGGATCCCGAAAAAAACGGCACACTGCGTTGGCGCTACGACCATTTTATTCTGCTTCTTTCCTTCCGAAATATCTTTCCTCCTTTAAGGCCTTTATATTTCCTATTTCTACCAAGGTCGACTGATTTCTTTTAGCCATTTTTTTAAATGTTATATTAATTTTATCAAAACAAATTCTCACAGAAAAATAATAGTACTTTCACTGTAGGCAGCCTAAAATAGAATAAGGTACCTAATCAGTTGCTCAGTTTTTATATGCACAATCTTAGATATATGCATCCAGGTTAACGCTGGTGTGTGCGTTTTTTTTAGAAATTACATTTTATCATTGGGATTTCCATAGCCAATAAAACCATTATCGATTTGTTTTGCTATACCTCCCCGACTTTTAGGAAACTCAAAATATTTGGGTGTACCTAACCAGTTGCTCGTCAGTCGACTTCTATCTAAAAAAATTTAAAATATACTCCAAAGATCTCAAAACGTAAAGAAATGTGGAGAATTTTTCTCTCGATATTCGAGGCAATTACAAATTACAAGCAGCGAGGTGCGACCCTTAAGGACCACACGGTCAGCGTCCCAGTAATATCTACATAAATATTAAAAATATTAAACACAAAAAAAGTTACGAAAATAATACTGCTTTATGTAATACCAGTAGCGTACGCAGGATTTTGGTAAGGGGGGTTATATTTTTGAAGTCTTTACTAGGTACGTTTGCTAGTGCTTCGGTGTAGATATGAAGATATAATTATGTAATCATACTTATTCATACTTTTTCATCGGGCAAAGTTGGAATCCTTCAAAAATAATTCTGGCAGACTTTATCCTGATTGCATGTCTGGTTTCATTTACTTGAATCATTCATGATATTTTCATTCAAATTATAAAATTATGCGCTTGACGTGTGAAAGAATCTACACTGTATATGTAGACTTCCTTGGAACCGTAAAGTGTATATGCATGTTTGCAAGTACATATATTGAAACGCATTCAATACCTACAGGCTAGAAAAGAAAGCAACTAATGAAGTAAATGCCGTGGGAAAGTGAAATTGTCTCTAAGGACAGACAGAGTATTATCGTAATCAGGGCTGGCTAAGCTTGTTTGCAGCCCATGCAGGGAAGCAACTCTGCGCTCTCAAGCAAATTTGTCGTCATTTCCGCGTAACGCATGAGGTAGACTTTTTGTATGCGTTTTTTTTAATGAGGTGTTCCCAATAGGCCTAGTCCTCAGATTAAAAATCAAATGACAAAATAAAACAATCCACTTTTTGAGACTTCTAATCAAAAATAGAAAGAAACATTCAAAATTATAAATGTTGCTACTAAGATATGGGTGCGAATTAAATAAATTACACTTTTCTGCAATTTTACTTCGAAAACTTTCAATCAGGTGACTATATCCTACCAACTCTTTAGCAGGTCAATAGCCTGTTTCGGAAAAAATCTCGCGGTACCGTGCCGACTCTCAACGTCACCGCAGATGAATATGATATCCTGGTTGGAGCAGGAATCGAAGCGCAAGTCTTCCCAATGTTGTTCTTCGACACATGTCCAACGTTGCAATCCGAAGCTATTGTATCTTGTTCAACAATATGCTGAACAGGTCGTACTTTCCTGAGAGGTGGAAGCGAGCCAAAGTCTTTCCGATTTTGAAGAAAGGCAAGGCCGCTTTCAGCGCGAAGAGCTACCGTTCAATCAGTTTGCTGCCGAATGTCAGCAAGGTGTTTGAGATGGTGCTCAATCGAGCACTAAATGTGCATCTCAGGAGGAACGATCTGATGGCGAATTGCCAGTTCGGTTTTAGAACTGGCCATTCGACCATCCATGCGAAAGCGAAGGTCACGTCGAACGTGTGTTGGAGGATTAACGGCGGAGAATGTGTCGGAGCGTGTCTCATCGACATGAGGAAGGCATTCGATTCCTTGTGGCTTGATGGACTGATTTTTAGGCTCCTTCAGGCCAAGTTTCCGCGCCCAGTCGTTGCCACGATGTGCAGTATGTTGTATGGCAAATCATTTGTCATCACAGACGGAAACCTGACAACAACGCGCGACTTCAAGGTCTTGAATGGTCTGCAGCAGGGAACACTCACTGCGCCCACATAGTACTCGATATTCATCAGCCCTCTCCTGAGCTTGTTTGACTTCAATAAGTCACCCAAGAGATCGTTGGTAGCTTTCGCTGATGATCTCTTAGCCTACACGGCAGACCGAAAGGCCTCTGTGGTTCAGGAGAATCTTCAAGGAATTTTCAACGACAGCCAGTTCTACACGAACAATTGGCGAATGAAGATCAACGCGCAGAAGTGCGAAACAATTTTGTTTCGACGTACTCTGCAGCATGCCAATCGAGACCTGAAGCGCAATTGGGAGGGTTTCCACATCGTGGCGAACGAGGACGAGGAAAGCTCTGAGTGCGTTCCTCACAAAACGTGCGTGCGATATCTGGGTGTGTACCTGGATCAGCACCTGTACTTCAACCAGCACGTGAATATCACGCTGGAGCGAGCGCGAAGGATGTTCTTGTTTTTGAGACGGCTCTTCTGCTCCAAACACATCGATGCCGATGTAAAGCTGACGTGCTACACAACACTGGTCAGACCTATCTTGACATATGGATATCTAATTTGGTTTAACCTGTGTCCGAGCACAATGGAGAAGCTAAGAGTCTTCGAGAGACGGATCCTTCGCGCTTGCATCGGAGTGTACAGAAAAGCTGAGGCGGGCTACTTGCACCACGTCTCCAACCAGGAGATTTATGACATCACTGAGGTACCGAGAGTCGACACGGTAGTCGTGAGATTGATCCGGAATTACGTCGTCAGGTCCACGTCCTTGCGTGAGAACCCCTGGGTTTGGCAGCCATACTATCCAAACGATATTTACTTCGAGCATTGTCTCACCACGGGCTTCATTCCCCCGAAGCATTCGTCCATCTGGATGGGAATGGATACATTCTCTTGGTTGCCCGATTATAAACCATGTATATAGGCGGGTAACCGACAAAAAGATAGAGTACGTTGCGGAAATGGATTCGAGCAGATCGAGCGCGCTGTGGCGCTACTCATTCGCGAGGTTTGACGTTCATCGAAGTGACCATGACCGTTATCGCTATTGGTGGTTGAAAAAATAATATTAGTGTCCGACATGGTTCAGGCCTGAAATGAATTGTAAAAATACATAGTATTAACAAACGATGTTAGTTTTAAGGACTTTTGTCAGTAGAGTTAAGTCAACTTTACAACGTGGGTCTATGTCTGCTGGCAGACATGGACTCACACTTAGTCTGTAAGCTAGTATTAAGTTTATGCGGAGGAGTGTCTGCAGGCAGACACAAATCCATATAGGTTAGTTTAGGATTAAGTAGGTTAGGTTAAGTTATGATTATTCAATTGTTTTTTATATTTTTCAATTGTTTAAATGATTATTTTGACCAAATTAACAATGAGATGTATATTATTTAATTATTAAACAATGCGAATGAATGCGTTCAATAAAGCCATTTTAAAACTAATAAAACTAAAACTACCAACTCTTTATCTATATATAAAATTGCTAGGCTTCATACAATAAGTGAAAGATAGCGGCACACACGGATCTAATTTGTGCAAATTATGCCCGTATCGCCTTTAGGTGAGATCTCTAAAGCACCATAGGCCGTAAATCAGGCTCATAATGGCTTTACTGTGAAACAAATGAAAGATCTCATTGCGTAGAGATACTGAATCTCACTCAACTCCCACGTTCCAGAGTGTCTCGGCGAATAATTGTTAAAGTGGTGACTTAGTGGTTAACGCTAGTTCAAGACTCCTTGTCGAAAAATAGTTTTCGGGAATGATATTTGATGCCGCACTATCATTTCACTCAGCTGTGAATGAGAATCTGAATCAAATCAGGGTAATAATCACGGGTGATCGGATTCCTGACCACTACACATCCTTGGTCAAGTAAATGAAATAACTCTAATATTGCCTGAAGGCCCAATTTTGCCGGTTGCGCCATCGATTATTATTTTCACCAATCTCTTCCCAGGAAATGACGAGGCCTTATGTAAAAACGTTTGAGATATACAATTGATAACATTCGAATCTTCGAATTTTCTAAATTTACGCGCGGTGAGCAAAAGTTTTAAAATGCCGATAATGATACAAACTTAGTCTTCAAAACTCATCCAAAGTAGCGGTGAGAAACAGTGTAAAAGGGATTTAAATTTTATGTACAAGCATAAAGCAGAACCCTTCGCCAGATAAAATTATAGTGAAATATCTAAACGACGTTTTTTTTCAATAGCTCATTTACCACATCTTCTGTAGATGGAGTGAGATCTCTATGAATATTTAGAAGTGCCAATCCATTTAGCGGTTCATTGCTGGTGGAATTTCGCAAGTATTTTTTTAGTCGTCGTAATGTTGAAAATGATCGTTCGTTTGTACACGTAGATACTGGGAGAACAGCCAATATTTCTAGCAATTTCGATATATTCGGCATAATGTTTGAATTACACATGCTTAACCCATGGCCGTTTTTGGGCGGTTTACTATTTCAAAATGCCATGTCTTTCTGTACCACAGAATCAACCCAGCATTCAATTCTTTTTCAAGGGGGGGGCGGTTTGAACCCGTAAACCCACCCCCACCCCCACCCTTGGGTACGCCACTGTATAATACTAATCATATCTTTTACTGGAGCGGCAATTGATTACGTAAGGCATTTGGTGGAATGGGGGATGGATTGGTTTGATTGAATATTCACGCGGATCAATCGGAGAAGGGGACAGGTTACAAAGCCTTTTCCATGTTAATTGTTATTTTCATATCGATCCTTGGAAGACAAGAGAGAGCTAGAGGAACTGAATGCAGATTTTGTTATTACGTCTACTGAAGAGATTTTCTCGCGTGGTGAATAGATATGTTCAAAATTGCCATGACTTCAGCATACTCACTGAATTTTTTTTTCACAATGATACATCAGTGAGACTAAAAATTATTTCCTTCTTTCTGATGGTCTTGAAAAACATTGAATGTGCAGTCAATAATTGGTTTAATTGCATGTTAAAAGTGAAATGTATTACATATGATGATGGAGGAAGAAATTGAAATCGTACTAGTATAGAACAAAACTACTAGAAACTCCAATTTTCAAATTGATAAAAGCTTTTGAAAGCAAAGTATTGACTTCAGAGTGTTGGTTTTTAAATTCTCAGTATATCGGAAGTTCTTGTAATCGCCTCGAAAATCGAAATTGAAATTTTTAACATTTCTTTACGTTTTGAGGTCTATAGAGTATATATAAAGTGTTTTTAGAAAGGGAGAATTGTACGTGTTTGTGTACGTGCGTTCGTGGACAGTTTTTTCTTCGAGCATAACTCACGTAAACAGAATCGTAGTTGTCAATCGATACGTCTTTGCAATCTTAAGAGCTGATTAGGTTTTGGGAAACTTCGGTCAAGGGGGTGTTGTTGTTTGTTGTGTTGCCCCTTTGAAGGTCATTTCTGTCATGCTTTATATCTTGCTAACGAAACATACGATTTGCATTGATAAGGTGTAAATCGACGCATATTAACAGTTGTCAGAATCTGTCAAATTTTGAAAAAAATCGTTCGAGCAGTTTTTTTAATTTAAGAACAAATGGAAAAAATTAGGTTTTTTTCATAAACAATAAATTTTTAACCTGATTATTGGAACACTGTAATCAATTCTTATAAAAATTATATACTCCAAATACTGCTTGTAAAAACATTATCAAAACATTCGCTCATGATTACGAAAAAAATTAAATAAAAAATAAAAAAATCATTAACAGTCATCATGATCTTCAAGGTCATTATTGTCATTCACTATATCTCACGAACCATATTGCATCATTAAGGTGTCAGATGTAGGGTAGATCACCTCCTCGTGGTGCATCTTGGATAACGCTAAATGATTTACCACTGCACGACTTTGAATGTTTTCTGGACAACTCTCTCTTCTAAGCGACTATTTAGCTGTGGTATTCTGTCACCTGAGTACGCAAGAGTGGCATCTTGCGGAAAGGGCTTTCAGGCTAATGCTAACCCTGGCAGGCCTCGCGGTACGTTCAAAATTCGTCGCCACTAGTCTGACCGTGTAGGTTCAGTTGAGTTTGGACTCCTGATTAATCCCTGGCCCGGCTCTGAGCACATATCCTCACAAGGGAATGTGCCAACCCTCGCATGGCCTTCCTGCTTCGGCATAGGTAACCATGGGGTCTCAGAGGAGCTAAACAACGAGTGGAGATAGCGAGTGCGAGGACCCAATCGCAATGAGTACAAACAGTACCAAGGAGGATCCACACAACCCGGAAGGGAAGTGGAAGAAGGTGACGCGTCCTTCTGTAGGGAAGAAGACCGTAATGTCCAATCGGACAGCAACCAGCCTAACCCCAACTTCTTCGAGGGGTGCATGTACCAAGGCAGCTATGCCAGGGGCAATCATTCCCTCATTTAAGCCTAATGGCGCTAGCGGCATAACTAAGGTAACGGCGAACAAGCCGGCTGGCACTGTTGCCGGAGCGCCCTCCAACACCACTTCCACTTCAGGTGTTAAGAAGCAGCAAAACCCCTCAGTTACGGCTTACAGGGACAGAAGGTCTACCTTCAAAGACCCGAAAAGGCTGAAAGATTTACCTCCGGACGGTCTTTCCAAGAAGGATAAAATCTCCTTGGAATCGGCAACCACCACAGACCACACATCACTACAAAGCTTCTATTCCAAAGAAAGTGGCAACTCATAAAAGATGCAGATCTAATGAGTCTACCTCAATTCAGCCGAGCGTCCAATCGCCGGTTAATAAAAGACCAAGATTGGTCACACCCAATCCTGTTAGGGCATGAGTTTCAGTGAAACTGCCAAGGAGAGTCTGGTATGGGCTGTCACCGAAAGAAGCAGCAGCGATGGTACCACCTCACCGTCAAATTGGAAGATGGTCGAAATCGCACTTCTTCGGGTGTGGAAACCTATAGTCGAGGCAAATCCTGGCCCTCCACTAAGTTGTCGTGACGCTGGCTGGTACCAGGATCAAGTCAAACTGATAGCCTGCACAGATCAACGCTCAGCGGATCTGTACAAGCAGGCTATCGACAGATTGGGAGAAGTCTGGCCTGGAGCCCAGCTGGTCTCCAGGGAAGACATCCCGAATCGGCCTCGGTCCAGGGCGTGGATACCAGTGGAGTCATGCACACCGAAGGAAATCGTTGAGCTAATTAATCTCAGCAATGCTGACCTCCCGTTGAAAAACTGGAAGGAAGCTAAGGTAAGCGAGCCCAGCAATGGACAGAGAGAGGCCCCTTTAATCTTCAACCAGGAATCACTAGCTCCATTGGATTCGAAGGGCGGGGTAATAAGCAACAGCTTTTTGGCTATCACCCTGCGAGTATATCGCAAAGACTGTACTGGGAAGGTAGTACGGGAACCAAGTAAAAAAGGTGGGAATGAGGTAACTGTGAAAGTATCAGTAGACCTGACCGTGACCTGACCTCTCTGAGTCAGATCTTCTCTCCGATGACGACAAAAGTACCACCTTCACTGCGGAGTTGGCTGGGGACCTCTTCACATCCCTCGACCTTGTCGAGGAGGAGGAGATGTCCTTATCTGACAAGGAGGCGGACAGAACTCTGTGTCGTGATGCTGAGGTTTCTTCATATAAACCTCCATCAGCAACCTCTGCGCTGCTCCTCCACCTGGCCCGAAAAGGAGAGAAGCTAATACTGGCCCCGCAACCATGGGTTGTTGGAAATCGGGTTTGCGGGCTCAACATGAAAGGATACAAGACAGTATCCCTCAATATAGCAGGTAAACCGAGAGCTTGTATAATCATAAAGGAAGGATTGAAGTTTTTAACCTTGTATAATTTCAGTAACCAGGACACCGTTGCTATAGCAGTGGAAAGGTAGTCCAAACCCCTCTGCGCTGTCTCCTGCTATATGGCACACTATGTTCTGCCACCTCCCATCAACCTGCAGAGGATCGTCAAAGAAGCCACTGCACGGAACATCCATCTAGTCATCGGGGCGGACGCAAATGCCCATCACCGCATTTGGGGAAGCACCAATACGAACAAAAGGGGTGAGTCACTCTTCGAATTTATTTTAACGCATGACTTAGCCCTATTAAACAAAGTAGGAGATCCTACTTTCATTACGGCAAGCCGTAGGGAAGTTTTGGGTATCACTCTAACGAACGAGCACTTGCATCATGCTATCGAAGGATGGCATGCATTTTCCGATCATTTATATATAATGTTCGATGTGGCTGTTGACCCTCCAAAAAATCCAACCTTCATCAACAAACGGAGGATGGATTGAGTCAAATACCAATCAGTATTCGAGTCTACACTAGTGGTGCGCGTTTCTGCTACTTTGTACAAATGAAAACGAACTGTTTCTTCTGAAAAAGAAACGGTTTCAAAAAAATGTTTCAAAATAACAGATGTCTCGCAAAAGATGCGTTCACACAATTCTGAACTTTACTTAATTGAAAGTAAATTTAGTATGAAGTAAGAAATTATAATGAAATTCGCGTAAATTAATTTTTATTCTATGAAACTGAATGAAAACAATTATGAAATACTCAATGAAAAAATAAAATATATTTTGTTTATTATTATGTACAACTCTGTAGATTTATATCTATCTATTCTATCCTTAAAAACCAATTTATGTTGAATATCATCCAATATGATTTCGAATATCACAGTATGTACTTATAGTTCTTTATTCGCCATAATCCTATTAAATTTTTAAGAAACTGCTTAAACGAAGTAGATATTATCAATTAAAACTAAAACAGTAGCCACAATTTCAAGAAACATTAACATCAATCGTCATTTGATGTTGTTTCTTGTAATCTGATGTTGCAAATTATTGCGTTCATTGAAATTTTATCAATAACCTAACAATATAATTCTAATTAGACCACCTCACGAAAAACAAAGTAAATTTTTGCAAACAACAGTCAAACAGTAATTGAAACTAGAATTTTTTTTATTCAATATGAATATCAACTAATTTTCCACTCCGAACTTTCACACAGACGGAACTCAAAAAATCCTATCCTATTGATAACTACAGAAAAAATTCTAAGAGTTTTCTGCTGCTCTCATTCTATTTTACACACATTTTCTTGGAATTAGAAAAACGAATCGCTACTAAACGTAAACATAACTCAACGACAACACTTCTCGCTCGAAGCGGATAGACTGCTTCGTTTCAATCGTTTCGTTTGCAAACAAAAGAATGATATCGTTTCATATTGATAAGCCGTTTTTGAGAAGCATGTTTGCATAAAAACTGTTTCAGTAGCAACTGTTTCTTTTCATTTCGCGCAACATATGCTTCTGCTACATTTTCCGAAACTGTTTTTTGCAACAGTTTTACATTTTTTTGCCCATCACTAGTCAACACTAGAAGGTGGACTTCCGAAGATTGAAGACAATGGTGATCTGGAAGAAGCCGTTGAGACCCTTACATTTGCCTTCAATGAAGCAGCAAAATGTGCATGTAGTCCAACGAAGCTTAGAGGAAAATATAAGTCCCCATGGTGGAATAGTGACATTGCGGAGCTGCGGAAGGAATGTAGGAAGTCCTTCAATCGGGCTAAAGAATCCAATGACTGGTCTTCCTATAAACTGAAACTGAAGGAGTTCAAATGCTTCATCAGAAAAGCTAAACGCTCCTCATGGAGAAGTTTCTGTGCAGAAAAAAAACACTCCAAGGATGTCAGTCGTCTGAGTAAAGTTATGACGAGCTCCCCCTTATTTTTGGGGTCTGTCAAAGATGCGAATGGGGTCTGGACTAGATCCAGCTCTGAGACGCTAGCCATTCTCATGGACACGCACTTCCCGGGCAGTGAGGATGTGGCTGATGAAGCCGATCCACATACGGCCCCGAACTGCCTGTCTGCCGCTGTGCCGGGAACGGCTGATAGAGATTTATTTGAGAGCTGCTCTGAAACCACTCTCTAATGCGACGCTCTTCATTCGCTCACCAGCTATATTGAAAAATCCCTAGGCGTGAAAGAATATACGCAAGTGGTTTTTCCAGACATTGAAAGGGCTTTCAACAATATCAGCCACAAGGCTATTGAGATGCCACTCGAGGAAAACAATGTAGATGATAACCGTGTATAGGCACCCCGTAAGGTGGGGTGTTATCACCCCAGCAATATCGGGCAAATTCGAAAAAACCCTATCTGAAAGACTTGAATTTCCCATGAGTATTCTTACCAAGTGGGGCAAAAAGTGCGGTCTGAAGATTAATCTGCAGAAAACGAAATTTGTGAAAAAGTGGGATTGAAACCTGAAATCGTATCATGGCTCTATACGGTGATAGTGGAACCAATCCTTTTCTACGGCGCAGTTATTAGGGGCCCATCTTTTGCAAAAACATCCAATGCAAACTTGCTTAACAGAGTCAGAAGCATTGCAGCTATTGCAATCACCGGGGCCTTATGCACTACCCCGACAAAGGCACTGTTTATGCTACTGAATTGGCTACCGACGGAGCTCCTTACGAGACAGCAGGCCAATTGTTCTCCGATTCGATTAAAAACACTACATCTCTGGCAAGAGGGAAATATTGGCTACTCCACCAAACTTCGGAGGGATGGACCAACGCCAGGGGAAGTAGACCTTGCGCGTCCGATTCCCTGCTTGCAACATAGTTTCAGGTCAATCAGGGCAATAGAAAGAGGTAGGATGCAGGAATCGGTCGACATCTACACTGATGGCTCCAAAATGGACGGAAAAGTTGGCTGTGGTGTTTTTTCAGAACAGCTAGGCCTGAAACTATCCTTCCGGCTTCCAGACCACTGCAGTGTTTTTCAGGCACAGGTCATTACGATATACAAGGCAGTAGACTGGCTGAGAAATCAGAAAATTTCCATTAGAAACCTGAATATTTTCTCCGACAGTCAAGCTGCTATCCAAGCACTATCCAACGTGTACACCTCATCCATGATGGTGATGGAATGCCGTACACAGCTGAACGTGATGTCACTTCACTGTGAAGTGACTCTACACTGGGTACCGGGACTTAGTGATATACCGGGAAATTGCGAAGCGGATGCCTTAGCGAGAGCTGGCACTGTGCTCCAGGAGTATACACTCACACCCCAAGTCGGCCAGCATCTAGCTTCTATAAACCAAGAATTTAATCAGCAATACATCAACGCTGCAAGTAGAGCCTTGTTGTTGGAAGAAACCTGAACGACAACCAGGCAAACTAGGCGCGCACTGAGTTCCAGACACACCAAGCAGCTCCTGAACACGTGTCTTGAAATTTTGAGTTCTATCGTGTCCATACTGACAGGAATTGTCTAATTGGCAGGCATGCGGAAAGATTTGGCGTTCCCTTCAACGATTTCTGCCGAAGCTGCAGATCGGAAGAAGAGGTAGAGACAATCCAACATTTTCTGTGTGAAGGCCCGACATTGTCCAGGAAACACTTAAAACTTTAGGCTCAACCTTCCTGGACAGCCTCACGGAAGTAGCTGATTTAAATATCAGCTGCATATCTGGCTTCATACAAGAATCGAAATGGTTCTCGTCATCTCACAGGTTCTAGTGCCACCCTTATATTTTTGTGGTATCACAATGGGCCTATCTTAGCCTAAGTGAGCCATATTTTTGATAAAGAAGGCTGCCACTACAGCCAAGCAACCAACAAAAGTGTCAGAAGAAATAATAGAAAAAAATGGGAAAAATTAGGGTTTTTTTCATAAAAAATATTTTTTTAACCTGATTTGCACTACACAGTAAAAAATGTTTATGAAATTCATATATTTTTATAAGGTGTTGAGAAGAAACCAGAAAAAAAATTTCTATGATTATGAAAAAACTAAATTAAAAATAAAAAATCATTCTAGGTTACCATGTAAAGAGGGTTCATACGAATGATATTACTTTATATGTTTTATTCTAAAGAAATTGTTGTAAAAACGATCAAAGTTTTAAAATATTTGCATAACTTGAGCAGATATTTAAAAGTTTTTACAGTCTCTGAATTAAAAAAAAATGCTTTAATTTTGAAAACCATCAAAATTTCAATCAAATTTGCATTTGTGATAATCAGAGCTTTGAATGGTACAATGTTTTTTAGCCAATACTTTGCAAGATCATATGCTTTAAAAAGCTTTCATCAAACAAACAATTGTAGTTTTTAGTAGATTCATTCTTTAGTAATCGCAAGATTTCAATTACTTCCTGCATCATCATTTGCTATACATTTTACTTGTTGAATGCAATTGAACTTATTTTTGACTGCAAATTCATAAATTTTCAAGACCAATAGAAAATATAAAGTAATTATTAATCTCATTGATGTAAAATCGTGAAAAAATATAAATTCAGTGATTAAGCTGAACTCGTGGCAATTTTGAACGCAACAATTCAAAATGGCCATCACGCGACAAAATCCCTTCAGGGGGCGTAATAACAAAAACTGCATTCATTTTTGCTAGTGCTCTTTTGTCCTTCAATCATCGATGTGAAAATAACAAATAACGCAGAAAAGGTCCCAGCCGATTGATTGATCAAATCAATCTACCCCCATTCACCAAAAGCCTTACGTAATCAATGGACCCTCCCGTAGATGATATGATTAATATGAACTCATTCCTATTACTGCTATGAATACTTCTCATTATTATTATTTAAAGTAGTATTATTTTCAAAATTATTATTGTGTTTATTATTTTTAATGTTTATCTAGATATTACAGGGAAGTTGACTGTGTGGAACTCAAGGGTCGCATTTCACGGCTTGTTTTTTTTGGTTTTCAATATTTAAGCAGTTTTTAAATGAAAATTAAAACACGGTTCAGTAAAAGCTATTCAAAATATGTTGAAACTATGCAATTATTAAGAAACTTTGACTGGTGCATCAACATTGTCTTAGAATCAGAGTAATCAGGTAACATCATTGGTGTGAACCCTTTTTACATCCTCACTTTGAATGATTTTTTCATTTGTAATTAATTTTTTTCGTGATCATGGGAGAAAGTTTTCCTGTTTTCCTTAGAAAAACTGATAAGAACTCATATATTTTATAAACGCTTATTAGTTTCTTGTGCCAATAATTTTGAAATTTTGTTTTTTTTTTCATAAAAAAAGCCTAATTTGTCGCAATTTTTTTAACAAATTAAAAAATTGCTTGAATGTAGTTTTGTATAAATTTAAAAACTTTGCAAAAATTTTAATACGTGTCGGTTGACACCTTTATACTGAAAAAATATTATTTTTCATTCGGGAGATGTAGTGAATGACTTAAATGACTTTGAAGTTCATGATGCTTTTTAATGATTTTTTATTTTTCATAAATTTTTTTTTGTAGTCATGAATTCGCTAATTATAAAAAAACTGTTTGAAGTATATAAATTTTATAAACATTGATTGCTGTGTTGGGCACATCAGGTTAAAAATTTATTGTTTTTGGGAAAAAAAACAATTTTTTGCACTTTTTTTAAAATAAATTTGAAAACGGCTCGGAGCATTTGGTTAAAAATTTGATAGAATTACAAAAATCTTAATACGCGTCGATGGACACGTTAAAATCGCATGTTTGGTTCACGAGATATAGCGCATGACACAAATGACCTTCTAAGAGGCAAAACAACAAACCTGACCGAAGTATCCCGAAAACCAATTAGCTCTTAAGATTGCAAAGACGCTTCGATTGACACCTTAACGAAGTCGATAGGTTTTTGTTTACGTGAGTTATGCTCGTAGAAAAACTGTCCACGAACGCACATACATACGTACACACATACACACTTCTTTCGAAAAACACTGTAAATATACTCCAAGGACCTCAATAATTTGAATATGTACGCTTACAGCGTAGACTTGCCGTATGCCTGTGCACATGTAAGATGATGGAGCCTTGGTAAAGCGTCAAGGTAAAAGAAGTTTAGATCAGCAAGATAATAATCAGATAGAGGCAATGCAACGCGATCGCCTGCTCGCGATGGCTGGGATCGGTCTGAAATGCTACTCGTGCTTTGTTGCGCAGATCAATGAAAGGAAAAGACATATTTGATGGGAAGTTATTCGTGAAATGCAGTACGCTTGCAGCGTATACTTGCCGTATGCCTGTGTACATGCAAGATCGTGGAGCTTTGATCAAGCGTGCGAATTAGTTCAAAAGGGAATAGAAAATGAGGTCAGCAAAATGAAGTGGTCGGATGCCAATGGCTGTAATTAGTTGTAGCTAGCTAATTGAAATTGTTGGTTTGGCGAGTATTTGATTGAGACACGTGATTTTCCGTGTTTTTATTATTTTTCAGACAGTAGAAATAAATAAATGTGTGAATAAATGTATTGATTCGCTTGAAAATTGTTGGTTTGGTTAGTATTTGACTAAGACACGTGATTTTCGGTGTATTTATTATTTTTCAGACATGGACGGAAATAAATGTGTGAATAAATGTATTGATACGCTTGGAAATTGCTGGTTTGGCTAGTATTTGATTGAGATACGTGATTTTGCGTGCTTTTATTGTTTTTCAGACAGTGGACGGAATTAAATGTGTGAATTTAAATTGTTGATTCGCTTGATGCCTGTGTGACTAAGCAGAATAAATGAAAGAGAAAAATATTTGATCACTGGTAACTGTTCGACATGATGATGAGTTGATAGTGCGGGCAGCCGGTTTTTGTTTGCTAAAGCTAATGAATGAATGAAACAAATCAAGAGTTAAATTAATTTGAATTTTATTCCAAAAAAATTATCAGTATTGCTGTTGTTTTTAAGGGTGGCGTCATTTTTTAGAGCGTAGAATTTTGATCGTAGTTTATGGTAAATTGAAAATTAGAAAACCGCTCCATAAGATATAGAGTCATCAGAAGTGTGAAAATAGCTGCGACGATTCTGGAGCGATATGATGATAGTGTAGATGTTTTTTCAGCAGCTGTTTTTGTGTGTGACTCATCGTATATACCGCATTCATGCTTTCCATTTGCATATGTACAGTCTGGAGAATTGCGCAAGGTGAGATAAATGCAGACATTACCAATGAACAGAAGTAGCATTTGACATAATACTTCACGTTAGTGTAGACGAATTCACTGCGTGCTGGTTTTACTACTTTCCTTGCATCAACAGCTAGGTAGGCGTAGGTTTTCATGCGATCAGATTCACGACTTAAAATCAACATGGTAACTAGTACGTGGTGCACTTTATAAAATGTATTTTATAGGCATCCAGGAGTTATGACTAGCAGGAAAACCAAGCCATTTGACAAATGCATGTTTTCCCTTCTCTTCAAGATTTTTTCAAACTAGATAGATTGTTTATGATTTTCTACTTAACTTGATTCGGCACGTAGTTACTATTTTGAGAATAATTGGCTTTGCCTAATATGAATATGTCATGTAAAAAACAAAAATTCAGTATGTAAAACGCGGTCATGACTTGAAGTCATATTTATGATAATATAGACTTGTCGGTTGCAAATACTGCGTTTCTAGTTCAAACAATAAGTGCATAGCACCGATTCCCGTTTGAGAATACAAAAACATTGGTCCGTCGAGCCGGATTATCCGCGAAAAATTAATTAACAAATCGCGTAAAGCTATTTTCTCGCTAGTGTCTTACAATTGAGACGCCGGGTAATAACGAAAACGTGAACATTAGCAGTGATCCGTAAAAGTAAAATTAAACCATATAAGAAATGACTGAGCAGGCAGCACGGCTGAAAACGCTGATATCAAAGCGTGGGACAATCAAGTCATCGTGTACGAGATATCAGACATATTTGAACGAATTCATCATAACTCAAGTAACAATTGTTGAGTTGCGTCAACGATTTGCCAAATTCACAGAACTTTGGGACAAATTTGATGAAGTTCAAATTGAAATCGAGGAATTGGAAAATTCTGAGGATTTCCAAGAAAATCACAGAAGCTGCAGATCGGAAGAAGAGGTAGAGACAATCCAACATTTTCTGTGTGAAGGCCCGACATTGTCCAGGAAACGCTTAAAACTTTAGGCTCAACCTTCCATGACAGCCTCACGGAAGTAGCTGATTTAAATATCAGCTGCATATCTGGCTTCATACAAGAATCGAAATGGTTCTCGTCATCTCACAGGTTCTAGTGCCACCCTTATATTTTTGTGGTATCACAATGGGCCTATCTTAGCCTAAGTGAGCCATATTTTTGATAAAGAAGGCTGCCACTACAACCAAGCAACCAACAAAAGTGTCAGAAGAAATAATAGAAAAAAATGGGAAAAATTAGGGTTTTTTTCATAAAAAATATTTTTTTAACCTGATCTGCACTACACAGTAAAAAATGTTTATGAAATTCATATATTTTTATAAGGTTTTGAGAAGAAACCAGGAAAAAAATTTCTATGATTATGAAAAAACTAAATAAAAAATAAAAAATCATTCTAGGTTACCATGTAAAGAGGGTTCATACGAATGATATTACTTTATATGTTTTATTCTAAATAAATTGTTGTAAAAACGATCAAAGTTCTAAAATATTTGCATAACTTGAGCAGATATTTAAAAGTTTTTACAGTCTCTGAATTAAAAAAAACTGCTTTAATTTTGAAAACCATCAAAATTTCAATCAAATTTGCATTTGTGATAATCAGAGCTTTGAATGGTACAATGTTTTTTAGCCAATACTTTGCAAGATCATATGCTTTAAAAAGCTTTCATCAAACAAACAATTGTAGTTTTTAGTAGATTCATTCTTTAGTAATCGTAAGATTTCAATTACTTCCTGCATCATCATTTGCTATACATTTTATTTTTTGAATGCAATTGAATTTATTTTTGACTGCAAATTCATAAATTTTCAAGACCAATAGAAAATATAAAGTAATTATTAATCTCATTGATGTAAAATCGTGAAAAAATATAAATTCAGTGATTAAGCTGAACTCGTGGCAATTTTGAACGCAACAATTCAAAATGGCCATCACGCGACAAAATCTCTTCAGGGGGCGTAATAACAAAAACTGCATTCATTTTTGCTAGTGCTCTTTTGTCCTTCAATCATCGATGTGAAAATAACAAATAACGCAGAAAAGGTCCCAGCCGATTGATTGATCAAATCAATCTACCCCCATTCACCAAAAGCCTTACGTAATCAATGGACCCTCCCGTAGATGATATGATTAATATGATATCATTCCTATTACTGCTATGAATACTTCTCATTTTTATTAT
The DNA here is from genome assembly GCA_963942545.1 of Oxycera nigricornis. Taxonomy (NCBI): domain Eukaryota; kingdom Metazoa; phylum Arthropoda; class Insecta; order Diptera; family Stratiomyidae; genus Oxycera; species Oxycera nigricornis. The sequence goes on along the minus strand of OZ012663.1, from coordinate 62,650,004 downwards.
TTAAAGTAGTATTATTTTCAAAATTTTTATTGTGTTTATTATTTTTAATGTTTATCTTGATATTACAGGGAAGTTGACTGTGTGGAACTCAAGGGTCGCATTTCACGGCTTGTTTTTTTTTTTGGTTTTCAATATTTAAGCAGTTTTTATATGAAAATTAAAACACGGTACAGTAAAAGCTATTCAAAATATGTTGAAACTATGCAATTATTAAGAAACTTTGACTGGTGCGTCAACAATGTCTTAGAATCAGAGTAATCAGGTAACATCATTGGTGTGAACCCTTTTTACATCCTCACTTTGAATGATTTTTTCATTTGTAATTAATTTTTTTCGTGATCATGGGAGAAAGTTTTCCTGTTTTCCTTAGAAAAACTGATAAGAACTCATATATTTTATAAACGCTTATTAGTGTCTTGTGCCAATAATTTTGAAATTTATTTTTTTTTTATAAAAAAAGCCTAATTTGTCGCAATTTTTTTAACAAATTAAAAAATTGCTTGAATGAAGTTTTGTATAAATTTAAAAACTTTGCAAAAATTTTAATACGTGTCGGTTGACACCTTTATACTGAAAAAATATTATTTTTCATTCGGGAGATGTAGTGAATGACTTAAATGACCTTGAAGGTCATGATGCCTTTTAATGATTTTTTATTTTTAATTAATTTTTTTTTGTAGTCATGAATTTGCTAATTATAAAAAAACTGTTTAAAGTATATAAATTTTATAAACATTGATTGCTGTGTTGTGCACATCAGGTTAAAAATTTATTGTTTTTGGGAAAAAAAAACAATTTTTTGCAATTTTTTTAAAATAAATTTGAAAACGGCTCGGAGCATTTGGTTAAAAATTTGATAGAATTACAAAAATCTTAATACGCGTCGATGGACACGTTAAAATCGCATGTTTGGTTCACGAGATATAGCGCATGACACAAATGACCTTCTAAGAGGCAAAACAACAAACCTGACCGAAGTATCCCGAAAACCAATTAGCTCTTAAGATTGCAAAGACGCTTCGATTGACACCTTAACGAAGTCGATAGGACTTTGTTTACGTGAGTTATGCTCGTAGAAAAACTGTCCACGAACGCACATACATACGTACACACATACACACTTCTTTCGAAAAACACTGTAAATATACTCCAAGGACCTCAATAATTTGAATATGTACGCTTACAGCGTAGACTTGCCGTATGCCTGTGCACATGTAAGATGATGGAGCCTTGGTAAAGCGTCAAGGTAAAAGAAGTTTAGATCAGCAAGATAATAATCTGATAGAGGCAATGCAACGCGATCGCCTGCTCGCGATGGCTGGGATCGGTCTGAAATGCTACTCGTGCTTTGTTGCGCAGATCAATGAAAGGAAAAGACATATTTGATGGGAAGTTATTCGTGAAATGCAGTACGCTTGCAGCGTATACTTGCCGTATGCCTGTGTACATGCAAGATCGTGGAGCTTTGATCAAGCGTGCGAATTAGTTCAAAAGGGAATAGAAAATGAGGTCAGCAAAATGAAGTGGTCGGATGCCAATGGCTGTAATTAGATGTAGCTAGCTAATTGAAATTGTTGGTTTGGCGAGTATTTGATTGAGACACGTGATTTTCCGTGTTTTTATTATTTTTCAGACAGTAGAAATAAATAAATGTGTGAATAAATGTATTGATTCGCTTGAAAATTGTTGGTTTGGTTAGTATTTGACTAAGACACGTGATTTTCGGTGTATTTATTATTTTTCAGACATGGACGGAAATAAATGTGTGAATAAATGTATTGATACGCTTGGAAATTGCTGGTTTGGCTAGTATTTGATTGAGATACGTGATTTTGCGTGTTTTTATTGTTTTTCAGACAGTGGACGGAATTAAATGTGTGAATTTAAATTGTTGATTCGCTTGATGCCTGTGTGACTAAGCAGAATAAATGAAAGAGAAAAATATTTGATCACTGGTAACTGTTCGACATGATGATGAGTTGATAGTGCGGGCAGCCGGTTTTTGTTTGCTAAAGCTAATGAATGAATGAAACAAATCAAGAGTTAAATTAATTTGAATTTTATTCCAAAAAAATTATCAGTATTGCTGTTGTTTTTAACGGTGGCGTCATTTGTTAGAGCGTAGAATTTTGATCGTAGTTTATGGTAAATTGAAAATTAGAAAACCGCTCCATAAGATATAGAGTCATCAGAAGTGTGAAAATAGCTGCGACGATTCTGGAGCGATATGATGATAGTGTAGATGTTTTTTCAGCAGCTGTTTTTGTGTGTGACTCATCGTATATACCGCATTCATGCTTTCCATTTGCATATGTACAGTCTGGAGAATTGCGCAAGGTGAGATAAACGCAGACATTACCAATGAACAGAAGTAGCATTTGACATAATACTTCACGTTAGTGTAGACGAATTCACTGCGTGCTGGTTTTACTACTTTCCTTGCATCAACAGCTAGGTAGGCGTAGGTTTTCATGCGATCAGATTCACGACTTAAAATCAACATGGTAACTAGTACGTGGTGCACTTTATAAAATGTATTTTATAGGCATCCAGGAGTTATGACTAGCAGGAAAACCAAGCCATTTGACAAATGCATGTTTTCCCTTCTCTTCAAGATTTTTTCAAACTAGATAGATTGTTTATGATTTTCTACTTAACTTGATTCGGCACGTAGTTACTATTTTGAGAATAGTTGGCTTTGCCTAATATGAATATGTCATGTAAAAAACAAAAATTCAGTATGTAAAACGCGGTCATGACTTGAAGTCATATTTATGATAATATAGACTTGTCGGTTGCAAATACTGCGTTTCTAGTTCAAACAATAAGTGCATAGCACCGATTCCCGTTTGAGAATACAAAAACATTGGTCCGTCGAGCCGGATTATCCGCGAAAAATTAATTAACAAATCGCGTAAAGCTATTTTCTCGCTAGTGTCTTACAATTGAGACGCCGGGTAATAACGAAAATGTGAACATTAGCAGTGATCCGTAAAAGTAAAATTAAACCATATAAGAAATGACTGAGCAGGCAGCACGTCTGAAAACGCTGATATCAAAGCGTGGGACAATCAAGTCATCGTGTACGAGATATCAGACATATTTGAACGAATTCATCATAACTCAAGTAACAATTGTTGAGTTGCGTCAACGATTTGCCAAATTCACAGAACTTTGGGACAAATTTGATGAAGTTCAAATTGAAATCGAGGAATTGGAAAATTCTGAGGATTTCCAAGAAAATCACAGAAGCTGCAGATCGGAAGAAGAGGTAGAGACAATCCAACATTTTCTGTGTGAAGGCCCGACATTGTCCAGGAAACGCTTAAAACTTTAGGCTCAACCTTCCATGACAGCCTCACGGAAGTAGCTGATTTAAATATCAGCTGCATATCTGGCTTCATACAAGAATCGAAATGGTTCTCGTCATCTCACAGGTTCTAGTGCCACCCTTATATTTTTGTGGTATCACAATGGGCCTATCTTAGCCTAAGTGAGCCATATTTTTGATAAAGAAGGCTGCCACTACAACCAAGCAACCAACAAAAGTGTCAGAAGAAATAATAGAAAAAAATGGGAAAAATTAGGGTTTTTTTCATAAAAAATATTTTTTTAACCTGATCTGCACTACACAGTAAAAAATGTTTATGAAATTCATATATTTTTATAAGGTTTTGAGAAGAAACCAGGAAAAAAATTTCTATGATTATGAAAAAACTAAATAAAAAATAAAAAATCATTCTAGGTTACCATGTAAAGAGGGTTCATACGAATGATATTACTTTATATGTTTTATTCTAAATAAATTGTTGTAAAAACGATCAAAGTTCTAAAATATTTGCATAACTTGAGCAGATATTTAAAAGTTTTAACAGTCTCTGAATTAAAAAAAACTGCTTTAATTTTGAAAACCATCAAAATTTCAATCAAATTTGCATTTGTGATAATCAGAGCTTTGAATGGTACAATGTTTTTTAGCCAATACTTTGCAAGATCATATGCTTTAAAAAGCTTTCATCAAACAAACAATTGTAGTTTTTAGTAGATTCATTCTTTAGTAATCGTAAGATTTCAATTACTTCCTGCATCATCATTTGCTATACATTTTATTTTTTGAATGCAATTGAATTTATTTTTGACTGCAAATTCATAAATTTTCAAGACCAATAGAAAATATAAAGTAATTATTAATCTCATTGATGTAAAATCGTGAAAAAATATAAATTCAGTGATTAAGCTGAACTCGTGGCAATTTTGAACGCAACAATTCAAAATGGCCATCACGCGACAAAATCTCTTCAGGGGGCGTAATAACAAAAACTGCATTCATTTTTGCTAGTGCTCTTTTGTCCTTCAATCATCGATGTGAAAATAACAAATAACGCAGAAAAGGTCCCAGCCGATTGATTGATCAAATCAATCTACCCCCATTCACCAAAAGCCTTACGTAATCAATGGACCCTCCCGTAGATGATATGATTAATATGATATCATTCCTATTACTGCTATGAATACTTCTCATTTTTATTATTTAAAGTAGTATTATTTTCAAAATTTTTATTGTGTTTATTATTTTTAATGTTTATCTAGATATTACAGGGAAGTTGACTGTGTGGAACTCAAGGGTCGCATTTCACGGCTTGTTTTTTTTTTGGTTTTCAATATTTAAGCAGTTTTTATATGAAAATTAAAACACGGTACAGTAAAAGCTATTCAAAATATGTTGAAACTATGCAATTATTAAGAAACTTTGACTGGTGCGTCAACAATGTCTTAGAATCAGAGTAATCAGGTAACATCATTGGTGTGAACCCTTTTTACATCCTCACTTTGAATGATTTTTTCATTTGTAATTAATTTTTTTCGTGATCATGGGAGAAAGTTTTCCTGTTTTCCTTAGAAAAACTGATAAGAACTCATATATTTTATAAACGCTTATTAGTGTCTTGTGCCAATAATTTTGAAATTTAGTTTTTTTTTATAAAAAAAGCCTAATTTGTCGCAATTTTTTTAACAAATTAAAAAATTGCTTGAATGAAGTTTTGTATAAATTTAAAAACTTTGCAAAAATTTTAATACGTGTCGGTTGACACCTTTATACTGAAAAAATATTATTTTTCATTCGGGAGATGTAGTGAATGACTTAAATGACCTTGAAGGTCATGATGCCTTTTAATGATTTTTTATTTTTAATTAATTTTTTTTTGTAGTCATGAATTTGCTAATTATAAAAAAACTGTTTAAAGTATATAAATTTTATAAACATTGATTGCTGTGTTGTGCACATCAGGTTAAAAATTTATTGTTTTTGGGAAAAAAAAACAATTTTTTGCAATTTTTTTAAAATAAATTTGAAAACGGCTCGGAGCATTTGGTTAAAAATTTGATAGAATTACAAAAATCTTAATACGCGTCGATGGACACGTTAAAATCGCATGTTTGGTTCACGAGATATAGCGCATGACACAAATGACCTTCTAAGAGGCAAAACAACAAACCTGACCGAAGTATCCCGAAAACCAATTAGCTCTTAAGATTGCAAAGACGCTTCGATTGACACCTTAACGAAGTCGATAGGACTTTGTTTACGTGAGTTATGCTCGTAGAAAAACTGTCCACGAACGCACATACATACGTACACACATACACACTTCTTTCGAAAAACACTGTAAATATACTCCAAGGACCTCAATAATTTGAATATGTACGCTTACAGCGTAGACTTGCCGTATGCCTGTGCACATGTAAGATGATGGAGCCTTGGTAAAGCGTCAAGGTAAAAGAAGTTTAGATCAGCAAGATAATAATCAGATAGAGGCAATGCAACGCGATCGCCTGCTCGCGATGGCTGGGATCGGTCTGAAATGCTACTCGTGCTTTGTTGCGCAGATCAATGAAAGGAAAAGACATATTTGATGGGAAGTTATTCGTGAAATGCAGTACGCTTGCAGCGTATACTTGCCGTATGCCTGTGTACATGCAAGATCGTGGAGCTTTGATCAAGCGTGCGAATTAGTTCAAAAGGGAATAGAAAATGAGGTCAGCAAAATGAAGTGGTCGGATGCCAATGGCTGTAATTAGATGTAGCTAGCTAATTGAAATTGTTGGTTTGGCGAGTATTCGATTGAGACACGTGATTTTCCGTGTTTTTATTATTTTTCAGACAGTAGAAATAAATAAATGTGTGAATAAATGTATTGATTCGCTTGAAAATTGTTGGTTTGGTTAGTATTTGACTAAGACACGTGATTTTCGGTGTATTTATTATTTTTCAGACATGGACGGAAATAAATGTGTGAATAAATGTATTGATACGCTTGGAAATTGCTGGTTTGGCTAGTATTTGATTGAGATACGTGATTTTGCGTGTTTTTATTGTTTTTCAGACAGTGGACGGAATTAAATGTGTGAATTTAAATTGTTGATTCGCTTGATGCCTGTGTGACTAAGCAGAATAAATGAAAGAGAAAAATATTTGATCACTGGTAACTGTTCGACATGATGATGAGTTGATAGTGCGGGCAGCCGGTTTTTGTTTGCTAAAGCTAATGAATGAATGAAACAAATCAAGAGTTAAATTAATTTGAATTTTATTCCAAAAAAATTATCAGTATTGCTGTTGTTTTTAACGGTGGCGTCATTTGTTAGAGCGTAGAATTTTGATCGTAGTTTATGGTAAATTGAAAATTAGAAAACCGCTCCATAAGATATAGAGTCATCAGAAGTGTGAAAATAGCTGCGACGATTCTGGAGCGATATGATGATAGTGTAGATGTTTTTTCAGCAGCTGTTTTTGTGTGTGACTCATCGTATATACCGCATTCATGCTTTCCATTTGCATATGTACAGTCTGGAGAATTGCGCAAGGTGAGATAAACGCAGACATTACCAATGAACAGAAGTAGCATTTGACATAATACTTCACGTTAGTGTAGACGAATTCACTGCGTGCTGGTTTTACTACTTTCCTTGCATCAACAGCTAGGTAGGCGTAGGTTTTCATGCGATCAGATTCACGACTTAAAATCAACATGGTAACTAGTACGTGGTGCACTTTACAAAATGTATTTTATAGGCATCCAGGAGTTATGACTAGCAGGAAAACCAAGCCATTTGACAAATGCATGTTTTCCCTTCTCTTCAAGATTTTTTCAAACTAGATAGATTGTTTATGATTTTCTACTTAACTTGATTCGGCACGTAGTTACTATTTTGAGAATAGTTGGCTTTGCCTAATATGAATATGTCATGTAAAAAACAAAAATTCAGTATGTAAAACGCGGTCATGACTTGAAGTCATATTTATGATAATATAGACTTGTCAGTTGCAAATACTGCGTTTCTAGTTCAAACAATAAGTGCATAGCACCGATTCCCGTTTGAGAATACAAAAACATTGGTCCGTCGAGCCGGATTATCCGCGAAAAATTAATTAACAAATCGCGTAAAGCTATTTTCTCGCTAGTGTCTTACAATTGAGACGCCGGGTAATAACGAAAATGTGAACATTAGCAGTGATCCGTAAAAGTAAAATTAAACCATATAAGAAATGACTGAGCAGGCAGCACGGCTGAAAACGCTGATATCAAAGCGTGGGACAATCAAGTCATCGTGTACGAGATATCAGATATATTTGAACGAATTCATCATAACTCAAGTAACAATTGTTGAGTTGCGTCAACGATTTGCCAAATTCACAGAACTTTGGGACAAATTTGATGAAGTTCAAATTGAAATCGAGGAATTGGAAAATTCTGAGGATTTCCAAGAAAATCACAGAAGCTGCAGATCGGAAGAAGAGGTAGAGACAATCCAACATTTTCTGTGTGAAGGCCCGACATTGTCCAGGAAACGCTTAAAACTTTAGGCTCAACCTTCCATGACAGCCTCACGGAAGTAGCTGATTTAAATATCAGCTGCATATCTGGCTTCATACAAGAATCGAAATGGTTCTCGTCATCTCACAGGTTCTAGTGCCACCCTTATATTTTTGTGGTATCACAATGGGCCTATCTTAGCCTAAGTGAGCCATATTTTTGATAAAGAAGGCTGCCACTACAACCAAGCAACCAACAAAAGTGTCAGAAGAAATAATAGAAAAAAATGGGAAAAATTAGGGTTTTTTTCATAAAAAATATTTTTTTAACCTGATCTGCACTACACAGTAAAAAATGTTTATGAAATTCATATATTTTTATAAGGTTTTGAGAAGAAACCAGGAAAAAAATTTCTATGATTATGAAAAAACTAAATAAAAAATAAAAAATCATTCTAGGTTACCATGTAAAGAGGGTTCATACGAATGATATTACTTTATATGTTTTATTCTAAATAAATTGTTGTAAAAACGATCAAAGTTCTAAAATATTTGCATAACTTGAGCAGATATTTAAAAGTTTTTACAGTCTCTGAATTAAAAAAAACTGCTTTAATTTTGAAAACCATCAAAATTTCAATCAAATTTGCATTTGTGATAATCAGAGCTTTGAATGGTACAATGTTTTTTAGCCAATACTTTGCAAGATCATATGCTTTAAAAAGCTTTCATCAAACAAACAATTGTAGTTTTTAGTAGATTCATTCTTTAGTAATCGTAAGATTTCAATTACTTCCTGCATCATCATTTGCTATACATTTTATTTTTTGAATGCAATTGAATTTATTTTTGACTGCAAATTCATAAATTTTCAAGACCAATAGAAAATATAAAGTAATTATTAATCTCATTGATGTAAAATCGTGAAAAAATATAAATTCAGTGATTAAGCTGAACTCGTGGCAATTTTGAACGCAACAATTCAAAATGGCCATCACGCGACAAAATCTCTTCAGGGGGCGTAATAACAAAAACTGCATTCATTTTTGCTAGTGCTCTTTTGTCCTTCAATCATCGATGTGAAAATAACAAATAACGCAGAAAAGGTCCCAGCCGATTGATTGATCAAATCAATCTACCCCCATTCACCAAAAGCCTTACGTAATCAATGGACCCTCCCGTAGATGATATGATTAATATGATATCATTCCTATTACTGCTATGAATACTTCTCATTTTTATTATTTAAAGTAGTATTATTTTCAAAATTTTTATTGTGTTTATTATTTTTAATGTTTATCTAGATATTACAGGGAAGTTGACTGTGTGGAACTCAAGGGTCGCATTTCACGGCTTGTTTTTTTTGGTTTTCAATATTTAAGCAGTTTTTATATGAAAATTAAAACACGGTACAGTAAAAGCTATTCAAAATATGTTGAAACTATGCAATTATTAAGAAACTTTGACTGGTGCATCAACAATGTCTTAGAATCAGAGTAATCAGGTAACATCATTGGTGTGAACCCTTTTTACATCCTCACTTTGAATGATTTTTTCATTTGTAATTAATTTTTTTCGTGATCATGGGAGAAAGTTTTCTTGTTTTCCTTAGAAAAACTGATAAGAACTCATATATTTTATAAACGCTTATTAGTGTCTTGTGCCAATAATTTTGAAATTTAGTTTTTTTTTATAAAAAAAGCCTAATTTGTCGCAATTTTTTTAACAAATTAAAAAATTGCTTGAATGAAGTTTTGTATAAATTTAAAAACTTTGCAAAAATTTTAATACGTGTCGGTTGACACCTTTATACTGAAAAAATATTATTTTTCATTCGGGAGATGTAGTGAATGACTTAAATGACCTTGAAGTTCATGATGCCTTTTAATGATTTTTTATTTTTAATTAATTTTTTTTTGTAGTCATGAATTTGCTAATTATAAAAAAACTGTTTAAAGTATATAAATTTTATAAACATTGATTGCTGTGTTGTGCACATCAGGTTAAAAATTTATTGTTTTTGGGAAAAAAAAACAATTTTTTGCAATTTTTTTAAAATAAATTTGAAAACGGCTCGGAGCATTTGGTTAAAAATTTGATAGAATTACAAAAATCTTAATACGCGTCGATGGACACGTTATAATCGCATGTTTGGTTCACGAGATATAGCGCATGACACAAATGACCTTCTAAGAGGCAAAACAACAAACCTGACCGAAGTATCCCGAAAACCAATTAGCTCTTAAGATTGCAAAGACGCTTCGATTGACACCTTAACGAAGTTGATAGGACTTTGTTTACGTGAGTTATGCTCGTAGAAAAACTGTCCACGAACGCACATACATACGTACACACATACACACTTCTTTCGAAAAACACTGTAAATATACTCCAAGGACCTCAATAATTTGAATATGTACGCTTACAGCGTAGACTTGCCGTATGCCTGTGCACATGTAAGATGATGGAGCCTTGGTAAAGCGTCAAGGTAAAAGAAGTTCAGATCAGCAAGATAATAATCAGATAGAGGCAATGCAACGCGATCGCCTGCTCGCGATGGCTGGGATCGGTCTGAAATGCTACTCGTGCTTTGTTGCGCAGATCAATGAAAGGAAAAGACATATTTGATGGGAAGTTATTCGTGAAATGCAGTACGCTTGCAGCGTATACTTGCCGTATGCCTGTGTACATGCAAGATCGTGGAGCTTTGATCAAGCGTGCGAATTAGTTCAAAAGGGAATAGAAAATGAGGTCAGCAAAATGAAGTGGTCGGATGCCAATGGCTGTAATTAGATGTAGCTAGCTAATTGAAATTGTTGGTTTGGCGAGTATTTGATTGAGACACGTGATTTTCCGTGTTTTTATTATTTTTCAGACAGTAGAAATAAATAAATGTGTGAATAAATGTATTGATTCGCTTGAAAATTGTTGGTTTGGTTAGTATTTGACTAAGACACGTGATTTTCGGTGTATTTATTATTTTTCAGACATGGACGGAAATAAATGTGTGAATAAATGTATTGATACGCTTGGAAATTGCTGGTTTGGCTAGTATTTGATTGAGATACGTGATTTTGCGTGTTTTTATTGTTTTTCAGACAGTGGACGGAATTAAATGTGTGAATTTAAATTGTTGATTCGCTTGATGCCTGTGTGACTAAGCAGAATAAATGAAAGAGAAAAATATTTGATCACTGGTAACTGTTCGACATGATGATGAGTTGATAGTGCGGGCAGCCGGTTTTTGTTTGCTAAAGCTAATGAATGAATGAAACAAATCAAGAGTTAAATTAATTTGAATTTTATTCCAAAAAAATTATCAGTATTGCTGTTGTTTTTAAGGGTGGCGTCATTTGTTAGAGCGTAGAATTTTGATCGTAGTTTATGGTAAATTGAAAATTAGAAAACCGCTCCATAAGATATAGAGTCATCAGAAGTGTGAAAATAGCTGCGACGATTCTGGAGCGATATGATGATAGTGTAGATGTTTTTTCAGCAGCTGTTTTTGTGTGTGACTCATCGTATATACCGCATTCATGCTTTCCATTTGCATATGTACAGTCTGGAGAATTGCGCAAGGTGAGATAAATGCAGACATTACCAATGAACAGAAGTAGCATTTGACATAATACTTCACGTTAGTGTAGACGAATTCACTGCGTGCTGGTTTTACTACTTTCCTTGCATCAACAGCTAGGTAGGCGTAGGTTTTCATGCGATCAGATTCACGACTTAAAATCAACATGGTAACTAGTACGTGGTGCACTTTATAAAATGTATTTTATAGGCATCCAGGAGGTATGACTAGCAGGAAAACCAAGCCATTTGACAAATGCATGTTTTCCCTTCTCTTTAAGATTTTTTCAAACTAGATAGATTGTTTATGATTTTCTACTTAACTTGATTCGGCACGTAGTTACTATTTTGAGAATAGTTGGCTTTGCCTAATATGAATATGTCATGTAAAAAACAAAAATTCAGTATGTAAAACGCGGTCATGACTTGAAGTCATATTTATGATAATATAGACTTGTCGGTTGCAAATACTGCGTTTCTAGTTCAAACAATAAGTGCATAGCACCGATTCCCGTTTGAGAATACAAAAACATTGGTCCGTCGAGCCGGATTATCCGCGAAAAATTAATTAACAAATCGCGTAAAGCTATTTTCTCGCTAGTGTCTTACAATTGAGACGCCGGGTAATAACGAAAACGTGAACATTAGCAGTGATCCGTAAAAGTAAAATTAAACCATATAAGAAATGACTGAGCAGGCAGCACGGCTGAAAACGCTGATATCAAAGCGTGGGACAATCAAGTCATCGTGTACGAGATATCAGACATATTTGAACGAATTCATCATAACTCAAGTAACAATTGTTGAGTTGCGTCAACGATTTGCCAAATTCACAGAACTTTGGGACAAATTTGATGAAGTTCAAATTGAAATCGAGGAATTGGAAAATTCTGAGGATTTCCAAGAAAATCACAGAAGCTGCAGATCGGAAGAAGAGGTAGAGACAATCCAACATTTTCTGTGTGAAGGCCCGACATTGTCCAGGAAACGCTTAAAACTTTAGGCTCAACCTTCCATGACAGCCTCACGGAAGTAGCTGATTTAAATATCAGCTGCATATCTGGCTTCATACAAGAATCGAAATGGTTCTCGTCATCTCACAGGTTCTAGTGCCACCCTTATATTTTTGTGGTATCACAATGGGCCTATCTTAGCCTAAGTGAGCCATATTTTTGATAAAGAAGGCTGCCACTACAACCAAGCAACCAACAAAAGTGTCAGAAGAAATAATAGAAAAAAATGGGAAAAATTAGGGTTTTTTTCATAAAAAATATTTTTTTAACCTGATCTGCACTACACAGTAAAAAATGTTTATGAAATTCATATATTTTTATAAGGTTTTGAGAAGAAACCAGGAAAAAAATTTCTATGATTATGAAAAAACTAAATAAAAAATAAAAAATCATTCTAGGTTACCATGTAAAGAGGGTTCATACGAATGATATTACTTTATATGTTTTATTCTAAATAAATTGTTGTAAAAACGATCAAAGTTCTAAAATATTTGCATAACTTGAGCAGATATTTAAAAGTTTTTACAGTCTCTGAATTAAAAAAAACTGCTTTAATTTTGAAAACCATCAAAATTTCAATCAAATTTGCATTTGTGATAATCAGAGCTTTGAATGGTACAATGTTTTTTAGCCAATACTTTGCAAGATCATATGCTTAAAAAAGCTTTCATCAAACAAACAATTGTAGTTTTTAAATAGATTCATTCTTTAGTAATCGTAAGATTTCAATTACTTCCTGCATCATCATTTGCTATACATTTTATTTTTTGAATGCAATTGAATTTATTTTTGACTGCAAATTCATAAATTTTCAAGACCAATAGAAAATATAAAGTAATTATTAATCTCATTGATGTAAAATCGTGAAAAAATATAAATTCAGTGATTAAGCTGAACTCGTGGCAATTTTGAACGCAACAATTCAAAATGGCCATCACGCGACAAAATCTCTTCAGGGGGCGTAATAACAAAAACTGCATTCATTTTTGCTAGTGCTCTTTTGTCCTTCAATCATCGATGTGAAAATAACAAATAACGTAGAAAAGGTCCCAGCCGATTGATTGATCAAATCAATCTACCCCCATTCACCAAAAGCCTTACGTAATCAATGGACCCTCCCGTAGATGATATGATTAATATGAACTCATTCCTATTACTGCTATGAATACTTCTCATTATTATTATTTAAAGTAGTATTATTTTCAAAATTTTTATTGTGTTTATTATTTTTAATGTTTATCTAGATATTACAGGGAAGTTGACTGTGTGGAACTCAAGGGTCGCATTTCACGGCTTGTTTTTTTTGGTTTTCAATATTTAAGCAGTTTTTATATGAAAATTAAAACACGGTACAGTAAAAGCTATTCAAAATATGTTGAAACTATGCAATTATTAAGAAACTTTGACTGGTGCATCAACAATGTCTTAGAATCAGAGTAATCAGGTAACATCATTGGTGTGAACCCTTTTTACATCCTCACTTTGAATGATTTTTTTCATTTGTAATTAATTTTTTTCGTGATCATGGGAGAAAGTTTTCCTGTTTTCCTTAGAAAAACAGATAAGAACTCATATATTTTATAAACGCTTATTAGTGTCTTGTGCCAATAATTTTGAAATTTTGTTTTTTTTTTATAAAAAAAGCCTAATTTGTCGCAATTTTTTTAACAAATTAAAAAATTGTTTGAATGAAGTTTTGTATAAATTTAAAAACTTTGCAAAAATTTTAATACGTGTCGGTTGACACATTTATACTGAAAAAATATTATTTTTCATTCGGGAGATGTAGTGAATGACTTAAATGACCTTGAAGTTCATGATGCCTTTTAATGATTTTTTATTTTTAATTAATTTTTTTTGTAGTCATGAATTTGCTAATTATAAAAAAACTGTTTAAAGTATATAAATTTTATAAACATTGATTGCTGTGTTGTGCACATCAGGTTAAAAATTTATTGTTTTTGGAAAAAAAAACAATTTTTTGCAATTTTTTTAAAATAAATTTGAAAACGGCTCGGAGCATTTGGTTAAAAATTTGATAGAATTACAAAAATCTTAATACGCGTCGATGGACACGTTAAAATCGCATGTTTGGTTCACGAGATATAGCGCATGACACAAATGACCTTCTAAGAGGCAAAACAACAAACCTGACCGAAGTATCCCGAAAACCAATTAGCTCTTAAGATTGCAAAGACGCTTCGATTGACACCTTAACGAAGTCGATAGGCTTTGTTTACGTGAGTTATGCTCGTAGAAAAACTGTCCACGAACGCACATACATACGTACACACATACACACTTCTTTCGAAAAACACTGTAAATATACTCCAAGGACCTCAATAATTTGAATATGTACGCTTACAGCGTAGACTTGCCGTATGCCTGTGCACATGTAAGATGATGGAGCCTTGGTAAAGCGTCAAGGTAAAAGAAGTTCAGATCAGCAAGATAATAATCAGATAGAGGCAATGCAACGCGATCGCCTGCTCGCGATGGCTGGGATCGGTCTGAAATGCTACTCGTGCTTTGTTGCGCAGATCAATGAAAGGAAAAGACATATTTGATGGGAAGTTATTCGTGAAATGCAGTACGCTTACAGCGTATACTTGCCGTATGCCTGTGTACATGCAAGATCGTGGAGCTTTGATCAAGCGTGCGAATTAGTTCAAAAGGGAATAGAAAATGAGGTCAGCAAAATGAAGTGTTCGGATGCCAATGGCTGTAATTAGATGTAGCTAGCTAATTGAAATTGTTGGTTTGGCGAGTATTTGATTGAGACACGTGATTTTCCGTGTTTTTATTATTTTTCAGACAGTAGAAATAAATAAATGTGTGAATAAATGTATTGATTCGCTTGAAAATTGTTGATTTGGTTAGTATTTGATTAAGACACGTGATTTTCGGTGTATTTATTATTTTTCAGACATGGACGGAAATAAATGTGTGAATAAATGTATTGATACGCTTGGAAATTGCTGGTTTGGCTAGTATTTGATTGAGATACGTGATTTTGCGTGTTTTTATTGTTTTTCAGACAGTGGACGGAATTAAATGTGTGAATTTAAATTGTTGATTCGCTTGATGCCTGTGTGACTAAGCAAAATAAATGAAAGAGAAAAATATTTGATCACTGGTAACTGTTCGACATGATGATGAGTTGATAGTGCGGGCAGCCGGTTTTTGTTTGCTAAAGCTAATGAATGAATGAAACAAATCAAGAGTTAAATTAATTTGAATTTTATTCCAAAAAAATTATCAATATTGCTGTTGTTTTTAAGGGTGGCGTCATTTGTTAGAGCGTAGAATTTTGATCGTATTTTATGGTACATTGAAAATTAGAAAACCGCTCCATAAGATATAGAGTCATCAGAAGTGTGAAAATAGCTGCGACGATTCTGGAGCGATATGATGATAGTGTAGATGTTTTTTCAGCAGCTGTTTTTGTGTGTGACTCATCGTATATACCGCATTCATGCTTTCCATTTGCATATGTACAGTCTGGAGAATTGCGCAAGGTGAGATAAATGCAGACATTACCAATGAACAGAAGTAGCATTTGACATAATACTTCACGTTAGTGTAGACGAATTCACTGCGTGCTGGTTTTACTACTTTCCTTGCATCAACAGCTAGGTAGGCGTAGGTTTTCATGCGATCAGATTCACGACTTAAAATCAACATGGTAACTAGTACGTGGTGCACTTTATAAAATGTATTTTATAGGCATCCAGGAGTTATGACTAGCAGGGAAACCAAGCCATTTGACAAATGCATGTTTTCCCTTCTCTTCAAGATTTTTTCAAACTAGATAGATTGTTTATGATTTTCTACTTAACTTGATTCGGCACGTAGTTACTATTTTGAGAATAGTTGGCTTTGCCTAATATGAATATGTCATGTAAAAAACAAAAATTCAGTATGTAAAACGCGGTCATGACTTGAAGTCATATTTATGATAATATAGACTTGTCGGTTGCAAATACTGCGTTTCTAGTTCAAACAATAAGTGCATAGCACCGATTCCCGTTTGAGAATACAAAAACATTGGTCCGTCGAGCCGGATTATCCGCGAAAAATTAATTAACAAATCGCGTAAAGCTATTTTCTCGCTAGTGTCTTACAATTGAGACGCCGGGTAATAACGAAAACGTGAACATTAGCAGTGATCCGTAAAAGTAAAATTAAACCATATTTGAAATGACTGAGCAGGCAGCACGGCTTAAAACGCTGATATCAAAGCGTGGGACAATCAAGTCATCGTGTACGAGATATCAGACATATTTGAACGAATTCATCATAACTCAAGTAACAATTGTTGAGTTGCGTCAACGATTAGCCAAATTCACAGAACTTTGGGACAAATTTGATGAAGTTCAAATTGAAATCGAGGAATTGGAAAATTCTGAGGATTTCCAAGAAAATCACAGAAGAGAAAAGAACTCCTACGAAACAAAATATTTTGAAGTGACAGTGCGTTTTGAGACATTGATCCAAACAAAAAATGATGAATTGCGACCAGTTCAAGGCCGGAGAGAAGGAACGCCTTTCTCACATGCAAGCACGGCGTCAAATGACCATCTAAGATTGCCGCGCGTCGCAATGCAAACCTTTTCGGGAAAATACGAGGAATGGATTCCATTTCGAAATATTTTTACCAGCATGATTCATCATAATTCTTCGCTGCCAAATACTCAAAAAATGCAATATCTGTTAAGCACATGATGTGGTTAGCTCACTCGAAACGTCTGACGCAAATTATGTTGTTTATTGTTTATTGTTTATTGTTTCAATAACTACTAAACAGAGTGATCCAATTACATAGTAGCAAATTAAAGCTATAAACAGCAGTAAAATTAATGAATAAAATAAATCTAAAAAATTAAATTAATAATTGAAATAGTAAAATAGGATAAACATAAGAATATAAATCGAAAGTAATAATTAAGAGGAAAAAATAAATTTTCTTATCTTAAGCTTATATGTCGCAAAAGAATGACCGAAGGAGCCAAACTGCATACGATCATGATTTCGTTGTAAACGGATCAGGGGAGAATTATAATATAAGTTAGAGGAGGTGTTAGGAGGAGCAAAAATCGTAGGGTGTCTACAGGGGCGAGAAGAGTGACGGAAGTGAAGCTCGTTGCAGATAGGACTGTCAAGAATATACAGAAAAAGCTTACAAAGGAGAGACTCGTCCAAGTATAGTCTACGTTGTTGTAGAGTGACTAGCTTGAATTTTTTGAGACGATCATTGTAAGGAGCGTAAGGAATGTTGAATTTATAAAATAGAGTACGAGTAAACTTGCGCTGGATAGATTCAATCATGTCGATGTCACATTTGCTGTGTGGGCTCCAGATAGGCGAACAGTATTCGATTAAATTGCGTACCAACGAGTTGAATAGTTTAAACTTGTTTCGGGGCGCCGAAACGCAGTGGAGTTTCTTAGCAAGAGTCCACTAAGCTTAGACGCTTTAATCCCAATATTGGTAATATGATGGTTGAATTTTAATTTGCAATCGAATATGACACCTAGATCACAGAAACGATCGACGTCATTGAGGGAACAACGGTTTAAGGAGTAAGTAAAAACAAAAGGATTAATTTTAAGAGAAAAGGTGAGCTTATGGCATTTATCAATATTAATTGTTAAACTATTGAGGTTGCACCACGATTGAAATGCAAAAAGATCCTGGTCAAGTATCCGGCAATCGATGATAGAGTTGATTGTCCTAAAGACTTTAAAGTCATCAGCGTACAGGAGGCAGGGAGACTGAATGAATTGAGGTAAATCATTAACGAAGAGTAAAAAAAGAAGAGGACCCAATATGGAACCTTGGGGAACACCTGATGAAGGGTAGAAAGGGTCGGAGACATGACTACAAAAGGAGACAATGCATTCACGATTTGCCAAATAGGAAGAAAACCATTTGAGTAAAGGCCCCCGAAAGCCATAGATCGATAGTTTATGCAGTAAAATGTTATGGTCAACACGGTCAAAAGCTTTCGAAAGATCCGTGTAGATACAATCAATTTGTTCGCTATTACCTAAAGACTTAGCCGCAAAGTTTGTAAATTCCAAGAGGTTGGTTGGCGTAGAGCGACCACTAACAAAACCATGTTGAGCGTTAGTAATTACAGGCCTGATGGAAGCAATTATAGAATTATAAACGAATCGCTCAAGCAGTTTTGAAAAGCAAGATAGCATGGCTATGGGGCGATAATTACAGACAAAGGAAGGATTACCAGATTTGTGGATAGGAATTGTGTGGAAAAGTTTCCAGGGAGCAGGGAAAATACCCTCGGAAGCACTTTTGTTGAATATTAAAGACAATGGCAGACTGAGGGAAGAGGAAAGGCAAATAACAAACAAGTTAGGAATTCCGTCTGGACCAGGACTAACATTAGGATCAATTCCTCTGATAAGAATCTCTAATTCAGATTGAGAAATAGATAGATAGGTATTAAGCAAGAAGGAGTGAAAAAGGAATAAAAAGGGGGACTAGGCGTGGGGGAGGAAAAGACAGAAGAGAAGAAGTCACAAAAGAAGTTAGCCATCTCCTGTGGAGAGTGAGCAAGGAGGCCGTTGTGAGTCAACTCCGTAGGGACAGAAGACAACTTACGGAGAGATCGAACATAGGACCAGAACATCTTAGTTTCATCCCTGGAGACAGAGTCTTCAAGGCGTTGAAGGTACTTATTCAAAGAAGAGCGAATGAGTAGTTTTACCTCAGATCTACTCTGTCAGTATTTAATTCGATCTGAAGTGAGTTGAGTTTTTTGCCACTTCCTACGCAAGGTGTTTTTGGTAAGCAATGCAGAGTCAATTGCGGATGAAAACCAAGGGGGAGTATTTGGTTTGACTTTGCGTGTTAGGGGAACATAGCGATAGATGAGGTCGTTAAGGACGCAGTTAAAGGAATGTAATGCCGATTCACAATCCAACCCATGAAAGCTCAGGTTCCAGTCATAAGAATTGAGGGTGGACTCGATGGCTATGTAGTTGGCTCTTCTAAAGTTCGGTTTAAGTAAGACTGGCGTACTCTTGGGTTTGTCCAATTTAAAGAGGATATCTAATAAGAGAGGCGGATGATGAGGATCAACCTTAGTGTAGGGGTGGAGGCATTTAACGAGTGACAACCAGTTTTTTGGTAAAGACCAAAGGACAAGGTCTAAGATTTTGTTATCACTATTAGTTACTGTATTATATTGAAAAAAAGATACTGAAGCTAAGAAGGAAGACATGGCTGTCAGATGTGGACTAGGTAAAGAAGCAAAAGGAGAGAATGAGTTGAAGTCCCAGGCGATAGAAGGAAGGTTAAAATCGCCGAGGAGGATGAAGTGAGAAGAAGGAGGACAGGAGTTAATGAAAGCGGAGAGGTCATTTAGCCAATTATCAAGTATGGCAACAGGGCAGTTGCAGAGAATATAAACACACCCCACAAAAAGGAGACCAAATTGAGTCCTGATCTTTATAAGTATCCATTCGATAATGTAAATAAGGGAAACCGGGGAAAAAGTGGTACAGAGGGAAGCATTCAAGGAAGACTTGGTTGCGATAAGAACTCCACCGCCGTCACTTTTCAAGGCAGAGTGAGGATCACGATCACGTCGGAAAACTTGATGACAAGCAAAAAGTTCCTTATCATAGATGCCAGCATTGAGCCAAGTTACGGACAAACAGACGACATCGTGATTAGCAGAGGAGGAGGATAGGTAGAACTCATGCAGTTTAGTCCTAAGGCCGCGACAATTTTGATAATAAAAGGAAAAAGAAGAAACGCCACGTAGAAGTGGTGTGGTTATTACAGCTGAGGTCTGCGTGTGCGAGGCTGACGAAAATCCTGTGAACGTCGACTAGTGAAGGCTTTGATCAGTGTACCGCTTGGCCAGAAATCAGATTGAAGTAGCAAGTTAAGTTCTGGAGGCACTGTGAGTTTGAACGAGGCGATAAATTTGTTCGGAATGTTATCCCTCGTCAGTTTTCTACAATGTATGAAGGAAGGAGAATATTCAAGTTTTACATTGATGTAACTGAGCACATCGTCCGTTGAAGTAGTGTATGCCAGCCGCGAAATGAAAATTTGTTGCGGAGGAGCAACCACATGAAGCGCAGAAGAACTATTACTAGACGTTGAAGGTTGCGCCGGGGGTATGGCTGCAACAGAAGCCTGGGAGATCACTGATACATTTGCAGGCTTTGAGACGGCAGCTCCTGAAGCTGATGTAGATGAAGGTAGAGTTGCAGCAGCAGTTAAAGTTGAGTAAGGAGTCGATGGGGAGGTTGATGTGGTGAAAGTTGTTCACGATAAAGCCGTTGAAACTGATGATGTAGGAAGAGATGGCATCAGCGATGTAGGAAGAAGCGTTAAGGGGGATGACAGCGATTGATTTTTTGACACAATTGGGGACTTGGAAGGAACAGCCAGAGCAGATTTAGGTATAGCGCCTTGAGAGGAGGGGGAAGAGTTAACATTTGAAGGGGAAACAGCCAATGCTGGAGATGTTGAGGCGTCATAGAGTGAATCCATTCTCCGGTTGAGAGCGGCGAGCGAGGCAGTGTGCTGGTGCAAAATTTTGATGACGTCATGAAGTGTCGAATTTTTGCAAGCATTACATCGATAAGACACATTGTTGGGATGCTTAACAAGGATGTCCACCAATGCAACGTTTATACTAAGACACTTTGCATGAAAAGATTTACCGCAGTAACCATCGCAAGGGATGAAGCGTGCACGAGTAGATTCCGGAAGATTGCAGATGGCACATGTCAAACCGAAAGGTGGCGAATCCATAACCATCATATAAAGGGTTAGTTTAAATAAGCAAATAGAGTATGGTTATGGAATTTGCTGTAAAAGTCAGAGTTTTAGGCTGATAACGCAGATTAGCCAATTTCCGAACCGATTAAAAATAGTATGTGAGCACGTACTATAGCACATGAGCAGCAGAATAAATCCAAGCAAAGACGAGATTTTTTGCTGACTGTCACTAGTAGCTTATATCACAACCAAATTTTAGCAAATGATCGAGTTATAGCACTGGGGAAGGAGAAGTTGCAAAACTTGATTGACTGGAAACAAGTCAGAAGATAGCACCCGCGAACAAATAAATTAATCACGATTCGCAGAGAGCCGCCAATTACGGAGAAGCACCGAAAGACAGAGTAAAAGGCTCCAAGCACAGCGATACAGAACAGCGCAGACGTTGCGAAAAACAAAGAATCGACAGAAGCGACAGTAGCGACGGCGCGAAATCAGCGAAAAGGCAAGAGCTCGGGCAACACACGTCTACACACGTTAACTTCGTTCGGTATCATGAATGTATATATGTATGTTGAAGCTTGGAAAATGTTGGTCGACAGATACGATGATAACAATTTCATAATTCAAAAGCATATCCGAGCTTTATTCGAGCAGCCTGTGATATACAAAGAAAATCACGTAGCTTTGCGACATTTATTAGACACAGTTCTAAAGCATGTGCGGGCTATGAAAGCTCTTAAACGTTCCACTGATAATTGGAGCTATCTGGTGATTTATTTGGTCACTAGTCGGTTAGATCAAACTACGAGTAGAGAATGGGAAACTACGATAAAAAGGGGTGAAATTCCAACTTTCGATCAACTGACAGATTTTCTCGCACAACGTTGTCGAGCCTTGGAAGCATCATCGCGATTACAAAAGGCTGTCTCAAACATTATCGGTCATAATAAATCCGAACACAGCCGGTGTACAACCGTTCATGTAGCTACGGTAAATATAATGTGCCCTTATTGCGGTGAAGAAGACCATTCACTATACAAGTGCAACAAGTTCATGCAACTTGGGATAGAACAACGAATAAAAGAAGTAAGGATGCGTAGATTGTGCCTGAATTGTTTGAAAGCTGCATTGCATACAGCAAGACAATGCAAAGGCGAATCATGTCGAAAATGCGGCAAACGTCATAATACGTTACTTCATTTAGAACAAATACCAAAAGGTCAACTTAACACTATTCCAGCGAGCATCAATGGTACCAGCAATCAAGAAACAGCGGCATCGAACGTAAATCTTGCTGTATTTAACCAAGACAAACGAGTACTTCTATCCACAGCAATCATCTATATTATGAATGTGAGAGGTAAACCAACGCCGTGTCGAGCACTACTGGACTCAGCATCAGACTCTTGTTTCGTATCTGCTGATTGTGTCAAAAAACTTAGATTAAAAGAAATCATCACTGACATTCCGATTTCGGGTTTGGCAGGGAT
Source organism: Oxycera nigricornis (assembly GCA_963942545.1). Lineage (NCBI taxonomy): Eukaryota > Metazoa > Arthropoda > Insecta > Diptera > Stratiomyidae > Oxycera > Oxycera nigricornis. The sequence continues at coordinate 62,627,343 of OZ012663.1, read as the reverse complement.
GTGAACGCAAACTCGCAAGTTTACAAAAATAATGATCAAATCAAGGATCAACAATTACCAAGCGAAATTAGATTGTCTTGTAATTGAGAAAATAACTCAGTGTCTCCCAGCAAATCAATTAGATCCTGACGAATTGCAAATCCCAGATGGTATCACGTTGGCAGATCCTGAATTCAATCATCCGTCAAATGTGGATATATTGATTGGAGCAGAGATATTTTTAGAATTACTTTGCATTGGCAAAATTAAACTCGGAGAAGATCAACCGACATGGCAAAAAACAGTGTTCGGTTGGATTGTATCCGGAAAACTGATGTCACGAGATCGCCTAAAAATACAAACATCGTGTCATTTAGCGATCAACGATAACCTCAGCGCAAGTCTCTCACGATTCTGGCAAATCGAACATAATACTAGGCAAGTCACTCGAACACCAGAAGAACGTCTTTGCGAGGGACAATTTGCGCAGACTTATAAGCGCAATTCAGAGGGACGATTCATTGTAACTCTCCCAACACGAAACGAATTACTCCAAAAAATAGGAGATTCGAGGGACACAGCTCCACAACGATTCAAAATCTTGGAGCGCAAGCTGGAGCGAAAACCTCAACTCAAAGTTGAATACAGCAACTTTATTCATGAGTATGTGGAATTGAAACATAAGAGAGGGCTTAGTAACAATGACCCAACATTGGACATAAGACCTCATTTCTATCTTCCTCATCATTGCCTAATCAAGGATACAAGTGCAACAACAAAATTAAGAGTAGTGTTCGATGCATCAAGCAAAACATCCAGTGGCATTTCACTAAACGATGCTTTGATGGTTGGTCCTGTTATCCAGCAAGACTTATTCTCAATATTACTACGATCTCGAAGCTTCAAATACCCTCTGACGGCTGACATTGCCAAAATGTACCGTCAGGTGCTCGTAGATGAATCCCAAATTCCTCTTCAGCGCATTCTTTGGCGCGATCAACCATCCGATGATATCAAAACATTTGAGCTAATAACGTTGACTTATGACACGGCACCAGCTTCATTTTTGGCAACCAAGGTCATCCATCAATTGGCTGATTTGGAGGAAAAAGATTTTCCGATTGGAGCTATGGTAGCCCGCAGAGACTTCTATGTCGATGATTTAATAACAGGAGCGAATTCCATCAAAGATGCCTTGATAATTCGTGATCAAGCGACGGAACTACTTGCAAAAGGAGGCTTAGTTCTTCGACAATGGGCTTCAAATAATCAAGAGCTGCTCAAAAACCTGCTCGGATTGTCTGTCTCGAATACTGTTCTGGAATTGGATACAGATGGGACTTCAAAGACTCGCGGCGTAAAATGGAATCCATCAAAAGATGTATTTCAATACACAATCAATATCAAGTCATCGAATCCGAGCTCACATACGAAAATATCGATTTTATCCAGTATAGCTCAAATATTTGATCCCTTGGGTCTCCTCGGGCCTGTGATACTCATCGCAAAAGTAATCATTCAGAAGCTATGGAAACTGCAAATCGATTGGGATGAATCTCTGCCGTCAGACATCCACACTGAGTGGTTGGATTGTTTTAACGAATATTCACACGATGCACGACTTTCATATACAACGAACAATCATCGGCAATGACATGAATGAAGTTTAAGAGCTTCATGGATTTTGCGACGCTAGTGAACGCGCATATGGGGCTTGCGTTTATATGCGGAGCATTGATTCTCGCGAAATCATTCAGGTGCAATTATTGTGCTCAAAATCGTGGGTTGCTCCATTAAAAACGATATCAATTCCGAAGTTAGAACTTTGTGGAGCTCAGCTGCTGGCTCAATTGATGACCAAAGTAAAAGGCGCATTGGAATTGACAATAGCAAAAACTTGTTATTGGACAGATTCGTCCGTTCTTCATTAGATAAAGGCATCAAATAAAAAATTACCTGTCTTCGTTGCTCATCGAGTCGGCGAAATTCAAGAATTAACAGCGATAGACGATTGGAATTACGCGAGAACAAAAGACAACCCTGCTGATCTTGTGTCTCGGGGCTTGAACCCGAAAGAATTGAAGATTTGTCGCCTGTGGTGGAACGGTCCTCGATGGCTAGAAGAGCACGTGATTAAATATTCCCCGGAAATACCGGAAATTGACGAGAAGCAGCTGAGTCAATCGACTCAGTCACCAACGGTTGTATTCCAGATACGAGACGATATCGATCCTTTTGATAAATTCTCAACACTCACTAAGCTCATTCGAGTTACTGCTACGTGTCTTCGAGTAGCTCAAAGGTTCAGAAAGGAATGTAGATTTAAATTCTCCGGCTTTTTAACTGCTAATGAACTGAAACATGCAAGAAAATGTCTCATACGTAAGGAGCAGCAATTAAAATTTACCGAAGAATTGAGTGCCTTACAAAAGGGCCATGAAGTCTCAAAAAAGAGCATTTTAAGAGACTTAAATCCATTTATAGACAAAGATGGTTTGTTGCGGGTTGGTGGTAGACTCAAGCATTCAGATCTTCAGCAAGATGCAAAACACCCAGTGCTGTTATCTCATTGTTCGAGACTCACAGAACTCATTGTTGAGCATGAACACCGAAAAAATTTACATACGGGAGTTGATGGGACATTAGCTGCGTTACGGCAATCGTATTGGCCGATCAAGGCGCGCAGTATCGTCAAACAGCTGCTCCGCAAGTGCATCATTTGCTTCAAATCAAAACCTCGTGCATCGGAGCAACTTATGGGGGATCTTCCAGAGCATCGAGGAGTTTCTTCGAGACCTTTTAACAACACCGGAGTAAATTTTTGTGGACCCATAATAATACGGGATGGCAAACGACGAAACAGCAAACGCATTAAAGCATACGTTGCAGTTTTCGTTTGCATGGCCATAAAAGCTGTTCATTTGGAAGTTGTTTCGAATTTGACTACGGATGCGTTTCTGAACGCTTTTAAACGCTTCATAAGTCGCCGAGGAAAACCGACTAACGTATTTTCTGATAACAGCGCAAATTTTGTTGGAGCCGATCGTGAGTTCGAAGATTTGAGAAATCTTTTCAATCAATCGGAGCATCAAAGCAAAATCATCGATAGCACAGCGATTGACCGTATACAATGGCATTTTATGCCACCTCGAGCTCCACATTTCGGCGGATTATGGAAAGCGACGGTCAAGTCATTCAAAAGACATTTTTATAAAGTGGCGTCAGACGCTGCCTAGACGTTCGAAGAAGCATCAACGCTTGTTACTCAAATTGAATCAATCCTTAATTCGAGGCCCTTAACGGCAATATCATCGGATCCAAATGATCTCAATTATCTCTCTGCTGGTCATTTCCTGATTGGAAAATCAGTGAATTCGTATCCTGAGCCTGATATTACGCATCTTAAAATAAACAGATTGTCAAGATGGCAACACTTGGAGCAAATTCGACAACATTTCTGAAAACGTTGGTCTTCCGAATATTTGACACAGCTGCAAAGGCGCACCAAATGGCAATCTAATCAAGGGCCACAGCTTCAAATTGGACAATTAGTCGTTTTTCGAGATGATGGGTTACCTCCGCTAAAATGGGCTCTAGGAAGAGTTCAAGAAGTCTGCCCAGGAAGTGATGGAATCGTTAGAACGGGTATTGTCAAAACAAATGCAGGAGAGCGGCTACCAAATTATGTATTTTGCCTCTCGACACTTGATGAAAACATGCTGAAGATTAAGCAATTTCTGTATCCTTACAAAGCTTTAATTAATTTTCATTCGTCTATTTAATTTGCATTGTTGTTTATCCTAGCGCAAAATACGCGACGCATTTGATAATTGTTGTGGAATTAATTTTTTGTATTAGTCAACGTGATCTTTATGTAAAATGATTTAAATTTGACTACTTAGAATCGTCAAGGCGCGCGGTATGTTTATGATTTTCTACTTAACTTGATTCGGCACGTAGTTACTATTTTGAGAATAGTTGGCTTTGCCTAATATGCATATGTCATGTAAAAAACAAAAATTCAGTATGTAAAACGCGGTCATGACTTGAAGTCATATTTATGATAATATAGACTTGTCGGTTGCAAATACTGCGTTTCTAAGTTCAAACAATAAGTGCATAGCACCGATTCTCGTTTGAGAATACAAAAACATAGATGTTGCTGTATTTCCCACAGAACAGTTGCTGTTTATAAAACCCCACTTTTATGATGCTTCCTTGATAAACTTCGAGGATGTAAATGCAAGGTTGTGTTACCCTCAGTTCCTTTATCGTAAGTATCTCTGTAGACCAGTTCGGGGTGTAGCCTTTTTGAAACACATTGTTACACCTGTAATTCCTGTAACGTTCACCACTACACCAAAGCCGATCCTGGCCACGGTTTGTACAATCCCACCCGGCTCAAACCCATGAAAAGGGGTGTGGGAATATTTTTAACTTCCCAGTATATGGGAAGTTCTTGTAATCGCCTCGAAAATCGAAATTGAAATTCTCAACATTTCTTTACGTTTTGAGGTCTATAGAGTATATATAAAGTGTTTTTAGAAAGGGAGATGTGTGTGTGTGTGTGTGTGTACGTACGTACGTTCGTGGACACTTTTTTCTACGAGCATAACTCACGTAAACAAAATCATATAGACTTCGTTAAGGTGTCAATCGAAGCGTCTTTGCAATGTTAAGAGCTGATTAGTTTTTGGGATACTTCGGTCGGGGGGGTTTGCTGTTTTGACCCTTTGAAGGTCATTTCTGTCATGCGTTATATATCGCCAACCAAACATACGATTTGCATCATAGAGGTGTCAATCGACGCGTATCAACATTTGCGTGAATATATCAAATTTCTAAAAAAATCGTTGTAGCCGTTTTTTAATTTAAGAAAAAAAAGTGCAAAAAATTAGAGTTTTTTTCATAAACAATAAATTTTTAACCTGATTTGCGTAAATAAGTAGACAATGTTTATAAAATTTATATACTCCAAACAATGTTTGTAAAAACAACATCAAACCATTTTGTCATGATTACGTAAAAAATTCAATTAAAAATAAAAAATCACTAAAAGTCATCATGATTTTCAAGGTCATTTTTATCATTCTCTATATCTCACGAACCAGATATAATATTTGCATCATTAAGGTGTCAGTTGACGTGTATTAATATCTTTGTGAAGTTTATACATTATAAAAACTCGTTTCAGCTTTTTTTTAATTTAATAGAAGAAAATGCAAAAAATTATAGTTATTTTCATAAAAAATATTTTTTAACCTGATTTGCACAGCACAGTAATAAATGTTTATAAAATGTATACATTCTTATCAGGTTTTGAAGAGAAACCGGCAAAATTTTCTTCCTTGATTATAAAAAAAAATAAATGAAAAATAAAAAATCATTCAAAGTTACCATTTAAAGAGGGTTCATACGAATGCTTTTACTTTATTTTTTTTTTATTCTAAAAAATTGTTGTAAATTCAATCAAAGTTTTTAAATATTTGCATAATTTGAGCAGATTTTAAATAGTTTTTATAGTCTTTTAATAAAAAAAAAATGCTTAAATTATAAAAACCAACAAAAATGTTCAAGACCAAAAAGGCCCCCACCGATTGATCCGCGTGAATATTCAATCTGTCCTCATCGACCAAAAACCTTACGTAATCAATGGACCCTCCCGTAGACGATATGATTCTTATTAACTCATTCCTGTTACTGCTATGAATACCTCTCATTGTTGTAATGTTGTTGATGTTTATGTAGATATTACTGGGAAGTTGACCGTGTGCACCTCAAGGGTCGCACCACGCGGCTTGTTTAAAGAGGCGCCACCCGTTTCTGCGCTGGGACTGCCCTGTCCGCGGAACTGTAAACCGGAGTAGGATTCGCGATGACCTAAAACCACCGATCGAATAGGGAGCTTGAAACCAATGGACACAAGAGTCGGAAACGCGATTTCCGCTTCGCCACTTCACACAGTTAACACACTTCCTTATTCTTAAGGGACTATTTATTTTTTTCAATTTCTTAAAACCCTAGCTACCCCTATCTATACTTATACCTACTTACACTTTTTCCTCCGTCTCCTTAATTATACTTCCGCCACCTGCTGTCCGCCATCCTCCTTATGATCGTCGTCGAGCTTCAGTCCAACTTTCTTCGACTGGTCAGTCCACCACCGAACGCCTAGCACCGAACAGCTACTTCGTCGACGTCTTCCACGTAGTTGCTCCCCCGTCTCAAAGCAGCACTCAATCTCCTCGAGCCGCAGTCCAACACCAAAACGAGTTTTTTCCGTCTTTTCCACCTTAACACCTACGTACTTACTTTCCACTACTCAAGCTCCGCACAGAATAATCCTGCCAGCTGTTCTCCCGGTGATATTTAAAGGATCCGCCGATCCCGTTCTTGCAGTATCGGTTGTCAACAGCCGACGAGTTTGCTGAACCCGTCAAAATTTTCCTAGTTTTGGGACCAGTTTTGTCGACGCACGTCAGCTGGTGAATTCAGCTTCGTGTGATTGGCCAGAGTGTTGCACCTCGGAGCGGGGGCTGGGATGCTTTGGCTGTTGCTTGTGGGATGTGATTGGAGTGCTGGTGAAATAATCGTGGCATTCGTTAACAATGGTGAATTGCAAGTGCAAATGGTTGTGGGTATCACAGGCGCATAATAGACTCCATTGGCGTATCGTAGACTGGCCGGAGCCTGAATTTGGATCTGTTGCGGCGATTGTGCGAGCGTTGCTTGTTTTTGTGATTGCTGGCAACTTACCTGCAGGGTCTGTGACGTTGACTGTAATACATCTTGCTGTTGAAGATACATAAATTACGCAACCTCGTGCGCACGGTCAACAAAACTCTACATAGAAACCTTACTAACTACTAAGCTATCTAATCCAATATGCTTAATATACATACATCTCCTCTTTATTTATATAATTCCAACCTCTAGCCTAAATTGACCCACTTCCTACAATAAAATTCATTATTAACAAAAAAATTCATTAATAACTTGGTTGGATGAAGTGGCGACATTATCAATTTTCAAAAGACAGCGTTTACTCGCACGGTGGTTTGGGGTCTTCAAGAACAGGGCAGTCCCATATTTTGCACGTATGGGTTTGTCAGTCGACCACGTTGCGTGGCGAACGTAACAAACTGCTTGTATTTACTTACATATTCGTACGTAATCGCTCATTTTATACTTAGGGTTGGATGTTACTCTCAACTGTATGCTGCTGATAGTAGATGTACTTCATTCTTCGAACTTACATCCACAGGTCTCAAGTTTATAGTGCAATGGTTTGTTGTATTGTATTTACTAACCAGTTTACTAAGAATACTTACTCACTGATAGTTTCCCTACATACTAAATTGTTTCCACATTATATTTTTGAAACTCCTATTGAACCTTTCTAAAATGGAATCTTTTAGAAGGATGAATGTATAGTAGTGGTTAATCTCAATTTTTTTCATCAAACGTTGAAATATTTTGTTGCAAAATTCTTTGCCGTCGTCAGTTTGCAAATTACTAGGAATACGGTTTCGACTAAGAATAATTCCATTGTTTTTGATACCTCATTAGCACTTTTGTCTTTTATGGGAAATGCCCATGTGTACTTGGGAAACGCATCTATGACCGTTAGAAGGAAAAGTCAGCCTCAATTTTCTGATGAATAAGCACTCATATCTACCAAGTCTGCCCGCCACAAATAATCTAGTCCTCTTATAGTCACACGACGACGGGTAAATTTCTTGCGAGGTCCTATATGAAGCTCATCAGCTACCTGTCTTCTACTCATCTTGGAACCGCTATTCCACTTTCTATATATAAAAAGTATTAGCAAAGATGATGCAATGCACACATCCGTTCACAATGATAGTTGCTGGACCATCAGGTTGTGGAAAAACAACTTTTATTGAAAATCTTCTGAATAATATGTCATTAACACAGCTTCATAAAAAGGTAATTTGGTTTAACCTTGAACGGCATGCTATACCAAAACAGTTTCCTTTTAAAAACATAGAGTACCTAGATTCAATCCCTGATGAATTTACAAACACTGGGAGTGATCCGATACAATCAGTATGGACGAGATTATGTTAAATGTATTTTTGAGACAAGTATGTGAGCTGTTTAACAAAGGCATCACCGTCACCTTTCCGTTATTTTTGTGACTCAAAATGTATTACATCAAGGGAAATATTGTCGTGACATATCACTCAACTGTAAATATGTTTGCTTCAAGAACCCCCGAGACAAGAGCCAATTTTACCGTGTGGCTAAACAGGTATACTCCGAAAACTGCTAATGAGAATATATAAGCAAATAATGCAGCGGCCGCACAGCTATTTGTTAATTCATCTTACGCAATATATAAATGATGCATTGCAATTTCGCACAGATATATTTCATAGAAATTTTTTTAACGTATTATTGCTCCTCAGATAGTTTGAAGGAAGACAATGGTATCACGAATGAGACGATTAAAGGAGAACAAAAATATGCTATGTGTTCTTAAAAAAGCTGGCCCGTGTTTAAGAAAGGCTATACTGAAAACCGCCAATCCTGAAGTAATTAAAACTCTATGCGAAATCACACACAATACACTGAAGGGTAATCAGACACCAACACAAAAAGTATTCACACAACTGCGCAAATATAAAAAGAGCCTGCGTAAGCTTTCAGGGGCACAAAAATCTCTTTCGCGACAGCGTAAAGTGTTAGTACAGCAAAGAGGATTTTTGCCTGTATTGTTATGAAGTGTACTTTCAGGTGTGATAGGGTCTTTGATTGAAAAATATGCAAAGAAATGGTACCCTTAATAAAATGCTTCTATTATCCCCGGAAGTATATGAACGCTTAAAAGAGACAGTTAAGAGCGCTAGTACACATCCTCTGTTTAAAAAACCATGAATAAGATATTGAACAATAAGCAGCAAAATGATGAAGCTAAATGGTATCAGTACCGGAATAAGCTAATACAATTTTTAAATGCAAGACGAAGCAAAAATACTTTTATGGAGACGACAGCGGATAACCTCTCATCGAAAGACCGTATGGATAGGCAAAAATATAAGATTTTGTGTGAAAGCAGCACAAAAACGAGGTTTCTATTCAAAAACGAAATACCCACACAAACTTCGCCTCCACGACCGGAGGAGGTATTTGAGTCGGTAAACGAAATAACACCACCGAAACAAGAATTGCCTGCTGCTTTTAAGCGACGATTATCAGCAAGTGGAATAGCAAAAACTCTTAAACCTGCTTCCAAAATAAGGAAAAGTTTGGCTGATTCATTTGTAGGAACCAGCAAACTACAATATAATAACCGGCAATGATGGTATAACGCAGTATGCAATTCCAGCGGATATGAATGTGGATGAACTGGATGACGTTTTCACTGATTTAGATGCAGTAGATGATAGAGGTGCTGAAGCGTCGGATTTCGATGAAGTTGGTCGATAGTCTGGCAAGCAATCAATATTAAGACCCTCTAGTCTAGACCATGATCAATTTGAGACTGACATTCCCATAAGAAAGCCTGCTCGGCAAACTGAACGGTTAAGATTGAAAACCGAGCCTAGTTCCAGAGTTAAAAACCTGAATTGGGACAGAATTTAAAAATGCCTATAAACATAAAAAATGACGAGTTCTACGGGCAACAGTTCCCTAGGCATTTACCCTGACAATACGCTTTCATCTTTCGAAAATATATTACCGAATGTGTGTTAGTTTACTGGCAATTGGTATTTCGGAATAACAGAAATCGCTCTACCAAAACGAAGAAATGAGAAAAGTGTATAAGATGAGAACGGTATTTCTAAACGGTCTGTATCCTCTGAAGACGTGAGAGTTACCGAGGCACCACAATCTGTACCAATAGAAAAAGATTCAAAAGCAGTAATCGCTACAGTTGTTGGGTTGAGTAAATATCATGTTCGTCTTATATGAGATGCGAATGATTTGCGAAAGTTATGTTATAAGGAACATGATGTGAACTTTTCATCATTCCTTTCATAATTTTTTTATACGATCGTATCGTAGAAGATAGAGATGTAAAACCAATCGCCGATATAAGATGTATTGTAGAAGAAAGAGATTTTTGTCTGGAAAGGTTGCTGAAAAAGTTTATCTAAAGTTAAATGCAAAATTTGAATCATTTCGGGCGTTTATAGACTACATAATTGAACAGATTCCGAGAAACAAACGAAACCATGCCGAATTATTGCAGATGATTGATCAATATATTCATCCGACAAATAGTTAAAGGAATAAGCGGAATAAAGGAGCGAAACCAACCACCCACACATTTCATCTAAAAGATTATGACGTGAATCTTAATGTACAGCTACCTATTTCGTCGCCGATTAATATAACAGATCTCACTGCCCTGTTACTAAGCGGAATTGAATTCAACGATGAAGAGGTACTTGATAAAGAAAAGCCATCTGGAACCACAACATATTACTGCGAAAACAAGTGTTTAACAAAATTGCCTCAGCAATCCGTAGATCTGTATCCCGTGCTGCTAAAGAGTCCGGCACAGAAATATTACGCGATGGATGGATCACAACAACTGATTTTCACACCATTATTAATATGCCATACAAAAGAGCCGATGGATCAAAAGCTACAGCTTCTACCCCAAATCAATAATGTCAGTTGGAAAAATCTTTATCTGCGCTTGAAAAAAGAACATATTGTATCTTATCCAATAAAGGCATTAATGATTGTGAAAAAACCGAATTAATAAACATCTATACAGATATCATTAAACCCAGAATAATAGGAAATAAACTGGTAAGAAATCTACAAGAAATCCTGTTGAAAGGTTGTGATAGCGTGTTTAGATTCGATCATTTGGAGTACTGTCCACTTGAGAAAACATTTATTGAAAGTATCTCAGTCAAAATTACAGACCATCACGGCGAGCTAGTCAACTTTGAATCCAGCTTTACTCCAACTTTCATCATGCTTCACTTCAGACGAAGATAAGAATCTATAAATATTCGCAAGTTCGAAATAACAACAAAGTTTTGATACGCGATTTAACGCGCATCTATGTTAATGAGATGAATTCACACTACGCACGTTACTACCTTGCCCAGAGTGGGGGAAAATTTTCTGACATTTGAGAATTGTATCGATCGCCACTTGTTTACCAGCGAGGAAGGGGGGTTGGTAGTTTTTTCAGTGGATTGGTACGCTATCTCCAACCATTATTTCTACGTGGAGCAAAAGCTATGGGCAAACAAGTCGTCGAAACAGAAAAGTGCATTTTTAAAGAGGCAGGAAGCAGACCACTGAAGCAGGTACTAAAAGAACATGGAAAATCTGCAGTACACGAATTAGCCCAAAAGGTATAAATAAAATCTTCGATAAAATGAAAGGTAGAGGTAGAAGATTAGCTATAAAACGAGCTAACCCTTACACAAGCAAGCAGCTGAAATCAGTGCCTAACCGTAAAAAGGGGAGAAAAGTGAGAAAGCTATCATCGAGCAGAGCTAAGAAAATTATAAAAACACGACGTCAATTAAGAAAGCGTGCAATGGATATATTTGACAAGTAATACCAACACGATGCAGAAAGAATGTATGAAGTCTGAATTGGATATTTTTTCCTCACTACCGATTCAAAACAGTATTCTGAAGACCGAAAGGTTGCTTACAAATCCATTGCTTCACTGGAAAATTCTTCGGTGTTGGAATTTGTCTCACTCGGCCATGGGGATACATATCGTGACTTATCCAGCATTTACTTTCGCCTCAAAGTGCAGCTGATTAAATTTAAAAATAGCAAGGAAGAACTTTTCACGGGATAGGAGAAACTTAAGAAAGTTGATGAGGGTGTAGTTTTAGCTGACCCCGTTGGTGTAGCAAACAACCTCATGCATTCACTTTTTAGGCAATGCACTGTACAATTGAATGGTAAGAATATAGCTCAGACAGACAACAATTACCACTATTGCGCCTATATTGAAAATTTACTGAACTATGGTAAAGATGCTGCATCAACTCATCTCGAATCAGCCGGTTGGTATCTAAATCAGAATGAGATGGAGATGATTGAAGACTCAAGACCTGGCGGTGGTCCTACTGAGTTGAATGAGGGCTATCTTAAAAGGTCTGCCATGGTGGAAAAGAGTAACTGAACTGAACTGATGGGTACAATTCATAGTGACTTGTTGAATCAGAATAAAGTGTTAATGAATGGAATGGACTTCTCACTTTCATGAGAAAAACCTGTATTTCATTTGTACTCGAAACAAGATGAGTTTGATCCACATGTGAAAATTTTAGAAGCGACAATGTTCATGAATCACGTCACTGTCAACTTCAGTATATTGCTAGCCCATGAAACTGTACTCCAACGATCGAATGCTGTATATCCGTACAAGCGGGTGGAAGTAAAAACCTACACTATACCCACCAACACCTTTCAATATCCCTTGATAATATAGCGATAGTACAATTACCGAATTTGCTGGTTTTTGGTATGGTGGATAACGACTCTAACACCGGAGAGCGCACAAAAAATCCTTTCAACTTTAAGCATAACAATATTACCAACTTCAATCTATCAGTAAAAGGTGTTCAAGTACCAAACCTTTCCCTAGAGTTTGATTATTCGCACAAAAAACCAGTTAGCACTAGAGGATATCTTTCTCTGTTAAACGGGACTGGAATCAATTATTTTGATAAAGGTCATCAGATATCCAAGAAATTCTTTGATGATGGTAGTTTTCTGCTAAGATTTAATTTAACAGCAGACAACTCATACGATTCGGGATGCGCTAGTTTGTTAAACCAAGGTGTTATAAGGATCGAGGGGAAATTCAGAGAAACTTTAAATAAAAGCGTTACCTGTATCATTTACGCGGAATATGACGGAAGGCTTGAAATTGACAAAAATCGGAATGTATTTACAAGCTTTTAAAAAAGCTATATATATATATATAGCAATAACACAGATTTGGATCGTATTTACTCTAATACACAGCAGAAGTCATGGCACATTGCCTTATAAATGTTGAACAATTCTCGGAAGGTCACTTAACCTTCTTTAAATAAGTATCGCTGATTGGGTTCGCATCACAGAACAAACTTTACTCGAAAGAAATGATGTGTAAATATCCTACCACCTTGACTATAGCTGCAGATCAGACAAGCATATTTGGAAACTTGGAACTCAAGCGACTCGATGAGGATCTTATCAGATCTTTTGGAAAGTTTTCAACAGTGTTTGTGAACGGAGGATCGACAAAAGAATTCTTACAAAGCTACGTGACATCACATACTAAGGTTGTAAACCTTGAAAACATATTTCTGAAAGTACAGGAATGAACACAATAGAGATCATCAATGCGTTAAGAAGTAATATCATAACAAAGAGATTTTTCAAGTTGCATATCCCTGCGATCGTTTACCTCGGAAAATCAAAAAACAGATATGCGTCATAGCCAACACAGATCTGTCCCAAAAGAGCGGCCTCCATTGGGTAGCATTCTACCCCCTAAAAAAGGACCCACTGAATATTTTGATTCGTTTGGGAAATATTCAAGTGAAAAACACTTCAAACAATTATGAACAACAGACAACGGTTAAAAAGCGCGTTTTCGACTACATGCGGGCAATATTGCTGTGTTTACCTTTATTCACGTTGCATCGGTAACAGCCTTCGAAAATTTCTTAAGCACTTCTCCCACTTTGACTTTGATTTTAACGATGATGCAATTGTGAATTTATATCGGAAAATCTATAAAACAAGTTTATTACAAAATGTGGGTGGTTAATGTATTCAATCCTTCAGAAGACAGATTAGGGGTAAAAAGCAGAAATTTAACTGCTAAGAGTATCAGTTCTGATTGAATTACCGGTAAAAGTAAGATGAATTCAAGCGCAATTAACAAGTTAGTGAAAAAGAAGCCGACCAAAGTGTACATCAATACATTAGAGAAGAAGCAGTAGTCTTTTTCTTTACCTACAGAGCCTGATGGAGATCATACCGATAATGCAGCGGATCGAAATATCAAAATACATAAAAAAAATCCAGAAAAAATGTTCAAAATCCCGAGTGCCGTGTGAGAATATCTTACTGAACTATACCTATTACCTTGATGGATGTCTAAATCAGAAAATCGTACTTGGGTTCGATGCGTTGACATTCGCAGCAAAGATTGTTTTCGGCTTGCATGAACGTTTTCCAGTATCAACAATAAACGCAGGGTGGACTTTAACGTATGAAGACTTGAGAAGATTGAGAAACGAGGAGCAATATCCGTAAAACCAAGCAGGTCTTTCTAAAACATTCCGGATACGAGTGGGTGAAGGCAGTATCAAATTGCAAACCGATGATCTATTCAACCTGTTTGAGATGATGGACTTTTTCAATCTTGTAATGTTCCATAACAATACCGCTTTGGACGGCATAAAGGAGTTCTATCAAGATTACGTGAAGCGCTGTAAGCAAAAGAATGTATTAAAGCTGGACAGCGATGATTTTTTTATTCCATCACGCGCTTCATATGGGCATATCAATTATTCACGGTTACTTTATTATTAAATAACACTTTTTTGCGATGTTGTTTTTAATATATTGAGTTTATAATAAAAATCATTTTTTATACGAAAACATATTCTTTTTATTTCAAAAATGCATGAAATTCGTTAGATAGTACATGCAGATGTTTATACAATTCTGTGCGTCACATCTAATTGTAGGAGCTGTACCATGAACTGGACAAGCTGTCGTAAAATTCCCCTATTTTCGGTATATTAAGCTGAACGATATTGACCGTTGATAAATATTTTCTAACAAATTTCTCCTTCACATCACCTCGCATATATATTGTACAGTTTGAGTATTCCTGCATGATTTCAGGCAGCGTGATGTAATTGACGCTACCATTACACCAATTTAGTGCGTTTATGTGAGCGAACTCGTACTGACTCTGTTTCCGGGCCTCCGCTGACAATTCTTGGTATGGGTATGGCGGTGCAAAATGATGCAAGATAGGTTGTACCAAGCCGAAAGCTAATATAGCTAGGTCCTTTATGAAGTATTGTTTATTATTTCCAGTTACAAATTGTATATCCAAAATAAACTCAGCCATGGTAGCTAAATGAGCTGTCCACAGAGAATAAAAATTTTCTTTTCAGTTTTAAGGTATTTATATATTTTTACTTTTACTTATTACGATGGTGTTTCAGCTTATGAGCTATCAACTTAAAAATATTTGTGCTATATTAATTTATTGAAGTCGTAAGGGTATGAAAAATTATCTTCAACGATCACCGACGAAGGGAAAATTTATTATATCTGCCTTTACCTCCAAAACCACGTCAGAGAGAAATGCAGTGTTAGACTGATTCACGTTCAACATTAAGCCCCACTCAATTCGCTTACAGGTCTGAAGCTAGACTAGATGGGCTTAATCTCAGGTGAAGCCCATCTGTCAATAGACAAGCTTATTTTACTGCTTTGCTCCGAGCTAGAGACTAATTTTTCAATCATTCTGTCGAACATGATCTCGAGCTCTTTAATAGGATCCTCACAGGCCTCTCTGAACTCTTTTAATCGGAAGAGCATTAAAAAGGAACAGCCCCTTTTAAATTTTTCTCTGAAAAGGGGACATTGTATAAGGTCGAAAATCGAGTAAGCAGCTAGATAAATTGGAATTTTTCTTCAACGTTGAAAGAGATCTTTTTCTTTCCCATCTCTTTCGTCAAAATGCTTAAACTAGCTCCAAATACATCATATCCTAAGCTTAAAAAACTACTTAAATACCTTATTGAACTTAAAATATCCATTTTTTCAAAATTTATATCTATGAAAATGTTTTATACTATTTGCTGTCTAAAAAGTAGATTCCTTTTTTAAATCCCCAAAAAGCTTGAATGGCCTCTTCCTTCTTTGTATTCGATCTGAGTTCTGCTATCTCCACTATCCTCACCAAGAGTTTTTATACTTCTTTTCGATGCTTTAATAACAAGAAACAACAGAAGATATATTTCAATACATTCGTAAACTAGCAAACAACGTTGATGTTCAAACAGTTATTGCATTTAAGACCCAACAGCCCATCATTGTGTCTTCTCCATTCATTCATTTACTCTACATAATTTCAAGTTTTTCAAGCCAGCATCAAAACGCCTCAAGACACGCAATTGTGTAGCGGGTCCACGGTAGTAGTTAAAGCCAAATTCGTCAGCCGCCATCGAGTTTGTATCTACAAGCCGCCACGGTTGTCAGCGTCTCAAGCCAAAATCATCAGCCGCCATCGAGTTTGTATCTACAAGCCGCCACGGCCGTCAGCGTCTCAAGCCAAAATCATGAGCCGCCATCGAGTTTGCATCTACAAGCCACCACGGCCGTAAGCGTCTCAAGCCAAAATCATGTCGCGGCCAGAAAAGTCGACACGACACTTTAACTAAAGCGTCCCAAGCCAAATTAATGAGCCTGCATCTACACACTCTGGAGGCGCGAAGCCCACTCAAAACACATCTCAAGCAAAAAGGCATCATCATCACACAAATATCGACTCAAAACAAACCAACAACCAGCCTCCGACTTTCCACGCTACGACTGGCATGTGGTTTTTCCACGACACTTTCATTCAAAACCATTGAGCCAGAAAAACACGATCTATATCAAGCAACAATTGCCGACAAAAATAAACAAAGTCTCAGGTCATTGTAACCGCTATCTAATTCACACACAGCATAATTTGAATTCCAGTATATTGGCCATGGTACGATATCAAAATTTGCATTTGCATTTGCATTTGCATTATTCGTATTTCAAAATAGATGACAAAAGTCTCAGTCGCCGACTTTTATTCATGCATAATTTACATCAGTTGAATTCCAAGGAAGCCATCGGAATGATACGAAAACACCCAGTAGGACTTTTTGGAATCAATTCTTTGGTAATGCATTATTTCATCGATGCTTATGTCGGAAAATGGAATTGATTCCAAAGGAATGCATAGGGAATCTGAAAAGTAATCATTGAGTGATTGAAAATTTCTATACATTACCTAGTAATGCAAAAATGAAGCGATGGTAACCTATTGTCATAGCATGAAATAATGGCTAAAAAAACATTGTAACATCGAAAATCGCAATTTGGGCTCGTTTTTCATCATCGTACGAGCAATCTTTCCGGGAAATATTCGTTTCGTTTTTTGATTTCATTGCCATCTGTTTGTGTTCTAGGTAGCAAAAACACAAGGCTGCAAGGATTCTCAAGGTGAGTAATTAACCAAGGCAGGTAATAATTGTCTCAAGTGTTAACATTCCAAAGGATTAGGAACTAGTCTTCTGACGGTTATCGAACGGGTAGTATTTGCGAATTTAAAAAAGTGCTGTGCTAAAGTGAGTGATTGAGACATTGTAAAGAATGCTGTGCAGAAGTGATTTGAAGTGATTCGAGCGATTCAAAAAGAAATACATAGATGTTAGTATAATATTCAAAAATAATCAAATTATAGTCTGCAAAAATCAATGAGTGCAAGGTTCATACAAAAAATATTGTTCTGTTTTGTGAATTCAAATAAAATAGTAAACAGTTGGATTATATTCACTAGTTCCTGAGATACAACCGGTCAACGTAATGCCAGTTGATAATTGTGCAATGCTAGTGGGTTTCCCCAAATTCACCTTTACATCGTGCCGCTATCATACCCAGTGGGACCAGTAATGCTTACTGCTTCGATTCCGTAATCATTCTTCGGAAGCTAATATGGATCGTTTTCGCAATACCGCATCGATTACTTTAACATGGCGATGTCATTGGCAGAATCTGTGCTAACTCCATTTCGCATTACCAGGAAGCGATGCCATTAACAATAAATTTTTAACCTGATTTTTGGAACACAGTGACGAATTTTTATAAAATACATATACTCCAAACAGTGCTTGTAAAAACATCATCAAACCATTTTCTCATGATTGAGAAAAAAATTAAATAAAAAATATAAAATCATGAACAGTCATCATGATTTTCAAGGCCATTTCTGTCATTCGCTATACCTCACGAACACAAACCAGATATAATATTTGCATCATTAACCCTAGATACATAACATGAGTCAAAACGATTCACATGCGAATCGGATGTTTTCAAGAAAAATAAATAAAATAAAAACCTATAAATTAATTTATTTCAAAAAATTAAACAAGCCGCGAAGTGCGACACTTGAGGTCCACACGGTCAACTTCCCAGTAATATCTACATAAATATTAAAAATATTAAACACAAAAATATTTATGAAACTAGTACTACTTTAGATAATAATTATGAGAGTTGTTCATAACAGTAATTGAAATGAATTAATATCAACAATATCATCTACTGGAGCGTCCATTGATTACGTTATTTGTTATTTTTATATCGATGCTTGAAGGACAAAAAAACGCTAGCAAAAATAAATGGGCTTTTTGTTATTACGCCCACTGAAGATATTTCCTCGCGAGGTGGGCATTTTGGATAGTTGCGTTAAAAATTGCCATGACCGGCATAATCATGGAATTTGTATTTTTTCACGACTTTTCATCAATGAGATTAATAGTTATTTTCTATATTCTATTGGTTTGGAATTTTTTTTGGATATTCAGTCAAAAATAGGTTCAATTGCATGTAAAAAGTAAAATGTTTCACAAATGATGATGGAGGAAGTAATTGAAATCTTACGATTACTTAAGATTAAGTTAATGCTATGTGGTAATTCAAGCCAATGATAATGGGAATAGAAAATTCCAACACAAATATTACAGTAGATTACGTACGAAATTTACTTTTGCAAGAATTGTATTTTGATACTAACCAAGAAAAAGCAAGTGAACGTGTCCTCACAGTGCA
Organism: Oxycera nigricornis; assembly: GCA_963942545.1. NCBI lineage: Eukaryota > Metazoa > Arthropoda > Insecta > Diptera > Stratiomyidae > Oxycera > Oxycera nigricornis. Next base: position 62,608,515 of record OZ012663.1, on the reverse strand, counting down.
GTGTAAAAAACAATCGCAGCAAAAGCAACAATCAGCAAAGTCATGCAAAGAAAAGCTTTCGTTGTTTTGAGTGTGGCGGACGAAACCATCTCGCAAAAAATTCAAAGAAGAGAACTTCAAATGTCAAATATGCAGTGGTGCGCCTCTTTTCTTTCACCCGAAAGCAGGTTGGAACTACTGACTAGGTCTGACTACAATTGAAGTCCAAGCCCGGACGTCGAGCTCGTTAAATTGACTTACGGTAGTTGATTGTCCCGCATATATAGAAACCTTCACTCACTTCAGTCATTAATCCACCGAATTCATAAAATTTCCTAAGTCACAGTTCACAGTCCTTCATATTTAAAACTGACTTTCTTCTCACTTCGAGTGAACACTAACCTCATTTTCAGCACGTCAGCTAAAGTTCTTCGGGTCCGGACCCGAAAAATTCAAGCTTAACGAAGAAATCAACTTCGACGTAAGCTAAGTGTAGGTGCACACTGGCGTCAAAAGTAATCGTGACGCTGAGTCATTTCTATCTGCGTCATTTTGGCTGGGAATGCACACTTGCGTCCTATCGTCAATTTGACAAATAGTTGATAGTTGATCAAACCGAAATGAGTCGCTCATTTAAAACGTTGTGTTTGAAAAAGAAAATTGTCTTCATTTACCTAATATGTCGATACATGGCAAATAAGAAACGAAGATACTGGATACACCCCTTCAATAGCGAAAGGTATTTGAAAGGTAAGAAAATCAAGTAAAGGTTAATCGCTTCAATTGCCAACGGTATTTAAAGGAGCGTTCATAACAAGTATGCTTGACCTAAGGAACGATGAGCAGAATTTTTTTAATTATTTCCGAATGTCAACTCGATCTTTTGACGAGCTATTGGCACGATTAAGCGATACTCTTAAAGGGCATGAAACAAGGATGAGAGCACCCATACCACCTATAGAGATGCTGGCAGTTACATTAAGGTAAATGATTAGTGTTTATATAAAATTTGTCTTCAGTTTTCCACTCTAAACCTAGCTTCTTTACTATATTAACATCAAGGAAGGTCCGGTTGACGAATTGAAAACAAAAATATTCTGTCACATTCCCACATATTTAGTCATGTTTTGTTATTGTTGCAGATATTTCGGAGGCGGATGTTACCTGAAAGATCTGCATTATTCTTACCGGCTTGGACACTCAACAATCTGCAAAATAGTCTGGAAAGTTTGTGCGGCGATCTGGCAAATTTTAAAGGAAGAATGTTTCCCTTCATTTAGGTCAGGAAGGTGGTTGGAGATAGCTTCAATATTTGAGAAGCATGCCAATTTTCCCCACTGTCTCGGTGCTTTGGATGGCAAGCACAATAGAATTACAAAAGCAACTAAATGTGGGTCATTGTATTATAATTATAAAATGTTTTATTCTGTAGTCTTATTTGCGGTGGCTGACGCAAACTACAATTTCCTGTACATTGATGTAGGGTCATTTGGAAGAGAGGGCGACAGCACTATTTTCGAAAACTCTACTTTCTTTGAACAGCTCATGAAGGGATCTATGCAATTACCGCTAAGCAAACCACATTCAGCGACCGAAAGCCCAAACGTTCCATTTGTGTTTGTGGGTGACGATGCATTTTCCCTCTCAACACATATTTTGCGACCGTATGCCGGAAAAGCATTATCCAAAACAAAAAGAGTATTCAACTATCGTTTAAGCCGAGCCCGCCGATACGCTGAGTGTACCTTTGGCATCTTGTCGAACAAATGGTGAATTTTTCACAGGCCAATCAACGTTAATACTGATTTGGCCACATAAATTGTTAAAACCTGCTGCCGTAGGGATGACTATAATTTTACTGACACATTGTCAATAAGAGGACTTGAAGACTACACACCAAATGCCAGTCTTCAGTTACCACGGTGTGGCCCTTCGGTTATTCATATTCGAAATACCTATGCGGATTATTTTCAAAGTCAATTTGGTCGCATGCCTCGGCAAGAAAACCGCATATAAATATGCACATGAGTAAACAGTATCCACTTGTCAATTTTTTTTTTCTTTTCAAAAAATTAATTAGTACTATTCCCATCGCTCGGTTTTGAAAAGGTGACAATAAGTACAAATAAAACGAATCTGATTCTATCATCATTTATTAATGTCATCCGAGATGAAATATTCCATTCAACATGAACATTATTAAATATTAAGAATTGTCTTGGAAACACTAGATACTAAGAAATATAAAAAAATATTAAAATTAATAAAATGCTAATACTAAGAAATATAAAAAATTATAAAAATATTAAATGATTTTCTTTATTCTGGACCATATTTGCCAAAATCGCGGTCTTTAAATAGTGTGGATGGTGAGGATTGGGCTGCCGACGAGTGATAGATGTCCGGCATAATTTCCACTACATGCGCCCCCTGGGACTGACGTTTTATCACTTTATCCAGCACTCCACCTAGAAAATACAATTTCTGGTCCCGGTTAAATTCTTTGACGGTCGGCAGCAACGAATCAAAAAATGATCTGTCCTCATCATTCGGCTCTACTGCATTGGGAGTATTCATGAATTTTATCAATGACTCCTGTACTTGCTTCCGCCGTTTCAACGATGAGCTACTTACTCCGGAGGTTGATGCAGGTTGTTGTAGATGCGCCGACGAAAGTGACGAAGCTTGTGTTTCCTGTGAAGGCTCCCCTGCTGGAGAGTCAACACTTTCTACATCGTCTAACGTTGACTGTGTGGTCACTAATAGCATCGCATCTTGCAAGAATTCTAGCTGTCTTGCATATATATATTGCATTGATTCTCCTGCTGGCTGCCCTGATTTCGTCCTGTTTCCTACACTCCTGGAATAATTATCCTTCACGTTCTTCCATTTTAAAGTTAGCTTTTTAACTGAAATAAACAGAAAAACTTGAAACAGTCTCCATTTTCAAACAGCACTTATAAAACTATCTACCGATAAGTAATCTGTACTTACTTATTACTTTTTTTTTCCTTTTCGGGTTTTGAACAAAATCCCTCAATAAGAGATTCGCCTACTAGCTCCCACGCTGCTTGTTTCCTAAGACGATCTTTATAAAATTCACTTCGAATATCCCAAATTGGGCTATGCAGCTTTACTGCTTCGATAAGCAGCTCCGTATCTACATGTAATGTATCTTCCATTAATTTTGAATTCTCTCAACTGCCTTCACTCACATCTGATGCTAATTAACAAGTGACGCTGCGTCATGTGTGCACTGACCCATATACGCCAATGAAAATGGTGCAACGTGGATAGGCGATAGCTATCTGCGTACCACAGAACCGGCGTCACACTTGGCAGCTATCCGATATGACGCGAACGCTCGATAGGTGTCCACGGCATGTGTGCATCGCTTCATTTGTGTTTTTGTACTTCTTCCTATTGGCTTCATCGTGACGCAGCGTCACGATTACTTTTGACGCCATTGTGCACCTACACTAAGGTGACTGGACGTCCCGCTTCTGGCGGGACCGTCCCGAGTTTTCACAATTAATCCCGCGTCCCGCGACGTTTTTCAAAAGTCCCGACTTTTGTGAAAATCATTGTTTTGCGTTCTAAGAAACTTTCAATTTGTTTTGCGTTCTAAGAATCCTATGGGCTACGACGACTAACATATTGCTTTTGCTACCCAGTTACATTGTATTTGTCTCTCAGATGATACACTTCGTGTTCGTACTGCGTGCTAGCAAGCTAATTAAACAAATAAATATTACAAATCTGCTTCCATATAAAATTAAGGTAGGTAATTTATTTATATATTTCATAAATACATAGATTTTGTTAAACTTAGCTTAAAATACTCGTAGTCTTCATATTGTAATTTGATGACAAAAAGTATATCAACGACCTTAACCTTAAAAGAAATTTTAGAAAAAAGTATAAGAATAAAATTTTGCAAATATTTTGAGTCAATCAAACTAATTTCGTTATAAACAACAATAAAATATGTTCATGTAAATTATGTTTAGTGCAAATTAAATGGGCAAATTTTGATGTGAAACAAATATTTGTACTGTATGTGTTTAAAACACTTTAGTGATTTTTTTAATTCTCATAGACATATAATATTGTAGTTTACTAAAGAACAGTTAGATAATCAAAAATTAATTTAAAATTTGAATTTATCTTTAAGAATCAAAACATACAATTATACGCTTAACGATTTAAAAAATCAAATTGTTACGTGCCTGTTTTTTGTATATAATATATTATACTTTGATTTAATTTTTTAGATTTTTGATAAAATGAGTAAGAAAAGAGGATGTAAATTCAACGATGATTTAAGAAGTGAATTTCCTTTTATTAAAAAATCTAAAAACGATTACATAGTAAAATGTGAGACATGTAATGGTGAATTTAGTATTTTGCACGGCGGGAAGAATGATATTTCGAAGCATTTGGAGACAGAAACATAAAAGATGTTTAAACACTGCTGCATCATCTTCCAAAATGCTGGATTTTTTTCGAAAAACAACTTATGGAGATGAAGAAAAGAATTCAGTATTAGCAGAAGGACTTGTGTATTTTCAGGCTGTTAATCACAATCATTCTTTCAGATCTATGGATTGTACATGACAAGTTGTCAGAAAGCTATTTAATAAAAAAATTACATGTGCTAGAACAAAGGCCGAGGCAATTGTATGTAATGTGCTTTCTCCATATGCATTTTCAGAACTAAACAAAAATTTACAAAAAAAAAAAATTGTATCCATATATTCTGACGCATCTAATCATAAAGAAATAAAATTGTTTTCAACCATTATAAGATATTTTGATTCAGAAACTGGAATAAAAAATAGAATTTTAGATTTTATTTCTTTGGCCGGTGAAACTTCTGAAATAATTTTCAGTTCCATTATTGATATTTTGGAAAAAAATAATTTAAAACAAAAAATTATTGCATATTGTGCAGACAACACGAATACAAATTGCGGAGGAAAAGCGAGGAGAGGTACAAATAACATTTTTTTATAAATTAACGAAAGATCTGAATCAAAATATTATTGGTGTTGGGTGTGCAGCGCATATAAAACATTACGCTATTGATTTGTTAAAATTGTTGTTAAAATATATTCTTATTTCTATATATACACTGTATGCATTGAAATAGTCAAAGAATTTTGTGTAACTGCGGAAGTTGAATATCAGAAAATACTTGGATACAGTAAAACGCGTTGGTTAGCTCTTTTGCCAGCTATCGAAAGAATTTTGAAAATATATGATCCTTGAAAATCCTACCTTTTATCACAGGACAAATGTCCTAGAATTTTAAAAAAGTTTTTTGAAAGAGAATCTTCGAAAATTTGGCTAGAGTTTCTACAAGCTGCTCTTTTTCAAAACGTTATAAAACTTATTGAAAGTGACAAAATATCGGCAATAGAAGTAGCAAATGAAGCTAATAATTTAAAATTTCATTGTCAAGAGAGGTTAGAAAATAATTTTCTACCGTTAACTATCCGCAATTGTATAAACCAGCTCAAAGAGCAAGGTGCAATAAATCGTCAAGATATCATGAGCCATGTCAAAAAGTTTGATAGTAACTGTAAAGATTATTTGGAAGACTGGACGGTACAATATAATGATATTGATCATTTTCGTTGGGTTAAATTAAAACCAGAACTTAATTGGACCGATGTGCAAACATCATTTGATTATATTTATGAAAAATTCCCAAATAGTAATATTTCCGAAAATGATCTTTTTAATGAAGCGTCTTTAGTAAAAAAAATATATTGATAAGGAAAAGCTTAAATATTGGGCATCAGAAAAAATCACATTAGAAAACAAATGGTTAGAAATATTTCATCATTTGGAAACAAACTATTTTCAATACAAAAATGTATTGAAAATTGTGGAATATGCACTATCTTCACCTGAAACTAACGCAGTGACAGAACGCGTTTTTTCTACAGTAAATCAGGTGTGGAAATCAGAAAAATCTAAATTAAGTGTTGAAACGTTGAAAGCCATTTTATGTGTCAAATATAATTTGACAAATTCTTGTGAAGATTTTTACAATATTTTAAAAAATGACAACAATCTGCTGAAACAAATTCACTCAAATAAAAAATATGTCAAAGAATAAAATATTATATATTTTTTTACATTTATAAATTGTACTTATGTTAAAAATAAAAAATATTACGATATTATTTTTCATTTTCTGTATGAAATTTTGTGTTGATACCCACCCCCTCCTTCAGAGTTGTTCCGCTTTGCGCACCTTAAAATCTGGTCACCTTAACGCAAGCTCTAACGAAACGTTTCACACTTTGACGGAGGGTATGTCGAACTGAGCATAGCTGTAAGTGAGAGGATGCGTACCATCCCAGGCTCGGACGTCAATTGTAGTCAGACCTAGTGGATTATTGAGAGTGGGGCCACGGCACAAATGTGCAGAGACGATTCGTTGTTGCTGTCAAAAAGGCAACCCAAAACGAAAGAAATAACAGTTGCGAATAATGAAAAACTCATAATTGGTTGCGTTGGCGACGTTAAGCAAAAAGTATAAGTGGCGGGCGAACTAAGAGATTTAACAATTAGTGATGTACATTATGTGCCGAAGATCGCCGCAAATCTTTTATCAGTCACTAAATTGACCGAAAAAGGGTACAAAGTGCAATTTGACAGATACGGGTGTCAAGTATTACACGAAATGAATTATCTTATCGCAACCGGTATATTTACAAACGATATGTATAAATTAGATACTGTTTCGGAACAATGCTTAATTACAGCCCAAAGTAATAATAAAAATACAGAAGAATTTTTGTGGCACCGCCGATTAGGACACTATAGCTTTAGACCCATGCATTTTTTGAACAAAATGAAGAACATACCTTTGATTATCGCCAAAAAAATTATTTGTGACACGTGCATAAACGGTAAACAAAATCGTCTACCATTCAAATCAGAAGGACGTACAGCAAACCAGTTACTGGAAATAATCCCTTCGGATGTGGTCAGTCCAATTACACCATTGTCGATGGGTGGTTGCAGGTTTATTGTTACGTTCATCGATGATTTCTCGCAAAAAGTATTTGCGTACACAATTGAAACTATCAGTCATAGTACAGTCAATTGATAGTTTAGCGTGCATTTTCAAAAGGCAGAAAAATATTTATTGCAATGCGTGGGTAATGGTATAATTAGCTTAAGTTCAATTTCCTGGGATCCCCGATGATGGCATTTGGGCTCCATCTTGAAAACAAAAGAAAGTGGGACATCCCCTATATCTCCGAAACTATGCCTCCCACAAGAAAGTTTAATATCGCAAACTTGTGAAGAATTTAATTTGCAGCAAATCATGCATACATCACTTTTACGTGGTTTCAACAATAAAAGAGTAACAAGCTCAAAATAACATCCAAAAAGGGGGGAGCATCTTTCGACCGCCACAGCTTCATTGTTTTCGCTTTAACTCCAAAACACATTGAAAATGACTTTAAGGAAATTTTGTTGCAAGTCGTTTGCGGTATTGATCGTTTTGATCGCTGTACAGTGGCGGGAGCTATTGCATCCCAAAGGGGGAAAACTCATGTGAAAAACGCATTTTTAGGCCAAATAATCAGCTTCCAATGGCAAACCCTCCATTGCAAAACTCACGGAGGATTTTAGTGGGCAGAATTTTTTTAATTGCAATGAGTAATATGCCTTTATGTAAGCTTAAATTGAAGTTTCTGGGGTGGCAGCTCCAATCCCCTTGGCGCCATCTTGAGAACAAAAAAAAGTGGGGCGGCCCCACATCTTCGAAAGCACCGCCCCCACAAAAAAGTTTAATATGACAAACTTGTGTGAAATTTAATTTGCAGTAAGTTTTGGATACATCATTTTCACGTGCTGTCAATATTAAAAGAGTTACACGCCAAAAACTACGCTGAAAAGGGGGGATCATTTTTCGCGCGCCACAACTTCTTAATTTCCCCCATTAAGGCGAAATTCGTCCGAAAATAACTTTTAGGCAGTTTTATCACCAAACGTTTGCGGTATTGTTTGTTCCGATCACTGTACCATGTCGGGAGTTATTGCGTCTTGAAGGGAGTCAAGTCACACGGAAAAAGCATTGCAGGACCAGATAAACAGGTGTTAAAATGCTTATTTCCTATGACGTTTTTCACGTGAGTTCTCCCCCTTTGGGATGCAATAGCTCCCGCCAGTTTACAGCGATCAAAACGATCAATACCGCAAACGACTTGCAACAAAATTTCCTTAAAGTTATTTTCAATGTGTTTTGGAGTTAAAGTGAAAACAATGAAGCTGTGTCGAAAGATGTTCCCCCTTTTTGGATTTCATTTTGAGCTTGTAACACTTTTATTGTTAAAATCACGTAAAAGTTATATATGCATGATTTGCTTCAAATTAAAACGGGGGGTTCGCCACCAAAAGTCGATTATTTGGCCTAAAAACGGGTTTTTCACGCGACTTTCATTCCTTTGGGATGGAATAACTCTCGCTAATGTGCAGTGATTGTAACAATCAATACCGCAAACGATTTGCGACAAAATTATCTTAGAAAAGTATTCGAACATGTTTCGCATTAAACTTGGAGTTAAAAAAGTTGTGGCGCCCGAAAATTATTCCCATCTTTCTGGGTACGGTTTTAGGATTGTATCTTTTTTATTATAGACACAACGCAAAAGTTATGTATGGACGACTTGCTGAAAATTATATTCTACGCAAGTTTGCCATACACAACTTTCTAGTTGGTTTGGGAGATATGGGGGTGTCCACTTTTTTTGTTTTCAATATGGAGCCCAAACGCCATCATCGGGGATCCCAGGAAATTGAACTTAAGCTCATTATAGCATTCCACACGCATTGCAATAAAAAAAATTCTGCCTTTTGAAAATGCATGCTAAACTCCCAATCGACTGTACTATCAAGTATTCGAATGCTTTGTTAATTTTAAAACTATGGCAGAGGAGCAACTCAGCACTAAATTAAAAATATTGAGAAGCAACAGCGGTGTCGGTGTACATCACAAAAATAAATTTACACAATTTTGCAACGAAAATGGAATTCTTCATCAAAAGACCACAGGATACTCTCCGGAACAGAATGGTTTGGCAGAGCGCATGAGCCGCACAATTTTTGAGAAAGTAAGATGTATGCTACTAGACTCAAATTTAAAAAAAATTGGGGCGAAGCAACGATGACGGCAGTGTACTTTATTAATCTGCTACCATGTAAACGAACTGGCGATAAATCTCCCGAAGAGATTTGGGCTAGAAGGCCAACAGACTTATCATTATTGAGGCCAATTGGATGTCAAGCTTTTGTACATGTACCGGAAATAAAACGAAAAAACTGGACAGTAAATCCGTCGAATGTATTTTCATGGGATATGCACAAGATGCAAAAGCGTATCGATTGTACAACAAGCACTCGAACAAAATCATGATAACCCGTGACGTAATATTTAATGAAAATCTTAAATGGACTAGTAATGATTATAATCACTCCCCACCAAGTCACCGGTTCAACGAAGGCAAACAAGGGGAGATGCATGATGACTCGTCTAACGTTGAAAACATTGAAAACATTGTAGAGTTAAACTCATCATTTGAAAATGCTTCATCAGACTTGGAAACTTCAATTGGAAGTAACATAACCTGGGAGCCTGAAAGCGTGTCTGAATTGGATAACACTATTCAACTACGGGAGCCCTACACTCGAAATAAAGGTTTACCCAAGGCAAATTACGCATATATAGCGTTTTGCATGAAGGACCAAACCAGTTTCGAGGAGGCAATGAAAAGCGCAAATGCTAAAGAGTGGAAAATGGCTATGCAAGAGGAGATGGAGTCGCAGAAGCGATATCAAACTTGGACACTTGCAGAACTGTTGAAAAATAAAACCTCAATCAAATGCAAACGGTTATTCAAGGCAAAAAGAGATATCGATGGAAACGTTTTAAGATTTAAAGCTAGAATAGTGGCAAAAAGATTCTCACAAGTCGAATGCATATACTACCAAGATACGTTCTCACCAGTGGTTCGGTACAGCTCAATCAGATTTCTGTTGGCGATCGCGGTGAAATTCGATTTAAACATCAGACAATTAGATGATGTTACAGCATTTTTACACGGGAGACTTGAAGAAGAAATTTATATGTCGAAACCCGATATCATAACGATAAATCAAGTCGGTATTGCAAGCCTCGGAAGGCTATTTATGGTCTCAAACAATCAAGTAGAGTATGGAATGAAACAATAAACTATAGTTTATTGACCTTTGGATTAAAGCGGTCAACGGTTGGTCAGTGTATTAACTATTTACCGGATAGTCGAGAAATTCTATTAGTTACGATTTATGTCGACGATATTCTAATACTAAGCGACAACTTTATATTGGAAAAACAATTAATCGAATTGTTATCCAACAACTTTGCAGTGAAGGATTTGGGAGAAGTTTCTTCAATTCTTGGTGTTCGAGTCAAAAGAGATAAAAACAAAGGTACAATTTCCATTGATCAAAAACAATACATTCTTGATATTTTAGCACGATTTGGAATGGAAAATTGCAACCCTATATCAACACCTTTAAACACCAATCAGCGAATATCAGCGAAAGCCTGTGCCAATTCTGAAGGAGAGAAAGGTGCAGTTAAAAATCTTTCGTATAGACAGGCTAAAGGTGCCTTACTGTATCTTGCACAAGTTACGCGACCGGATATTAGCTTCGCTGTAAATCTTCTAAGTCGGTACAGCGATAGCCCAGGAAAACTACATTGGTCAGCAGTCAAGTGAATATTGCGATATTTGAAGGGAACCATCAACACATCGATGACGTTCAACAAGACGCAAGGTGAATCAGTTGGTTTTTGTGATGCCAACTGGGCTAGCGATGAAGATCTACGTAGATCAACGACGGCCTATGTTTCCGTCATGCAAGGAGCAGCAATTTCTTGGTGCACTAAGCGTCAACACACAGTTGCACTGTCCACCACAGAATCCGAGTTCGTGTCTATGACTAGTGCAATACAGGAAGCTATATGGCTAAAGAGGTTAGAGCATGAACTATTCCCAAATACAATACAACCGAATGCCTCGTACTATATTATGATAATCGGGGCGCCATCCAACTGGCAGTCAACAACACGTACTCTCCACGTACGAAGCATATAGGCATTATAGAGAAGTTTGTTTGCGAGAAACTACAAGACAGAAGCATTAGGATCGAGTATATTCTCACCAAAGGCTCTACCAGCGCAAAACTGACCGCAATATTGAAAACATTTGGCATTTATTAATCAAGTGTATGAATTGATTATTAAAGTTAAGCTCAGTTGTTTATTTCGAATGATTTAACGTAAAGTAATGTTAATCAGCTTTGAATGAATTTTCTTCAATTCAGGGGAGATGTTAAGTTAGTTACATTGAATTTTTGAAAATGCCCTAATTGTATACAACTTCACTGTACTAAGATAAACTTCCTTCCCAATCTGACGTTCGACCAGAACAGCCGTGTTTATTTAACCACTGCAGCAAGCATATAGCCGTTGACTCCGATGTACCTCAAAAGATATGTAAGTTTGAAAAATATAATTTATTGAGTAGATGGTGCAACATATAATAATATAATATAAAAGTTTATTAGAACAGCTAGTTTTTCTCTGTCTAGGCCCATACGGAACACTAGTTCGTGGCAATCATTTTTGACGGTGCTTTCCAAGACCATACTCTTAACAAGGCTTTAAAAAAATTTGATTTTGGTAGTGGTGTTCTTTAGTGCTCGAAAGATTTCAATTACTTTCTCCATCATCATTTGTAATACATTTTACTTTTAAGATGTAATTTAACCGATTATTGAATGCATAATCCAAAATTTGCCCCAAATAGGCGGGTCAGACACGTGGACACTCCCGACAAGCCACCGAGTGGTCTCTGGACACGATCTTCAGAGTGCACACGATCAACAATTTATACTCCAGACGTCACGCTCACTGTAGCTCGAACACACCACGTCGGTCCGCAAACTCGGCTTTTACACTTGGAACACACTCACAAAACCAACCCATTAGCCTACCGAACTTAACACAACTTAACCCACAATCGAACTATTTATAGGAAATAAACTAAAAGAAAGGAAGGATAAGGAAAAAAAGGAGAAGGAACGTCGGATTACAAACATAAGGTTACAAGGGTAAAGACTAAGGATTCAATACTCCTGGCAATGAATACACCCGTCGCTTATCCACGTCCTAAGCCAATCGCTAAATGATGCATGTGCCTGTCTGTAGCAAGTCCTACCAGCATGTTAATGACGTTGTGGTTACAGAGCCTTGGCAAGCCCCACCCCTTTACTATTTAACCCTTTCATCCTTAATTTCTTTTAATAACCTTCCCGGTATCTCGATCGTTTGGCCTTTGTGCTCCGTATCGGTCACTCGATCGATAGTGTTGAGTTTCTCCCCGTCCCCGATCGGTGAACCAGGTCCCTCCTGCAAACCACATTTGTCCTTACAAACTGATTTGTATTTGATGAGGTTGGGCCCTCATATGAGTGAGGATGGTATATACCACCTCTTCCCGTGTATTTAAAAGTATACAACAGATATCTGTAAAGAATTTTGTTCTATCTTTGATTCTACAGCTGTTGTAGCTGTACTATCGTATGTCTCCATTTCCTTTTCGGTATGATCTCTCCTTCCACTATCGAGTTCGTTATTCTGCCTTGTTCCGGATTCTTCCGTGTGGGTACTCCCTGCCTTAACGACCCATAAGAGGTCCCCTTTGCTGTTTCCTACCTGTCTTCCCAGGTCCACTCCTCCGAGACTCCCTGCCCCCAGACGCAGCCCATTGAGACTGCTTGCGCTCAGGCCCAGTTTCACCTCCTTGAGGCTGCCTGCTACCAAGCTTACCCAATGGCGACTACCTGCTTCTAGGCATAGCCTCAGCCCATGTAGACTTCTCATCAGTCACCTTCAAAACTCCTCTTACAGCATCAGTGTCCTCATCGTCTTCCAACTCTGTCACATTAGGGACACATACCCCCACTTTTTCTTCGACCTCAGCTTCCTGAACATCGTTTCCCACCTCAATGCATGAGCATCTCTGATTCAGTAGAAGCTGTTCTTCTATCTCCCGTATGCGACCATACAAGGACGCATTTTAGGCTTCCAACTCCCCAATACGTGAAAACAGACTTTCGATTCTTGTGGACTCTAGTAACTCTTCCGTTACGCTCGAAGTCGTGTTGCTGTTCCGTTTCGCTGCACTTTGTAGATTTTTAAGTTTGTTCTCATAGAACTCTTCAATCTCCTCCAGCTTTTCTCCATAGTGTTTGCGAAGCTCTTGAACGGACTGTTGCACACCACCATTCATTTCCTTAATTTCTAACTTATGTCTAACATGCGCTTCGGTCAATTCTATCGAATGGCTACTATCCTTGAACTCCAGTTCTTCGTGCAGCAATTGTAGTGTGTCCTCAATATTTTCACGTGCCAGTGAATCTTCTACGATGTGCTTGCGTGCCTCTTTCAGTTGCGTGTATATTGAACGTTCTCCCTTTCCAAATCTTCGGTGTTATTAAGCACTTGCAGGTAATGAGCATAGACTGTTTGGTACGGTCAACTCTGTGATCGTCAACTGCGTATCTTCTATTTTCTTCGGGCCAATTTTTGTTGTCATCGTCGCATCTTCTTCTTCTTTCAACTTCCCAGCTCCCGAACTTCTAGACTCTTCATATTCTTCTGCCTGTACCAGCATATGTTCTAAAGCGAGCATAAGCTGCCGTCGCAACTTCTCGATTATGGGATTTTCTGCTTTCTTCTCCCGTGGCAGGTTAGCGATCCTCCGCAGGCCATACTCTGTCTTGGCCTGGGCTACCAAAAGCACAGTGGACTTCTCATCCCCCCAAAAATACGTTGACAGCACCACTACTTCTTCCATCACCATCTCTACCGCGGTCCTGCTGGTAAGTGAAGGGGTGAGGTGAGATCGCATTCATCATGGTCACGAACCGCAGTGGCTTCCGAAGCTCCATCCGCATCGCCGACACAGCTCCAGTGGTAAACCCACGCACTGCCAACTCATAGTTTAGCTTGTTCTCGCTAAGGCAATCAATTAGAACTTCGGTATATTTTGCCATGTTGAACCTACCAAAAATAACAACAGCACAAGGAGAAAAAAGAAACACGTACTAGACAAGGGAATAAGTTTCTTTTTTATTTTATTATTTTTATATATATTCATCTGTATCTTTATAGTTTCATTTTCACTATTCACACCCGCAAAGTTTTGATGCTGCTTTTACAACCACTGCTTGAAGTATATAGATTTTATAAAAATTGAATAGTGGCTTCCATAAATCAGGTTAAAAATTTATTGTTTATTAAAAAAATCAAATTTTTTGCACTTTTTTTCTTAAATTAAAAAACGGTGCCAACGATTTTTTTTCCCAAAATTTGATAGATTCACACAAATGCTAATACGCGTCGATTGACACCTTAACTTTCCAAACCGTATGTTTGGTTCGCGAGATATAACGCATGACAGAAATATCCTTCAAAGGGGCAAAACAACAAACCCCCTCAACCTAAGGATACCAAAAACTAATCAGCTCTTAAAATTGCAAAGACGCTTCGATTGACATCTCAACGAAGTCGATACAACTTTATTTACGTGAGTTATGCTCGTAGAAAAAAGTGTCCACGAACGTACACACACACACACACACATACATCTCCCTTTCTAAAAACGCTTTATATATACTCTATAGACCTCAAAACATAAAGAAATGTTGAAAATTTCAATTTCGATTATCGCGGCGATTACAAAAACTTCCCATATACTGGGAAGTTAAAAAGGGAAACAAAATAGACCGCAGCGTCCTTTCGTCACTTCACTAAAATCACTCCAAGACACAAGTCAATTCACTATTTTATATTTATTCTGCTTATTTACAGAATTAACCTTAACTAAGCTTATTTCGACTTACAATTTTCTCCTTAATCCTATGCCGCTGCCGTCCGTTCACCGCTTTTCTTCCTCGATAGGCCAAGATTTTACACCAACAAATGATTCCGCCAATCTCTTGTGTTGCTTGCTGACCTTGCGCCGCTGCCGTCCGTTCGTCACTTCTCTTCCCGATAGGCCAAATGTCTACACCAACAAACTGATTCCGCCAGCTGCTTTCTTGATTTTTCTTCTCGACCGGCTTTAGACTACGCACCGAAAAAAGTGGCCTGGTCAGCTGTTCTCCTACTTATTTAAGGGATCCCCGATCCCGTTTTCGCTGTATAGGCGGTCAACGACCCGCCGAGTTTGTTGACCTTATCGAAGCTTTCCTAGCTTTGGGACCGGTTTTGTCAACGCCAGTCACCTGGCGATTTAAGCTTCGTGCGATTGGCCAGAGCGCTGCAGCTCCGGGAAGGGGGGGGGGGAATTCTGTGGCAGCTGCTTGTGTGATGTGGTTGGAGTGTTGGGAAAATAATCGTTGCAGTTGTTTGCCATGGTGAATTGCGAGTGCAAATCGTTGTGGGTATCACAGGCGCATAATAGACTTGGCGTGTCGTAGACTGTGCGGAGCCTCGATTTGGGTCTGTTATGGCGATTGTGTGAGCGTTGTTTGTTGTTATGATTGCTAGCAACGTATCTGCAGGGTCTGTAACGTTGATTGTAATACATTTTGCTATTAATGCTACTTAAATTACGCAGCCTTCACGCGCACGATCAGGAACACTCTCCATAAAACCTTACTAGTTATTTAACTATCTAGTTCAATATAAGTGTACATAATTTACTATCCTTAACCTAAATAAACCTCCTCTATATTTATAAAATTCAATACCCCTAGCCCAAATTGACCTACTTTCCAGTTATACAATGCAATTACAATATAATTCATTAATGTCTTACAATATAGGTAATTAGTCACCTGCATGTGTGAAGTGGGGCCCGCATATAACATTTTCAATTGATTCATTTGTCTGCACGGTGTTTTTGGGTATTCTAGGGCATAGCAGTCCCATATTTTGCGTTTATGGGTTGTGAATCCACGCTGCGTGGCGTACGTAACAATAGAGCATCATTGCCAGCAAATAGAGATAATATAAATATGAGACAGTGTTCAGTCATTTAAGAGTGGGCCTAAATAAAACATTAAGTCGAATTAACGTGTGTTTTCTAATTTTTTTCGCATTTTGTATCGTGCAAATTGTAAGTGGCGCAGTTAGTAGCATTCTTTTAAATTGAAAGAATCCTTTAAGGACTAACGTTAAATTGGGATTTTGCGAAAATTGAAGGCCTGGTGAAGTGCAAGTAAATAGTGCATCCAGCATTCAAAGTTTTGAGCCCATTTGATCACTCACCCATTCGTAGTGACGCAACTCCCATTCTTCATAAGATAGTTTGGGAAGTTTCGTATTACAAAATAAAATTTTCCAAGCAAAATATACAAAAATGGATGGCGCAACAACGGAAAGGCTGATGATAGCACTGGAAAGATTATCACCCGCAAACCATAGAACGATCGGAGAACGCACCATTCAGATTTGCAAGGAAATCGAATATATTAAACCATTTGGCAATGAAAAACAGAATCTTAAGCAATTTTTGAATGTTGTCGGCTCGCATCTCAGCGCAGTAAAGGATCCAGTTCGGAAAACGAAATTATTTCGAGCAGTATTCAACGTTAAAATTATTGGACGAGCGAAGGAGCTGTTATTAAATAACCCACCTGAAAATTGGGAATTTGCACGCAACCTGTTCAAACAACATTTCCGACCAGCAGTATGTCATAAAGAAATATCAAGAAAAATCTGCCAACTCAACGTAAGCTCCATTTTTGATTTAAATTGGCAAATAGAACAGAATGCACAGGAAAAAATTGTTTGAAACTAGTTCAGTGGAAACAAAAGAAAATTTTTATTCTTTATTAGTGAATAGAATTAAACAAATAGTGTCGGGAAATTTGTCTGGAGCAATTCGGAACAAATTGAATTTACATGAAATAAAAGAAATATTATACTTTTATGTCGCATATGACTATTCAGACCTAGATACAGATGTTATAACATACAACCAACGACATACACACACACAAATAAACACCCAAATTCTCAGTTTAATAAAAATCATAGAAATAACGGAAATAATCAAAATATTCACGGTATCAATCACAATAATCATAACAATCTGCGATTCAACAATAATACTAATACTCTCCAAAATCAACATCGTCAACAACATTCTTATCATCATCGTTTCAATCAGAATAATAATTATCGCAATTTAGGCGATAAACCCTATGATGTCCTTTTGGGAATGGATATACTGCAAAATATCGTTAAAACTACCAACTTCGGGACTAAACGTCTTATTCTTAAAATTGGTACTGCAATTTCTATCTATTCGGATGCGAACAATGCAACATTTGATTGTCTTGAACTCAGTTCGAATTTGAGGGATGTGGACTTGTGCCACTTAAATTAGGAGGAACGCAGAGAAATGGAGATCCTACTCAAAAAGTTTCAGAAGTTAATATACAGAGAAGGAGATCAACCCTCAAATACGAATTCGATAACGGACGAAATAAGCACGACTACAGATCAACCGATACATGCTAAATTGAATAGGTTACTTTCGAAGCATGCAACGACAAGTGGAGTAGATATGCCTCGCCAAAAGTGATAGTAGCAAAAAAGATGAATAATTCAGGCAGACAGAAATTCAGACTTTGTGTAGATTACAGAACAATTTATAAGATAACATTGGATGATAGATACCCATTACCGAACATTGAT
Organism: Oxycera nigricornis; assembly: GCA_963942545.1. NCBI lineage: Eukaryota > Metazoa > Arthropoda > Insecta > Diptera > Stratiomyidae > Oxycera > Oxycera nigricornis. The sequence continues at coordinate 62,590,748 of OZ012663.1, read as the reverse complement.
AGTATTTTAGATAAATTGGGACGAGCTCAATATTTCAGCTTCTTAGATTTAGCGAAGGGTTACCACCAAATTAAAGTGAGCTCTGATGACATTGCAATAACGGCTTTCGTCACGCCTAACGGATTGTATTAATATGTCAGAATGCCCTTCGGAATAAAAAACGCGTCACCCACGTTGCGAAGGTTAATGAGTGGAATTTTGAGGGAATATGTATAAATAAGATGTGTGTTGTCTATTTAGACGACATTTTAATCTTTTGTACTAGTTTAAAAGAATATATTCAATTTCTAACTGTGATATTCAAATGTCTCTGAACATAATTTCAAAATCCAACTCGTCAAATGTTCTTTAATGAGAAGCCCAATCGAAATAAAATAGGGTGTATTCAACAATATCCCCTTCCAAAACCTGAAAAACAATTGAAAGGTTTTTTGGGAGCAACTGTTTACTACAGAAAGTTTGTCAAGGATTATGCAAAAATTGCGACCCCAATGATCAAAGATCTGAAAAAACCAAATCAAATCAATATAAGTGACCCGGAATATATTCAAGCATTTGAAATCCTAAAATTTAACATTATCAAACACTCAACTTTAAAATTCCCCGATTTTAATAAAGCTTTCACCCTTTTCACCCATGCAAGTAGCTACGAACTTGCTGCAGTGTAAATGCAAGGCGACCAACCAGTCTGCTACGCATCTACAACATTAAACTCTCACGAGCGAAATTACTGTGTCACAGATAAAGAGTTCCTGGCAATAGTCTGCAGTAGGCAATTTCAGACCCTATTTGTGGGGAAAAAAATTCAAAATTATCACGGATTATATGCCAATCAAATATTTAGATAAAAAATATAATTGAAAATAATTCAGTCAACAAACCCAGAGATGGTTATTGAATTTACAAGAATACCAATATGATATTGAATATCTGAAAGGCGAACAAAATAAAGTTGTCTTCTTTCCAAGCAGGATTCGAGAACAAAGTAAAACTGAAAATATTCGAGACGATAATCAATCGGTAAATGTAATATCGGATGATGCGACCGTTCCCTTATAAGAAGAGCAGCAGTTGGATCATTTTCCAATAATGGAAACAATAGTCAATATTTACAAAATGCAATTAACACAAATCAATGAAAATGGCAACGAATCAAAATTTTACATAACAGGAGAATCATTCAATATGACCAAAAATAGAGAATATTCGGTAGACCTTCTGAGAAGATTCATAAAACCCAGAATCACAACCGTTTTTTTATGGAACTTATTGCCAAATTTAGCAAATATTAATTGAATTATTTGGACACCATAAAGAAATTCGTTTAATAAAAACCACGTTAAGGGCACTATAAAATTTAGAGGAAGCACATAGAAAAATCTAACTCTATCACACGGAAGAAACCATCCATAGTGGCATAAAAGTGACAAATCATAGCTTAAAGAATCGTAATTTTTTTTTCAACGTTGGGAAATGGAAATCTTAAAAAGATGCCGATCAGCTCCTGGCTCTTGGCATGCCGGATAAAGTTATTACCCAAATTTAATAAAGGATATCACCAAAATCAAAAATAATTGTAAAACGTGTTTAGAAACGAAGTAAAAGAGAAATTCCATAAAAATCCAATATAAAATTATGGAAACTCCCACAAAAACAAAATGAAATTTTACATATGGATGTCTTCTACTTTCTTAAATAATTTTTTTAAAAATTAAATGACAAATTCACCAAAAGAGTTTACGCTTATGATTTACCAAATAAAAACTGGTGTAGAAAAATTGAAACGCTTGAGGAACATTTTTTTAAATTTGGTAAACCAAAAAACTAGAGGCGAAACATGAGTTTTCAGCAATAAATTTACAAAATTATTTAGGAGAACTAGGTGTAGAATTGCATCTAACCCAACTAAATGCCCACATTGAAAATAGCAATATCAATCGATTATATTCGATAATTCAGGAGACATTAGTAGCAATGAAAAGTTTCGAGTTAACAGTTGTTCCAAAAATCCATCGCACCGTATAAAGTTACAAAAACATATATCATTCCATCATTAAAATGACTCCAGAAAATGCGATGCGAGCCAACCCCAAATTGTTAGTACAACTAGCATTAGCGAGAAAAGAAAAAAATTTTGCCAAGCTAAATGAAACAAGGGAGTTGTACGATGAAACAAGAAACATTATTCCTGTAAAAAATTATAAACGAAATAGAAATAAGAATGAACCTACATATATAATTAAGAAGAGACAAGGTGAAGAAGGGTGTTCTAGTATAAAACGTAAATTCCCAAGTAGCAATATTAGCATTTCTCCTACTGAGCAGTCAACTAGTACTGCAACCAACTCAAGCAACATTGACATTAACCCCCTTAGTATCTAACCATGGATATAGCAAGATAAAATTAGGACAGAAAGATATAATTCCAAAAACAAAAACCATAGAACATATCATCAGTGCCACCGAAGTCGAGCAAACAGTCCAATTTTTAGAAGAAAATATGAAAACCTTGATATCAGATCTATTAGTGGAAAAAGAAATATGAAACATACGAGCAAAGTTATCTACCATCAAACCGAACAAAAACATCAGAAAGAAACGAGAACTTTTCAATTTTGTGGAAAAAACTTTAAAGTGGCTTTTCGGGACGATGAACGATGACGCCAGGGAAGCAATTACTAATCATTATACTTTGTTGAAACCAATAGTGAAAAAGTTATAAAAAATCTAAATCGGCTGATAAAAATAAATTCGTATGCCAATGAATCTACATAAAATTAACCTGATGGCAGCTATCGAGGCTGATCAAAACCAAATAATTAAAACCTATCAAAAAGTAACTGATAACCGAAGGCAAATGATAGGAAATCAATTATAAATAAATCAAATACTTCAATTGAGGATTATGGAAAATAACTCAACGAAATTATTGATAATATAGCTTTGATTGAACATGCTCTCGTACACCCGAGCATGTTAACAACACAAGAAATTGACGAAACTCAACTTGACGATTATAAACTAAACAAGCCGCGAGGTGCGACCATTGAGGTCCACACGGTCAACTTCCCAGTAATATCTACATAAACACCAAAAACATTAACCACGATAATAATTTTGAAAATAATACTACTTTAACTAATAATATTGAGAGATATTCATAGCAGTAACGGGAATGAGTAATATGAATCATATCATCTACGGGAGTGTGTACGTATGTACGTTCGTGGACAGTTTTTTCTACGAGCATAACTCACGTAAACAAAGTTGTATCGACTTTGTTAAGGTGTGACTCGAAACGTCTTTGAAATCTCCCGAGCTGTTTAGTTTTTGGGATACTTCGGCTGGGGTGGTTTGCTGTTTTGACCCTTTGCAGGTCATTTCTGTCGTGCGTTATATTTCGCAAACCAAACATACGATTTATATGGCTATTGTGCTAATCGACTGATATTAAAATTTTTATGATTCTATCAAATTTTTAATGAATTCTTTTGGACCGTTTTTTAAGTTATTAAAATATGTGAAAAAAATTAATTTTTTTTGGTAAACAATAAATTTTTAACCTGATTTGCAAGAGACAGTAATCAATGTTTACAAAGCTTATATACTCCAAACAATTTTAGCTCAAAAACCAGCAAACTTTTTCTAATGATGACGTACAAAGTTAAATAAAAAGTAAAAAATCATTGAAAATCATCATGACCTTCAAGGTCATTTTTATCATTCAATATATCTCACGAACCATATATGATATTCGCATCGTTTAGGTGTCAATGGACGTGTAATAACATTTTTGTGATGTTTTCAACTTTATGAAAAATCCTTTCAGCCGTTGTTTTAATTTAATAAATGAAAATTGGAAAAATCTAAGTTTCTTTCATAAAAAAAATTAATTTTTAACCTAATTTGCACAGCTCAGTAATAAATGTTTATATAATTTATGCATTCCTATCAGTTTTTGAAGAGAAACTGGCCAATTTTTTTGCATGATTCTGGAAAAACACTAAATTAAAACTAAAAAATCATTCAAACTTATCATGTATATAAGGTTGATGTGAATGATTTTAACTTATATCTTTTATTCTGAAGACTTTATTGTGAAGTCAATCAAAGTTTTATAATATTTGCATAATTTGAGCCGATTTTGAATAGTTTGCACATTGTTTTAATTTTAATAAAAAAACTGCTTATTTTTGAAAACCAAAAAAATTTCAATCAAATTTACATTTGTGGTAATCAACTCTTTGAATGGTAAATTGTTTTGTAGTCAATACTTTGCAAGATATGCTTTAAAACGCTTGCTTCAAATAAAAAATCGCAGCATGTAGTAGTTTTGTTTTTTAGTGTTTGTAAGATTTCAATTACTGCTTCCCTCATCAAACATGATGCTTTTTAATTTTAGCATGCAATTAAGTATATCATTGACATTGCATATTCACTGTTTTTCAAGATCAACTAAAAATAAGAAATAATTAATAGTCTCATTGATGTAAAATCGTCAAAAAATACAAATTCAATGATTATGCCGACTTCATGGCAATTTTGAACAAAAGTATTTAAAATGGCCACTTCGCGAGAAAATCTCTTCAGTGAGCGTTATAACAAAAATGCATACACACATACACACATAAACATTTCCTTTTCTAAACTTTATATATCCTCTATAGACCTCAAAACGTAAAGAAAAGTTGAAAATTTCAATTTCGATTTTCGAGGCGATTACAAGAACTTCCCATAAACTGGGAAGTTAAAAATATAAAAGTTGGACTCCCAACGTACGACGAGTCATATTTGCCATAAAAGTTCCAAGTTCTTATAAATTCGTGCAGTTCAAATTAATGACACCGATCCCTACTATTGATAATCTAGAAGTTGTAGTGGGAGAACAATATATCTTAGAAATAAATGAGAATAATTATTTTTATCAGGAAGATGTTCAATTCGAACATGATCTAAAACATGTGAATAATTGTATAGTAACTAAAAATGGTTTGCTTAGAGCAACAACAATATCAGAAATTAATCAAATTGTTGACCGTACCATAATCTGCAAAAATATGAAAAATGGGAAATTACAAAAATACTGCAATGACAGAAAATTACTTTGGAAGGCAATTTCCTCATTGTTATTAAAAATTATACTGTTCAAATTTCAATTTATTGGCAAATTTTTTTATATTCCAAACACTAAACATAATTTCACCAAACAGTTAAATTTTGAAGAAATTGTATTAAAACATGGCAAAAACCTAAAATATATTTATACGCTTCAATTCAATTGCCGATTCAGTTGCCATTATTATCATTATAACACTTACCATAATTGTAAATTTCTACATTCGGACCCCAAAAAAAAACAATTTAAAATCTCAATCAATAATCTTTTCTGTGGAGAAATCAAACTCAAAGAGAGGAGAGGTTAGTGCTAGTGTTAATGTATCCAACTCATCAAATTTGAGATTGTTTCAAGTTGTCCAAGAAATTCTTTGTAATTTTGTCTACGATCAACCCATCGAGATGCACCTGCATAAACATGTAACAGGTTGCGTTGGGAATAGATCATCATTGTCAGCAAATAGAGATAATATAAATATAAGTGAAAGTGATGAAACAGTGCTCAGTCATTTAAGAGTGGTCCTTAATAAAGCCTTAAGTCGAAAAACGTGTGTTAATTTGTTGTTTATTTTTTTTTCGCAACTTGTATCATGCAAGTTGTAAGTTACACAGATGAGCAAAATGAAGTACACTATCCTTCGCTTTTCGGCATCGTGCGGTACTGGAAAAAAGACCGTAAACCAAAATGTCGCATAACATGTACATAACGAGTTTCATGCTACAGTGCTGGATATAATTATAAGCTCGCTCACATTTTGTCGACATGTGTATCAGATAAAATAAAGAATACATGGCAATGAATAGCGCAGAATTTCGCACGAAAAATGTTTAGGACTTAATTTAAATGGCAAGTTTTGCAGGAATTGGCAATAACAGGTGAATTCATGAATCTATATTGTGCAAAAATCTATTATGCAATGCTCAGCGTTTCATGTAAACATAGTGAATTGATTTTTGGAACGTTAAATTTTTTTACGAAAACCTCAAAAAGGCGAATCTCTCATTGTTTTGGCTTCATTTGGTTCGAGTTAGAAGTCAGAAATTGTATTTGTTATCATATGAATCAAGGTATAAGTAAGGAAAAGTAAGGACTTACATAATAGGTTCTTCGGCACATCTCATCCTATTTCAGCCGTACGATCCTGCTGCGAGTGACGTAAATTCACGTGGACACGCCCACTGGTGCTGCCATTCTATTTATAAAATATGTTGGGTCATATTAAAGCAACCCCGTTTAGCTCATTAACTATTTCAAAATAGACATTCTAGCAATGGTAAATGTAACATGTGTGCCAGAGAGGCGGGAAATTTCTGATTTTTGGTTGAATCAATTGAGAATGTCCAATGAAAGCGAACAATATTTCCCAAATCCATGTTACATAACCAAGTAGGTTCACGTGTTCAGCGATACGGCAAGCAAGGAAAATTATTAAAAAATTCATTCTTTGATTGCGGATTACAATTTTACGGCAAATTTCTCACCAAAAAACCTCTTGAAGTGGCATTGATAAGACAATTAAAGTCAGAGCTAAAAATAGCAGGTGTTTTAAGTTTCCTACATCTATCTGTACAGTGAGGACAAAGATAACGAGGCAAATCAGCAACTAAACTTTTCTCGCATACCATTGGGTGTATTTTAATCAGAATAGGAACGTTGGGTATGAAATTATCGGAAAATTGGCATTAACTTGCGACTGTAACAAAAACAGATCAATTTTTTTATTCAGAATTTTGTGGAACTAAACACTTTATATACTTTTATATGCAGATTAATGAATGGTTCAATGTTTCCAATTCTTCGGTATCAAAAATTTCTTCTCGTACCAGAATGGCAGCTAATAGCTGGGCGATGGTGGTAAAAAAACATATTGGGAGTGAAAGCAAGTAGTATGCGGCGAATGCAAATCGGCAATTACCAGACATTGTTATAGTTTCAAAAGGCATCCTAAATAATGTAAGTGCGTTAAGATTACTATTGAATACATCAAAACATACCGCCTTAATCATGATCTTTGAAAATATTTTTTGGTTGTATGCAAGCAAATGAAAATCTTTATGACCACCCTAAGCCATTGCGACTTTGCTATAGACTGCAAAACTACCTTTTAGACCATAATGAATGGATTTCATCCGAAACAGAAAAGAATCAGACCGAAGATGTACCAAAGGATATCAACACATAGCTGTTGGAAACGGATACCACTTCCTCAACAAACACTGACATCAAGTTTACTCAGTTGGTTTTGTGAAGAGGGAAATGTATCCGAGACTCTCACGCATGAGATGATGGACTTGTCACATGTTCAAATTTTTTTGGCACACTTCCACTCGCCGCAATTTCTGGTCGTCAGTGAACACTTTTCGAACCATCTTCGCGCACAACTTGCGCAGGTTAAAAAGCTCCTTCACAATGTCATGAACCAAAGATTTTGGTAAATTTGACATCTGGGCAATTAAACAAATACTTAATCGACGGTCTGAGTTCAAAAGTTTGCGTACACGAGTTACATTGTCGGTGTTTGTCGAAGTCAAAGGTCTTCCAGCACGGTCTTCATCGGCGACCTCTTCCCGGCAGTCCAAAAAGACCTTGTGCCACCGAAACACACCACTTCTTGCTAAAGCATCATCTGGGTAGGCCTGTTTCATCATATCAAACGTCTCTGTCGCAGATTTACCGAGTTTCACACAGAATTTAATTGCGTACCTCTGCTCTAACGAACGCTGCATTTTCGGCTTGCACCACTCACGGAAACACGTCGCGCGAAAAAGCCTATCCTGACTCTCCAGGTGCTCAGAGATAACTGACCTGCCGCTCGTTCGTTAGCTAGGAACCCCCTCGACCGAATTTAGTCGGTGCGCGCGCGTTCCGAAGTACAGTAATGGCCGAAGAAAATCAGTCCTATTACTTTCCGGACAAACTCTGTATATTGGGGTACATTGTTTACCGTTTGAAAGGCAGCCAAACTCATTTTTGGCGAATATATTAGGAACAACAATCATTGACAGACTTTACTTGAGCGGATCAGATATCGCAACGAGGACTCTGCAAACCACATTAAAAACTATGGATGATTTGTCAAATGAGAACAACTTGGATGAGTTCTTAATGGGTCCCAATTTCATCCAAACACTTTTAAATCTTTGGAAAAAATCTTCAGTTGTTGAGAGACATTATACATTTATTCTACCGGTGTAAAATGTTTTTATGATACAAATATTGAAAATTAAACTACTGTTGATAATAAGAAAAGTGCAGAACGAAAATTTATTAAAACTGTAAACTAGCATGGTAATTTTGTTTGTTCTGAGCCAGACTTTCATTTAAACTGAAATGATTTTCTCTAAATCATCTTTATTAAAAATCTGATGTGTTGAAATTTTTTGATGAGATCGTTGCTACGTCTCCGAAAAAATCGACAAATTGTTTATCGAAAAAAGCATAATACTTCCTTTGTAACAGCAACTGACTTTACCTATGCTACCCATTGGATGGAAAGTTATCACCAATAGTCCAAAAGCTAGTGAGCTCTGAACATACCCATTTTGACACAACTATATATGGCTTCAAAGATGGAAAATGTCACCCATACATTTCAGTACCTATGGACCCTATAAATATGTTGTCTTAGGAAAACTTGTGTAAAATTAGATATGCCAATGATTTTAAATTAATTATTTTTTTAAAAAACTACAACTGTTGCTCGCAGTTAAAGTCAGTCAGTCTGTAGTGCCATTTAAAGCGTATGGTGCTTGGCATTTGGCGTTGGAGTTTGGCGTTTGTCAAATGAATACTGTATACTGATGTTGTAAAGTGGCGCAGAGTTTTCCAAACCAATAAAAATAGATAAATTTTGAAATGGCTGGATTAGGTTTGATGTGGTTCTAAAAAATAATACATTGCAGTCAAATCAGATAACCTGGGCGGCTAGTTCACAGGTCAATTTTATCAGAATTTTCGTTCACTAAAGGTTCGGCACAATAACGTATTGGTTTCCAGCGCTGTCTGGCATGTTGGTCATCTTGTTAGAAATAAATGTCCCTCTGACGATTGACGTTGAAGTTAAGAACCAAAAATACGAATTATTCTCGTTAGCGATCGCCATTTACGGTAACGCTGGTTCCGGCTTCCAATTTGAAAAAGATAGGACCAATTATGCTGCCGGCATGCTAACCGCACCATACAGCAACTTTTTTCAGATGCAATGACGCATCCAAGATCTCTTGAGGACTATTCTAACTCCATTAATGCTAGTTTTGCATATTTGTGAGCCTATTAAGTCATAAATGAGCCTCATCGCTGAAAACAATTTGACGGTTAAAATGCGGTTCAACTTTGAACTCATTCTCATCCCATTCACCAAACGACGCGAGCGACGCAAAAATTTCACCAATGACTTAAATTACTGCATTCATTTGATCTTACAGGGCTTTAATCCAAGACTTTTCCTCATAATTTTCCATGTAGTAGACGGACAGAGGTTAAGTTGTCAAGAACGGTTTTGAACCGATAAATATGGATCCTCAGTTACATTTCCCTTCACAGCAGCGAAAGCTGCGCGCACTATACGAGCTCAAGTTGGTGAACATGGAGCATCGAGTATACGTTGTACTGCTCAGAAGATTTCGAAAATAAATTTTTATCTCTATTTTCAAACATCGTTCAGATGTATGTTTTTGCATGAAATTTTGGTAATTAAATTCAACATAATATTAAAATGACAACGACAATCGACGGGAGAAATAACAGATGTCCTTATCAGAAGTTCTATACAATACAAAATACCCTTTGTAAACAGTTTGTACCATGTTATCACGTATAAAGAAATGGACCTGAAATGATTTAGTCATTTCATCGCAAGAAATATTATTGTAAACAAAGTTTGAATAAATATTCCAAAATATTGCTTTCTCTATTTTATTTTTGTTTCTATTGTTAGAATTATGCTATATTAATCAAGCTTATAAAGTTACAAATTCATTTCAAATAAAAGTAAATGACAGAAATTGAATAAAAATTCAGTGCTTACATCTAGAGATTTAGAAAGATCGAAAGTTTTAGTAAGATTATTATCTTCACCAGCACAAAAATAAAAGTTTAGTAGCACGGCACGGCATCATCCTCGTATCAAAAATAAGCAACCGAAAATTTACTTCCACCTTTAGGTTATTTTATTGTATGTTTTATTCAGCATAGATAAATTAAAATGGGATTTCTAAACAATCCTTTGCTTAGCGCATTCAGGACAAATGACATCTGTTGCATCTGTGATAAATCCACGACCCACTAGGGATGAATTACAGGCTGCGCAAGCAAAGCAGTCGTGGTGCCAGTGACGATCTTCGAAAGATATAAATCGAGTACCACCAATACCTGCAATTAAAAATAAATATATTAAAGTTTTCTTACAATTGCGTTATTGGAAAAAGTTATGCTCTTCCTAAACGAGAAAAGCAAATCTTAAAAAGAACAAAAAATACACATCTTATTACACACAAAGTCCCTAAATTAAATTTGTACAACCACCAAATGTACTATTTATAGTCCAGTCAAAATAGACATTCAACCTAGACAAAACTCCGACAGAGCTGAAAATTTACACAGACCTTTGAACAGTCATTTTAAATAAAATGTGAAAAGTCCTATTATACTATTATAATAAGATTACAGATTATAAACTCTGCGAATTTTTTTTTAAACAGGGAAAAAAAATTCATCTGAGATTTGAATGTGACCAGTGATTTATTTAAACAGAAACGATTGCGAACGGCGCTAAAATTTTCATAAGGATTAATAATTAAAACCAGCCATGAGATGCGATCGTTGAGGTCAAAACTACCAACTTTGCAGCAATATCCAAAATATATTAAAGATAATGAAGCTAATAGGACTATAAATAATAATAATGTCGAAAACTCATAAAGTTAGTGTAATGAGTCGAAGCGTCCGTGTTTAATATAAAGTTTTTGGTGGTAAGAAGTCAAATTGGATTGTAGGTATGGATTCAATTGAATCGTTACGCGAAGCTATAAAAAGGAAGGATCAATAAGGAGTTTTCCATGTAAGTGGTTATTTTTATTTAAACGCTTGAAAGGCAAAACGACGTAAACAAACATTTTAGGGAAGTTGAAATTTATAAGTTGTTGGATGCAGTTTTTGTTTCTCCGTCGACTTAACTAAATTTTGATACGTGAAGAACTTCTTGGTAGATGCATCTAGAATCTTCAAATCTTACTGTATTTTTGGGCAACTTTCACTTTGTCACCCGAGCGCGATTACTCATTAAAAAGACTGTAACCGCGTTTTTCTCGAAATATCGAGAACTACTGAACCGATTCTCATCAAATTTCCACCAGACATTCTTTATGACAACAGCTATAGCGCAAATAGGGGTTTTTCCAAATTTTGATTTGGAATGTTTTTTTGGTCAAAAACGGCGAAAACGCATGTTTTTTCGTAATTGATGCATTGTAGTGCAGCTCCCTTCGTCAGCATGCTCTTCCTTTTATTCTGAATCGCCCTTTTCAATTTTTTTAGCGTCTCACAGTATCTTGCCGCGTTGATGGTCTCCTCGTGAGCCAGATATTTAACCAAAATTATGCCATGATTTTTTTGCCTGAAATTGTGGTTTTGAATTACTTGGCGGAGGGTGACAAGGTGTGACGCCATTGTTGAGACTGTCTTTTAGTTTCAGGCGTGTAGTGAGCAACCCAAATTTCGTCTCCAGTAACAATAGAGTAGAGAAAATCATCGCCTTCGAGTTCGTAGCGTTCCAAAAACTCTTTAGATTCAACTTGTGCTGCTGTGTCAGCTGTTTTGGGACCCACCTCGCAGAGAATTTCCGATATCCGAGAGTTTCTGTGATTGTTTCGTGAATCCGGGATCTGGAGATTTGCATAAACATCGCAGAAAGTTCATCTAACATCTATCTGCGATCAGCACGGACCGCAATCACGATTTTTTCTACAAGTTCGTGAGTCACAATTGCAGTTCTTCCGCTCCTATAATCGTCATGCACGAAAGTACGGCAATTTTTAAACTCGCGACACAACTTGTACACACTCGTACGATTCATAGCTCTATTACTCTGAACAATTTTCACCTCATTATAAATTTCAACCGGAGCTTTTCCTTTCGCAACGAGGTAGCGAATGACGGCGCGAATTTCGCACTTGGCGGGAGATACGATCGACATTTTTCGCGAGAGGTGCTATTGCGTCAAGAGTTTTCAGCACACTAATCACGGATTGGTCTCCTTTTGCAGGGGAGGTGTCAGGCTTCGCGGCACTGTTGCCAACATGTCGAAAAATTACTCCCTACATCTGTGAGAGTACCTGTTGAAAATATAGTACATTGGGCTGTACACTATAGACTGCTACACGTATCGACACACGCTGCGCAACTACGGCTAGGTCCAAGGTATACAAGGTATATAAACCAGAGCGGGTATGATTTATTGCCCTATAATTCCGCACCGAGTGACGTAGGGCTGCCCAAATATTTCCCAATCTATTTTTTAAACAGGCGATATTACGTCACTCGGCGCGGAATCCTATCCTAGGGCAATAAATCATACCTGGTCTGATTTATATACCTTGGTAACAACTTATCATACCAGGGTACTTTATATACCTTGGGCTAAGTCAGTCATCGCTGTACGCTCTAAGAGAGCAGACGCATGCTTGGCATGCCTCGTAAACCACATTTTAAATAAAAATAAATCTGTACCTAAACCTTCCTTTTGTATCATGGTAGTAGAGTGTAGCTCTGTAAATTATTGTGTTATACTAACCCTCGGGAAATATAAACAATTTATAATGAGTTTAAAAGCCACGTGGTGTAAGGAAAGTTTCACAGTGAAAAATCAAAATGTTTGAATAACAGAGAAAGAAAAATACAAGCAAAAATCGAGAATACAAGTATACGACAAACGAATAATAAAAAAAGTTTTTGAGAAAGGTCGTGAAAACGGTGTGATGCGAGTGGATTAAAATTCACATTTGAAAAACGTGGTTGTATGGCAGAAGCGATAACGCCGGAAGTTAAGTAAGTAGAAACTTCCAAACACGTAGAATCGTTCTATAATAAAGTAGAGGTTTAAGAAATAACAAAAATAGAAGAAAATATTGAGATTCAAATAGACGAAATGGATAAGAAAGAGTTTAAAATACCGTTGTTCAAAGGAGAAGATTATTCGATGTGGAAAAAGTGAAATAAAATGTTTTTAAAGTTAAGAAAGTGCCATGAAGCAATAGAAAAGGAAAAACCTGCATCGGAAACAGGCACGACATGGGAAGATAATTATCTCAAAGCTATAAATATTATTTGTATTGGAATAACAAATAAACAGTTAGAGTTTGTCATTGAAGAAACGACGGCATATGCAATAATGAAGAAACTAGACGGCATATACTTGAAGGAGTTGACGGCTTTGCAAATTGTCTGCCTAAACAGACTCAAAAAAATGAGATTAAATAATTATAGTGATACGTCGTCATTTTTCAGTGAGTTTGAAAAATCGGTGAACGAACTGAAAGGCGTAGGTGCTAAAATAAGTGAAAAAGGAAGGCTAAACTACATGTTGACCACGTTGCCGGAATCGTACAGCTATATTGGCGATTTAATTGATACATTAAAAGAAGAAGATCAAACGGCAGATTATGTGAAAAATATAATAAAATTTACCGAAATGAAAAATCAAAATGATCACGAACAAAGAAGATCGAATGCTTTTGCAGAAAAAAAGGGAAGCTTCTTCAATTGTGGCAAAAACGGGCATTTCGCACGAGAGTGCCAAGGTGGTGGCTAAGCAATACATAGCAGCAAAACATGACGAGGTCCAACACGAGGCCAAGGCAGAGGCAGAGCTGTAAGAGGCAACTACACCAGAGGGCGCGAGAACTTCCGCCATCATCAACAGCAGCAGCAAGGAGCCAGCACCACACACGAGCAGAGCAGCTCAGGAGCCCACACCTGGATAGCAACGGTGCACGCGGCACAGGACAACGAAACAAGGTTAAGTAATGAAATTTAGTGGCTTCTTTATCGCGGATGCTCTGATCATATGATAAATAATGAGAGTTATTTTGAGAAATGTACTGAATTAAAGAAACCTCTAAATATTTATCTAGGTGATAATAGGTCGGTGAAAACAACGAAAATCGCAATTGTTGTTATTCATTTTGATGCATTTGGGAACCAAAATAAAGAAATTATGAGTAACGTTTATTATGCAAAAGATATGAATACGAATTTGATGTTTTGGTAAATTAACTCATAATAATACAATTGTTTCGGAAAATAATATTGAGGTACACACGGTCAACTTCCAAGTAATATCTACATAAATATTAAAAATATTGAGCATAAAAAAATCTTTATGAAACTAATACTAATTTTAATAATAATAATGAGGTGCTCATAGCAGTAATTAAATGAGTTAATATCAACCATATCAACTACTGGAACGTCCATTTATTACGTGAGGCTTTTGTTGGTTGAGGGGTGGATTGGTTTGATTGAATATTCACGCAGATCAATCGGAGGGGGCAGGCTACAAAGCCTTTTTTACGTTATTTGTTATTTTTATATCGAAGCTTCAAGGACAAAAGAGCGCTAGCAAAAATGAATGCGCATTTTATTATTACGCTCACATATGCGATTTTCTCGCGAGGTGGCCATTTTGAATAGTTTTGTTCAAAATTGCCATGACCAGCATAATCATTGAATTTGTTTTTTTTTACGATTTTACAGCAATGAGACTAAGTATATGGGAAGTTCTTGTAATCGCCTCGAAGATCGAAATGAAAATTTTCAACATTTCTCTACGTTTTGAGATCTATAAAGTATATATCAAGTGTTTCTAGAAAGGGAGATGTATGTGTGTGTGTGACGTTCGTGGACATTTTTTTCTACGCGCATAGCTCACGTAAACAAAGTTGTATCGACTTCGTTGAGGTGTCAATCGAAGCGTCTTTGCAATTTTAAAAGCTGATTGGTTTTTGGGAAGCTTCGTCCGGGAGAGGGGGGTTGTTGTTTTGCCCCTTTGAAGGTCATTTCTGTCATGCGTTATATCTCGCGAATCAAACATACGATTTGCATCATTAAGGTGTCAATCGACGTATATTAACATTCGTGTAAATCTATCAGATTTTCAATAAAAATCGTTGTAGTCGTATTTTAATTTTAGTAAAAAAAAGTGCAGAAAATGAGGTTTTTTTCATAAACAATAAATTTTCAATCTTATTTACGGTATACAGTGATCAATTTTCATAAAAATATTAAACTCGAAGCAGTACTTGTAAATACACCATCAAAATTTTCTGTCATGATAACAAAAAAAACCCTGAACAGTCATCATTATTACCAGATATAATATTTGCATCATTAAGGTGTCAAATGCATGTAAAAAGTAAAATGTATTACAAATGATGATGGTTATTGAAATCTTACGATTACCAAAGATTGAATCTACTTAAAAATACAATTTTTTATTCGATGAAAGCTTTTCAAAGCATATGATCTTGCAAAGTATTAACTACAAAACATTTTACCATTCAAAGCGTTGATACCGCAAATGCAAATTTGATTGAAATTTTGTTGGTTTTCAAAATTTAAGCATTTTTTTTAATTAAAAGACTATAAAAACTATTAAAACTCTGCACAAATTATGCAAATATTTTAAAACTTTGATTGAATTTACAACATTTTTTTAGAATAAAAGATATAAAGTGTTATTATTTGTATGAACCCTCTTTACATGGTAACTTTGAATGATTTTTTACTTTTAATTTAGTTTTTTTCATACTCATGGAAGTTAATTTTGTTGGTTTCTCTTCAAAAACTGATAAGAATGTCTAAATTTTATAAAATTGGATCACTATGCTGTGCAAATCGGGTTAAAAAAAAATTTATGAAAAAAACATTAATTTTTCGCATTTTCTTCTATTAAATTTAAAAAAACGGCTGAAACGAATTTTGAAAATATTAAAAACTTCACAAAGGTGTTACTACACGTCAACTGACACCATAATGATACAAATATTATGTCTGGTTCGTGAGCTACAGTGAATGATAAAAATGGCCTTGAAAATCATGATAACTTTTAATGATTTTTTATTTTTAATTCAATTTTTTACGTCATCATTTATAAACATTGGTTACTATATTTCGCAAATCAGGTTAATGTTTTGCACTTTTTGTTCTTAAATTAAAAAACGACTCCAACGATTTTTTTAAAATTTCGACAGATTCATAGAAATGCAAATACGCGTACATTGACACCTAAACGATGCAAATTCTATCTTTGGTTCGCGATATATAACGCATGACAAAAATGACCTTGAAGATCATGATGGCTATTAATTATTATTTATTTTTTAATTGATTTTTTTTGTAGTCATGAGAAAAAATTTTTGATTGCGTTTTCAAAACAACTGTTTGGAGTAAATAAATTATATGAACATTGATTACTTGGACTTGAAAATAAGGTTAAAAATTTATTGTTTTTGAAAAAAAAAATTTTGCACTATTTTTAAAAAAAACTAAAAAACGGCTCGAAGCAATTTTTTAGAAACTTGACATAATTACATAAATGTCAATACGCGTCGATTGACACCTTGTTCTAGTAAATTTCACGTTGGGTTCGCGAGATATAACGCTTGACAGAAATTACCTTCAAACAGGGAAAACAGCAAACCCCCCGACCGAAGTTTCCAAAAACTAATCAGCTCTTAGGATTGCAAAGACGCTTCGATTGACACCTCAACAAAGTTGATACAACTTTGTTTACGTGAGCTATGCTCCTAGAAAAAGTGTCCACGAACGTACAGACGTACGTACATAAACACACACACACACACATCTCCCTTTCTAAAAACACTTTATATAAACTCTAAAGACCACAAAACGTAAAGAAATTTCGATTTTCGAGGCGATCACAAGAACTTCCCATATACTGGGAAGTTTATAATAATATGAGTCAAAAGGAAAAATGGCACTGAATATTGGGACATGTAAACCTTAGCTATCTAAATACACTGTGTAAACAACAGTTGCTAGACGGTATTCCAAGTGAACTTGAATCGGAATATATGAAGTGCAAAACTTGTATCGAAAATAAAATGCACAATTTACCTTCCAAAAATAATAGAACAAGTGCAAATGATATTTTAGAAATTATACACACGGATGTGTGCGGTAGTTTTAAAACCACTGGTTTAAATGGAGAAAAATATTTTGTTTGTTTTATTGACGATTATAGCAAGATAGCTGGAGTTTACTGTATGAAAGCAAAAGATGAAGTATTTGATTGTATGGTAAAATTTATTAATGAATCTGAAAATTTAACGGGAAAAAGAGTACAAAGAATTCCATGCGACAATGGAAAAGAATACTTAAATAACAGATTCTATAAATTTGCAAAAGAAAAAGGTGTTAGAATAAATCATTGTCCAGCATATGTACACGAATTAAACGGGACAGCGGAAAGATTTAATAGAGCAATTATGGACATGGCACGTTGTTTATTAGCTGAAGCAAAAGCAGATAAAAGATTTTGGCCCGAAATTATATGGGCAGCAACATATTTGAAAAATCGGACACTAACAAATACGATAGAAAAGAGAACGTCGTATGAAATATTCCAAATTTTGAAAATTTAAAATTGTACGGGAGTAGAGTTTTGTTAGAAAACCAGAACTGAAAAGATTATCTAAATGGGATAAGAAAGCAGATATGCGAATTTTGGTAGGTTATAGTCATGTTGGCTATAGATTACTTGTGAATAATAAGATTATAGTTGCGAGACATGTTGATATTGTTGAGAAAAATGTAAAATGTATTAATCTTGATGAAAATGATAATATTACTGATAGTGAAAGTGATGATAGTTTAAATGATAATGTTTTTGGAAGTGCTGATGAAGCTGAAAAAGCACAAGAAAATCTAGAAAATGAATTCGATGATTTTAAAAATGAGCAAAATTCTCTAAAGCCAAAATTTCCACGTAGAACTGCACGTGAAAGGAAAAGTCCGATCAGATACCCAAACAATGCTTCGCCTTCATTTCTAAAACAACATTCGGAGAAGTTTAGAAATGGAAGTAATACTGATATTCATGTAAACTATTGTAGAGTAGATACTCCTTGTACATTAGAGGAGACGCAGAGTAGCATTGATAGAAAAAATTGGGAAAAAGCCATGAATCTAGAAATAGAGTGTATAAATAAAAATAAAACAATTAGTTGATAAAGTAAAAGATAAAAAGGTAGTAGATATTAAATGGGTTTACACAAGAAAATTGTACGATAGATATAAGGCTAGGTACAAGGCTTTCAACAAACAGATTTTATTGGTGACATATACGCTCCAGTTTCAAAGAACCAAAATTTAAAAAAAAAAATTTCCTATTGTTGTCAAAATAGTTTAAAAATTGAACAAATGGACGTAGAAACTGCCTTCCTAAATGGCAAAATAAACTCGGAGGTATATGTCTATCAACCAAAAGGTTACGAAGATGGAACGAAGAAAGTAAACAAATTGTCAAAAGCGTTGTATGGATTGATAGAAAGTTATAGGGATTGGTATAAATGTTTTGATAACTGCATTACAAAATTAGGTTTTGAAAGAAGTAATGTCTGTTTATATAAAAAAGGAAAAGAAAATGCTGTAATTTATATTTTGATTTACGTAGATGATTTGTTAATTTGTAGTAAAAGTACAGATAAAATCCGAAGTATTAAAAAACACTTGTCAGATAAATTGAAAATGAAAGATCTGGGAGAAATCAAAGAGTATTTTGGAATAAATATAAATTACAATTGCCTAGAAAATAAACTCACTTTAAGCCAAACGAAATACATAGAGTCTTTAGCTGATAAGTATAAAATAATAGATAGTAGATTATATAGTACTCCTATGGAGACAAATTTGAAATTTGAAAAGGCTGAAAATTGTGAGTCAAATATATAGTATAGAAACTTGATAGGTGCCTTGTTATATTTAAGCTCAAGCACAAGATTAGAAATAAGTTACAGCGTTAATCATCTTAGTATATACCAAAATAGTTACAGTGAAAAACATTGGAAATATGCTTTGCGAATTTTGAAATATTTGTATTTAACGAAAGACTTAAACTTGCAATATAAAAGGAATGAGAATTACAACATTATAAATTGTTATGTTGATGCTGACTGGGCAGGCGATAATATTGATCGAAAATCTACGTTATGTAATAAGAATGTTTGGAAATGCGATAGATTGGAAATCACGAAAACGAAAATGGTTAACAAAAGCTTCGACGTATGCAGGATATGTAGCATTATCTGAGGTAGTAAGCGAGATAAAGTATGTAAGAGAACTAGTAAAAATATTCCACATACATATCAGTGAACCTATAAAAATTTACGAGGATAATTCTGGAGCAATACATATTGCTAACAACGGTAATTTTAATAAGAATTCGAAATACATTGAAATACACTATCACTTTGTACATGAGAGTGTAAAAGAAAAATTGATCGCCGTTTGTAAAATCGACTCAAATGAAAATGTTGCGGATAGTTTAACTTAAACATTATGTAAAGAAAAGTTTGTAAAATTTAGAGAATTATTAAATGTAAAAACATAATATACAGCACAAAAGTAAGGAGGCGTGTTGAAAATATAGTACATTTGGCTGTACCAGGGTTGTTACGGATGCCAAAATTTTGACATCCGTGGATACGGATGCAGATGCGAATTATTAGAGGTTCACATCCGTGGATGCGAATGCGGATGCGGATTTAAGCATTTCTTTAAAGATATTTCAATTTTAAGTATATAAATAGATTTAATTTTAATATGATTTTTTTGGTCATATTTTGAGAATAAAATTAACACAGCTTTTAGACTTACTTATTAGTATTTTAAGTCTAGAGTTTTATAATGAAAGACTTTTAGTATTTAAAATTAAAAATTGGTGAATTTTATTTAATAAATAGTAAATCTGTTTCTTACTGGATCATATTTTAACCCAGTGCCACTAAATAGTTGTTCGCTTGGAACACTGGCTGGAGATGGTGATAAATATCTGCGTACGAATCTGGAGAGAGTTTTAAGTTCACCATGATTAACTTTCCACCAATTGAGTGGACTTTCTCCAAATCCAAGTCTTTTTTATTGCGATAAATAACTAACTCCTTTCGGAGAAGAGCGTCAGGGCTACTGTTATCAAGTTCTCATTCATTTCCATCTTCACTCGATGAATCTGACATCATAGCAAGATCGGTTTTTAAGCAACTCCTGTTACCCATACCGAACATTCCTGGCTCCGGGACGAACGAACGTTTTTTCCAAACTTGGTTTCGATATAGGAGAACCAGTGACGACAGAATAATTTACCATCATTAATATTTCAACTTTTATATTTTCTTCGGTGATTGGTTTGAACAATTTATGCTTATAGCGAGAGTCTTAGTACGTTGAAATTGCATATAAATTGTTATCCTCCAAAGAAGAAAATTTCGCTGAAAATTGTGTTTTCAGATTTGAGACTGCCAACCGAATAGCATCAGTATCCAGTGGTTTTGTTAAATAGTCGTCAAGTTTTTTCATAAGCATTTGAATGATAGGAATCACAAATGATATGAGTGCCTGAGAGCTACTCATTTCACGAGTAGCTTCTTCAAAAGGTTTCAATAGTTCAAGATAACATTCTATTATTTTCCACTCTTCTGACAAAATGATTCAATGTTAATGTCCTTGACATGAAGACTTAACGCATCTTTTATCTTCGAAAAACGCTAATGTAAAATGTGCTATTTCAGCGCGTCACACAGTCCTGAAATACTGTAAGATGCGGTTGATTGTCTGAGCCGTAAATAGAGTAAACAAACACTGTAATTGATTCGAAAAGGGAATCACGTCGATAACTAAAACAAAACATATAAAACTGTAGGATCTTGTCACCAATGTGTGCCTTCCTATTGATAAGATAGCAAGGCACATGGACTAGAAGGTAAGCCCATGCGCATGCTTTCGTCCTATCTCGCTCTAATCATGACGAAACTGTTGACGAATCGTCGCACAAATTTTATGAAAATTAGGGCTGCCGCTTCTGGTAGTGGGAATGAAACATGAAATTTACGCATTGGTGTTACCATGCAGTAGAAGCATTGTGTGCAAATGAAGAAATAAAAGAAGTGCGAAATGGTTCATCACGAACATGTTATTGCATTAGCAGGTATTGTTTGCTGTGGGACCGTCGCGTGCAGTTTACAATTCGAAATTATTAGACAAACGCGAAACAAGTGAAAATGATGAATTGTGCCGTGATGGGATGTAAAAGCAATAACGATAAAAGATTGCGACGGAATAATGACCCCAATGAGGGGGAACATGTAAAATATTTCGGTTTCCCAAGGGACGTATCCCTGCAAAAAATATTCTCCAGGATTCATTTCTATTTACCGTGCGGTGTTCAAAATCTATCCCATAATTTCCCGAGAAACCTAACGTATCCGTTCATACGCACATCGTTATTATGTAGATGCTTAATCATATATGTAAGTACATCAAATCCATCGTTGGCATTTGTTTATTCATCATGCATCCATTTCGTTACTTTTCATATAAAATTTACTTGCGCAAATAACATATCCATCAACTTTCCTAGTGGAATATAATTTCAATCTCATCGAAGCGAGATGAAACTTTGCACTGGGAATTTTTCGTCAACAGTTGCGTACATGCGCAGCCCGGACGAGTTTGAAAACGCGGAAGATCTTACCTCTAGTCCATATACCTTGATAAGATAGCAAGCAACTAGCAAACAGGCACGAGGCACGCGCCAGACTGGTCCCGTCAACTTTCCTTGCATTTCATTACTTGTTGCAGATATGAAGCCGCATCCGTAAAAGCTCCGCAATTAATTGATGCGGATGCGAATGCGGATGAAGATGTCTGAATTAAAGCAAATATTCCGCATTTGCGGATGTGGATGTGAATATCCGTAACAACCCTAGGCTGTACACTATAGACTGCTACACGTATCGACACACGCTACGCAACTATGGTTAAGCACAAGGTATATAAACCAAAATAGGTATGATTTATTGCCCTAGGATTCAGCGCCGAGTGACGTAATATCGCAAAGACACGCCCAGTAGTGCTGCCATCTTGTTTAGAAAATAAATTGGAAAATATTTGGGCAGCCCTGTTCACCTCATTTTATATTTCACAATAGACATATAAGCAATGGTAAATGCTACATACCAGAGCTAGTCTTAAAATCACAATCAAATGGATTGAGCGTGACAGTTGTTGTCATCTAGTTAGTTAGCAAGACAATAGAATCAATTTTTAACAATAAAAATAGGATTGTAACTGTTCGGCGTTCAGTGCATTCATCGCCAAACCAACAACAGTTACAACAAATTTTATTCGACAACTGATAAAGGACTTCAAAATTGTCTACAATAAGCACCGCATCAAGAGCATAATTATATATAGCATAGTTTGGAAGTGATGTTGAAAAACGTAAAATGATCCAAAGTGTCGCCATACAACTCTGCGAGTTAGCACTATTCTCTTGGTAAAAAATGTTTATACGGCATTTCTTGCAGTACACCTATTAATGTATAATCTTGTTTGAACCTTGTATTTATTGTTTTGTCTCAATTCAAAGAAAGTCAATAAAAGTTCTACCTCTTAAAGTAAATTGCATGTGATTTCGCAACACTTGTTACTTTATTGTAGGACTAATGAGCTAAAAGATCTTATGGGTCTAGTTCGACAAATACAAATGGGTAAGATACTGAAAATAAATGTCGGTGCGTAGGTTACGGATAGCAAATGCAATTGGGTAAGATATAAGTAATAAATCAGAATAGGTAGGCTACTGATGAAATATGCAATCGGGTAAGATAGGGTAATAAATGTAAATGAGTAAGGTATGCGGGAGGTAGGAGACTGGTTTTTTCTTTTGTCTCAAAGTTTAAAAGAAATCAGTCGTCAACTGGCGTTTAGTGCGACTTTACTTGATATATTTTCGAAAAATTCGGTACGTTCGAGTCAACGTGATTATTTCTTGAGTTTTTAAGTGTTGAAAAAGAAGTGAAAATGGTGACTTGTGCAGTGCGTGGTTGCAAAAGTAGCAATTACAAAAGATTAAGATTACGGAAAAATGAAGACGCAGCCACCCCCACCTTTTACACATCTATTCAGAACAACAGCCATCGTGCAGCTTTACATGGACGGATCAGCTATCAGAAGGAGGACTCTGCAAGCCGAGCGCCGAGTTTGTCGCTAAATTAAAAATGCTGGATGACTTGTTCAATATGCACAACTTGGGTGGTTTCAAAGTTGGGCCGAACTACATCCAAACACTTGTCAATTTAGCCGAAAATGTTCACTTGATAAATGAAATTAAACATTTGTTTTTTCGCTGTAAAATGTTTTTTAAAATTCGAATACTAAATAGTACTATGATTGAAAATAATAAAAGTGTCAAACGAAAATCTAATAAAACTATGAACTAAATTGGCAACTTTGTTTCATTTTGATAGCGTAAGCTGTTTCTAAGCAACTGCACTTATTCATTTGCCAGCAGAAAATTAGTCGCAGCGGTTGAGCAATAGATTAACATGATTTTCACTAACAATGACATATTCGCAAGAACTACATTCCCAGTCGGAAAAAGAAAAATTGGCTTCATTCTAAGTGTGCATGGAATCCCACTTGGGTATATTTGGCCACGCCCTCCCCGCCGGATGACGTCACAACAGATCATACCAATGTAGTTTATATACCTTGGTTAAGCAGTCGTCGCTGTACGTTCTAAGAGAGCAGACGCATGCAATAAATTTCTACCTAAACCTCCGTTTTTTCATCAGTACCAGTACACTTACTTTCTGGACGTGCCTAGTATCTAAAAAAATATCAAGAATAACTGCTAAAGAAGGTAGACTTCTTGAGTGTCATTCCTTATTTTGCAGTTCAATTTAATATATCATGTAATATGCAGCGAAAATTCAACGTATGATGATATGTAAAATAAGGAAAGATGTATTTTAAATCTTACATGAATGAAAGCAAAAAAATCCACAAATCCTTATGTAACTATTGGGCATCCAGTAATCATTATAAATATTAGTTATTTACTGTCTAATTAACATCCCATTATATGGGAAGTTCTTGTAATCACCTCGAAAATCGAAATTGAAATTTTCAACTTTTCTTGACGTTTTGAGGTCTATAGAGTATATATAAGTGTTTTTAGAAAGTGAAATGTATGGCTTTGTGTGTGTATGTACGTACGTACATACGTATGTGCGTTCGTGTACACTTTTTTCTATGAGCATAGCTCACGTAAACAACGTTGTATCGACTATGTAGAGGTGTCAATCGAAGCGTCTTCATCGTCCTAAGAGCTGATTAGTTTTTGGAAAACTTCAGTCGGGGGGTTTGTTGTTTTGCCCCTTGCAAGGTCATTTCTGCCATGCGTAATATCTCGCGAACTAAACAAACGATTTGCATCGTTGGAATGTCAATCGACGCGTATTAAAACTTTCGTGAATCTATCAAATTCTTAAAAAATTCTTCGAGCCGTTTGTAATTTAAAAAATGTGCAAAAAATTAGGTTTTTTCATAAATAATAAACTTTTAACCTGATGTGCGGAACATTCTAATCAATGTTTAAAAAATTTATATACTCCAAATTTTTTTTGTAAAAACATCATCAAAACTTTTTATCATGATTATGAAACAAACCGCGAGGTGCGACCCTTGAGGTCCACACGGTCCACTTCCCAGTAATATTTACATGAATATTAAAAATACTAAACAAAATAATAATTATGAAAATAATACTACTTTAAATAATAATAATGTACTTCACATAACAGTAATTGGAATGACTTAATATTAATCGTATCGTCTACGGGAGCGTCAATTGACTACATAGGTAAGGGGGATGATTGAATATTCACGCGGATTAATCGGGAGGGGAAGGGGGCAGGTTACATAGCCTTTTCTACGTTATTTGTTATTTTCATATCGATGAAAGCTTTTTAAGGCATATGATCTAGCAAAGTATTGACTACAAAACATTTACCATTCAAGGCGTTCATTACCACAAATGTAAATTTGATTTATTTTTGATTTTCAAAATTTAAGCAGTTTTTATATTAAAAGTAAAACACGGTACTGTAAAACTCTTCAAAATCTGTTTAAACTATGCAAATACTAATAAACTTTGATTGACTTAACAACAATGTCTTAAAACTTAGAGATATAAGGTAAAATCATTCATATGAACACATTTTACATGGCGACTTTGAATGATTTGTTATTTTTAATTTAATTTTTTTTAGACATCATTTATAAACATTTATTACCTATTTGTGGAAATCTCATTAAAAATTTATTTTTATAAGAAAAATCCTATTTTCTTTAAATTAAAAAAACGGCTCCAACGATCATTTTGTAAATGCAAAAACAAAAGGAAACTGTTAATACACGTCGATTGAAACCTAAATGGTGCAAATATTATGTCTGGATCGTGAGATATAGAGAAGGACAGAAATGACCTTGAAATCATGATGACTTTTAATGATTTTTTTTTGATTTTTTTTGTAATCACGAGAAAAAGTTTCGTTGGTTTTTGCATAAAAAATGTTTGGACTATAACATTTTTTTAAACATTGATTACTATGCTTCGCATATCAGGTTAAAAATTTATTATTTATGAAAAAAAACTTAATTTTTGCACTTTTTTCCTTAAATTGAAAAACGGCTGCAATTTTTTTTTAAACCCCACAGAATCACATAACTGTTAATACGCGTCGATTGACACCCTAGCGATGCACATCGTATGTTTGATTCGCGAGATATAACGCATGATAGAAATGACCTTCCAAGGGGCAAAACAACAAACCCCCCGGACTGAAATGTTTCAAAAACTAATCAGCTTTTAAAATTAAAAAGACGCTTCGATTGACATCCAAACGAAGTCAATACGACTTTGTTTACGTGAGCTACGCTCGTAGAAAAAACTGTCCACGAACGCACATACGGACGCTCACACACACACACACTCATACGTTTTTCTAAAAACACTTTATATATACTCTATAGACCTCAAAACGTAAAGAAATGTTGAAAATTTCAATTTCGATTTTCGAGGCGATTACAAGAACTTCCCATATACTGGGAAGTTAAAAACCATTCCAAGTTACCATGTAAAGAGGGTTCATAAGAGTGCTATTACTTTATATCTTTTATTTTTAAAAAATTGTTGTAAATTCAATCAAAGTTTTAAGATATTTGCATAATTTGAGCAAATTTTTAATAGTTTTTATAGTCTTTTAATTAAAAAAAATTGCTTAAATTTTGAAAACCAACAAAATTTTTCAACACCAAAAAGGACTCCACCGATTGATCTGCGTGAATATTCAATCTGTCCTCATCGACCAAAAACCTTACATAATGGACCCTCCCGTAGACGATATGACTCATATTAACTCATTCCTGTTACTATTACCTCTCATTGTTGTAATGTTGTTGTTGTTTATGTAAATATTACTAGGAAGTTGACCGTGTGGACCTCAAGGGTCGCACCTCGCGGCTTGTTTAAAGTAGTATTATTTTCAAAATTATTATCGTGTTTAATGTTTTTCGTGTTTATGTAGATATTACTGGGAAGTTGACCGTGCGGACCTCAAGGGTCGCACCTTGCAGCTTGGATCAATATTTTTTGGGATGCATACAAAACTTTGATTTGTTGCTTGACAAACACTCTTTTAAGACTATGACTTGATGTGAAGTGATTACCACAAGTGCAAATTAAATGAAAAATGTTTTTTTTTTGGAAAAGTGATTGAATTTGCCTGCTTGTTTTATTACAATATCCCATTTGCGCTCATTTTATTTGAAATTGGACCAAATCTTTGAAATGGCAACACGCATTGATTACTTCCACAACGATGCCATTAAAGTTATTGAAATATTATTTGCATCAATCCCGTGTTCTTGGTATATGGTGAGGTTTATATTTGTTCAGCTGACTGCGTGAACGCGTCAAAACGGTCATGCGATTATGCAGCCTGGCTTTTTGGGAATTCAGTCGCTATAGAGCATTTATCGAGAACGCACCGTGTGATTCGCTGACCATAGTGCGTAGAAGATTTTGTAGTATCCGAGGTTTCCGTTACTTTAATAATGCGCCAAGCATCCCTTTTCTTTAAAAATGAGTCAAAAAACCGGCTCAACAGTTAAAAAACCGAAATCGTGGCGGTCAAGGTCATCGAGAACGGCAGAAAACATCGAATCTTAACCAATATGTTCGTGAGGATCCAAAAATTTCAATTCGGAAGCACGCATGAGCTTTAAATCTGCAAAGGACATCACTATACCGCATGTTGCATAAAGCTCTAAAACTGCACCTGTATAAAATTCAATTGACGCAAAAATTAAAAACATCAGAAAGCCAGTCATAGCCTTGACTTTGTAAACCAGACAATTGATCGCTTTTCAACGTTTGCTTTCGGATAAAGCTCCTTTTCACCTCAATGGGTACGTAAATAACCAAAATGCCGCTACTGGGGTGCATCGAATCCAAAACACAAGCATGATATGCCACTTCATTCACCAAACGTGATTGTATGAGCTGCAATGTCGGCGCGGGGAGTTATTGGCACTTACTTGTTTGAAGATGCAAGAAGATGGGCCGATATAGTAAATTCGGAGCGTTATGTGGATATGTCAGACAATTTCTTGGTGCCAGAACTGAAAAACTACTGTGGCTATAACCAAAGAACATGGTTCCAGAAGGACGAAGCAACCTCAGACACGTCCAATACGTCTCTGCCTAGAGTACGTGAAATTATCCCTGGCAAATTGATCTCCAGGAGAGCTAACATAAACTGGCATCCACGCAGTGCTGATTTAACTTCTATGGACTTTTTTCTGTCGAGTTATTTCGAATCAAAAGTTTATAACAATAAACCGACTTCTCTGGCGCCTTTGACAAAAATTGCAGCCCTCACGAAATTAACTAAATGAGTGCCATGGACAACAGTTAACATTTAGACGATATTATTCTAAAGCAATGTGATCTCAAATACTGTACTTTAATATTTAATAATCTTTTTTTATATACATCTTATTTTTTATTTTATCGACTCACAAAATATAAAGTTCCTTTTGAGACACCCTTTATTAACAGTTTCTTGTTTCTGTGTAAATATGTTTTGCGATCAAAATAAACATTTTCTTTAGCAAAAACTCTTTGCAACATCTGACCCCTCAAAACGTTGAATGCGACAAGCTCAAATTTGATTTAAAAAAACCGTAACATATAAAGGGGATTATTTTCAAATAGTATTAAAAATGGTGGATCCGAAATTATCAAATTACAAAATAATTAAAACTGTTTGCATGAAAGCGCAACAATTCATTGCGATTAAATGAAGCTTTATTATGTCATTCGTTTCAACTCCTCACCTTTTTTTTCAAATTAATTCTATTTGTGATCATGAAAAAGAGAGTTTTTTTTGCAAGTACTACCAAAAACACTAATCAGTTGCAAAATTTGTTATTTGGTTTAACTTTTTACACCTTTTTTATTTAATTAAAGTAGATAGGAGCATTTATTATATAGCTTTATTATTGCCTCGTAGTGGAAAAATTATTTCTTTATTGATTTTTGCCAGCTATTCACATACGGAATAGTTGGCTGTATCATCAATTTCGTATGATCCAAAGGTTACTTCTGTGGCGGACCGACCCGCCACCAACATATCGATCCATCGCCGACGTCTCGATCAGCCGTCAGCAGCAGTTCATGGCCGCGGCAACAACATTGTCGCCGACAACCGATTGTGCCTGGGCCCGTCCACGGACCCATCATTCGCGGCATCCCGTGGCGGCGGTATCCACAGCACCTCCGACGAACTAGAGTGCCCAAAACTGCTGACCATCGTTCGCGGCGGAAACTGCTGATGACATTCGTCGCCTCCACTTGACGACGTGCAACGTTGCATACGCGCCGTCGTCAATCGCTGATAACGCGCCGCATCCAGGGCGGCAGAAGTGCCCGCCGGCCGGATGCTGCGTCAGCAAGTTTGGTACCTAAAGCTAGACGGATGCCAGCATTTGCCCCCCAGTCAATCAGCGACGTGACCATCGCGTACTCATCTCTTATATTTTCCAATTACAATAAAGGCTATTATTTTAGAATCGCTCGTGTTTTTGTTCCTGGCAAAAAACAGTTTTCCACTATTTACGTTTTATCATGGGTTAGAACCTCCTGGTCTATTCGACAACTTTCGTCTCTTAGTGTGCTTTTGGTTAACGACTTGTTAACACTATTGTTGCACATTAGTGGAGGTTCTTGTTTCCAGGCTTTTTGGCCGGTACCATTATTAAATGGGAAGTGTGGTTTCGGCGTAACGAATGGCTCCTCTTCAGGTGATGCCATTTTTTCCACATTGGCAATCCTGCCGACCACGGGCGAATTTAAAGTATTGTTTACGTGCATCAATCGACCAAAACCCACAATCGGCGCAGTTACGAATACGCTAGTCGTGAATTCTGAACTCGCGATTCAGAGCGCGAAGTTAGAACTTTTTATTACTAGTGTTGTGCGTAAACACTGCAGCACTAGTCTATAAGCTATATAAAAGCCACGTTCGCGGAGTAAAACGTCGCGTCAATCAATCGTCTTCGACAACTCACGTATGATATGTCGACCGAGCCCCAAAAACAGGATATCGCCAACGAGGTGAGCCGCGTGGCGTTTCGAGTCCCACCATTCTGGGAAGGAGACGTCGAACTCTGGTTCGTTCAAGTCGACGCGAACTTTGCTACGAGCAGGATCACGGACGACTCGACGAAGTTCCAGATCCTGATCAGCAACCTCGACACGAGAACCATCCAGCAAGTTCGAGTCGCAGTGACAAATCCGCCTAACGAAGGCAAATTCGAGAACCTCAGGACGCAAATAATCGCCGCGCACTCCGAGTCCTCACAGCAGCGCATTCAAAAGCTGCTGTCTGAGGTCGAACTAGGTGACCAGCGCCCCTCGCAGCTACTCAACCGCATGAGGGCCCTCGCAGGAGGCAACGTTACGGATACCTTGCTTCAGTAAATGTGGCTAAACCGACTAGATGTCACGCTACAAAGCATCCTCTCGGCAAACGACGCGTCTCTAACCGACCTGGCAACCATCGTCGACAGAGTCCACGAGGTCACAAAGATGTCACGGCCATATGTAGTGTCAACGGTCACTGAACCAATCGAAAACCCGCGCGTCACTCCACCGGGACTCCGAATCACTGCCGAACTGAGCAGGCTTACAACCGAAGTGCTAGACTTAAGTAAACACTTCGAAAAGCTGGATGCAACAGTGGAACATTCGCTGAACCAGAGACGCTCGCAGTCATGAAGCAACCAGCGACTCACGAACAGAGAGTCACGTTCGGTCCTGGCACGGCAGGACGATCAACTGTGCTGGTTCCACCAAAAGTACGGCATCGACGCGAAAAATTGCCGTCCACCCTGCTCGTTGACAAAAAACTAAGTGCAGATAGTCCCGTAACGGCCACAACGCGATCCATACTACGTCTAAAAATCCGTGACGAAAATTCTATGGGTGCATTCCTCATCGATACTGGTGCCGACGTCTCAGTCATTCCGCCAACGATCAGAGACCGCAACTTTCCTGACGCTAGTGCGATATTGCAAGCGGCTAACGGCTCATCGATAAGGACATTCGGCAAACGGCAGCTCACGCTCAACTTCGGACTGCCAAGGCCGTTTACGTGGACATTCACGATCGCAAATGTCAGCTCCCCGATCATCGGAGCTGATTTTCTGAAGCACTACGGATTACTAGTCGACATCCGAGGATGTAAACTTATCGACCGATCCAACAACGAGTCAGCTGTCCCACAAATAGTTCATCGGTCCAAACAACCAGCGCTATTAGCCCTGCCAGCTGGTATTAGTAGCGATTGCGGTTCCTTGCTCAGGAATTACAGCGACATCACCACAATCGCACCACGTCGCAACATAGGTTGCACGACGACTCACCACATAGTGATGAAAGGGCCACCAGTGAACGCAAAAGCACGCAGACTGTCTCCCGAAAAATTAGCCCCAGCAAAAGCCGAATTCGAGCATCTCCGTACACTAGGAATTTGGCGTCCCTCGAAAAGCGCGTGGAGCAGCCCACTTCATATGGTGAGGAAATCCAACGGGGATTGGCGCCCTTGCGGGGACTACCACGCGCTCAACGCTTGTACAATCCCGGACCGCTATCTAATCGGATTTCTTCAGGATTGCACAGCTTCTCTTCACGGAATGACTATCTTCTCCGTAGTCGACCTACAGAAGGCTTACCACCAGATCCCGGTGGAGCCTTGCGATATCCCGAAGACTGCCATCATAACCCCATTCGGACTGTACGAATTCATGTACATGTTTTTTGGGTAACGCAATGGCGCCCAACCGTTTCAGCGATTCATCCACGAGGTCTTACGAGGACTGGAAAATGTCTTCGTATATCTGGATGACATCCTGATATTTTCACCCAATTGCAAGGCGCACCTTAAACATTTGGCAGACGTATTCGACCGCCTGAAGCAGTACGGCCTTACGATCAACACGTCTAAGTGCCAGTTCGAGAGACCCGAAGTTCGATTCCTTGGTCATTGGGTTACTGCGAAAAACAGAGGAATTTCCACAACACCGAAGCCAAGGACAGTACACCAGCTCAAGTCGTTCCTTGGTATGGTGAACTTTTATCGACGCTTCCTGCCGCACGCCAAACAAAATCAGCGGGTGCTACTGCAACTAATATCGGGAAACCGGAAGCGAGACAAAACAGCGCTCCAATGGACTGAGGAAGCAACAGCTGCATTCGAACAATGCAAATCCGACCTGAGTCAAGCCCCAACCTTAGCGCACCCAGACTCAACAGCACATTGGTCTTTGAGCGTCGATGCCTTCGACAACGGCATCGGAGCCGTCTTTAAGCAGACTTCGAAAGCAACGACATCCCCGTTGGGTTTCTTCTCACGCAAACTCACAGACACTCACTCGCCATCCATGAATCAATCAGACACTTCCAGTACATGCTTTAAGGTAGGGCATTCACGGTGTACACCAACCACAAACCTCTGCAGTTCGCGCTTCAACAGCAGCCGGAAAAAGCCTCACCGAGACAGCAGCGGCAACTGGACTTCATCTCCCAGTTTACGGTGGACATCCGTCACATCCCTGGACGAGAAAACACCATCGCCGACTATCTCTCGAGGGTAAATTCTATCAAATCCATTGATTTTAGCGCTCTCGCTTCAGCCCAACAGAACGACGAAGAGCTTCAAGCACTGCTGGAAGACAACAGTCAACCGCTGGAATGGAGAAAGCACCAAATAGGTGATTCCCCTTATCCGCTCCAGTGTATCGTCACAACCAACAAAATTCGACCATTCGTCCCACGAAATCTTCGAGCGTCAGTAATGGAAGCCATACACGGAATTTCTCATCCCGGAAGCCGAGCTACAAGGAAGTTGATAGGAGATCGCTACTTTTGGCCAGCGATGAACACCAACATCAATAAGTTCGTTCGAGACTGTTTGGCATGCCAGCGCAACAAAACCAGTCGTCACGTCAAATCACCTCTCCAGCGATACAGACTTCCAGATTCGAGATTCGAACACAACAATATCGATCTGATAGGCCCACTTCCATCGAGTGAAGGTCTCCGCTACTGTCTCACCATCAAAGACAGGTTCACCCGTTGGCCAGAAGCTGCATCGCTCGAATCCATCACCGCCATCTCCGTAGCAGAAGCGCTCATCAACGTGTGGATTAGTCGCTTTGGTGTACCCACACGTATCACCACAGATCTAGGCCGCCAATTTGAATCCCAAGTCTTCAGCGAACTCACGAAGCTGCTTGGGATCAAACACCTACGTACCACCCCGTATCATCCGGCGGCCAATGTCATCATCGAGAAATGGCACCGTACGCTACAAACAGCCATCAGATGTCATAATACCGATCAGTGGTCCAAAGTGCTTCCCATAGTCCTCCTCGGACTACGCTCAACACTAAAGGAGGACATCGAAGCCACCCCGGCTGATATGGTCTATGGCACATCACTTCGACTTCCTGGAGAGTTCTTCAGCCCATCCAATCCAAAGGCGCCCGACTCCGAGTTCCTGCAAGACCTCAGACGCAGGATGTCCGCACTCCATCCGCGAGAAACGGCACATCACGCGACCACAAACGTCTTCATCAACAAAGATCTCGCAAACAGCACCAACGTCTTCGTCAGAAACGACAAGATAAAGGCACCGCTCACCTCACCATACGACGGTCCATACCCGGTAATAAACCGGAAGGACAAATATTTCAAGGTGAGCATAAACGGTCGCGGAACTTCCATCTCTATCGATAGGCTTAAACCAGCATTCTTCGCAACGGATGCTCCGAAACGAAGCCCCGAGCAGGAACAAAAGTTTCCTGCTACCACTCGCTCTGGCAGATACTTTCGACAGCCAGAACGATTTTCGAACTGAACATCACATTCACCGTGGCTCCACCACTGAGGGGGGAGTCCTGTGGCGGACCTATCCACCACCATCTGCGGACCGACCCGCCACCAACATATCGATCCATCGTCGACGTCTCGATCAGCCGTCAGCAGCAGTTCATGGCCGCGGCAACAACATTGTCGCCGACAACCGATTGTGCCTGGGCCCGTCCATGGTCCCATCATTCGCGGCATCCCGTGGCGGCGGTATCCACAGCACCTCCGACGAACTAGAGTGCCCAAAATTGCTGACCATCGTTCGCGGCGGAAACTGCTGATGACATCCTTCGCCTCCACTTGACGACGTGCAACGTTGCATACCCGCCGTCGTCAATCGCTGATAACGCGCCGCATCCTGGGCGGCAGGAGTGCCCGCCGGCCGGATGCTGCGTCAGCAAGTTTGGCACATAAAGCTAGACGGATGCCAGCATGCGCCCCTCAGTCAATCAGCGACGTGACCATCGCGTACTCATCTCTTATATTTTCCAAATACAATAAAGGCTATTATTTTAGAATCGCTCGTGTTTTTGTTCCTGGCAAAAAACAGTTTTCCACACTTCTATAACGTGCGTTGCAATGTGCAATAAATTATTATTTTCATCCACGTTACGAGTAGAGTTATATGTTTGAATACCAACAAGACCGCATACATAACCATCTTGTAAATCGATAGGTGGAAAATATTATGTTGTAAGAACTGATGTACTTCCACTCAGTGTTAATGTTAGTGCCATGGCTGTATTCAAAACAATGATTGGTATTGAGTTTCTTCAAAGTATTTATTTATTTATATACATAGATGCCTTAGAAGTTTACAAATATTTATACAAAAAATTTAAACATAAATATCCACAGTTGTATGAGACATAGCTTTGATATGTGTTGTAGTTGTATTTTATATTAGAACCTAGATAATTGACTAATTCTAATGGTGGAGGTAAATTTGCAAAACTATTGAAGTACTACACATAATGATTTTGTTTGTTGTACGCTACCCAATGTGTTCCAGGACCTTTTACATCATCTAAATTGCAATGCCAACACCTCCAGCAAATTTTTTCGCATGAAAAAACATCTGAAGTTTGGTAAGAATCTTGCGAGCCTCTTTAAATCATTCTCATTTAATGCTCTCTTGGGTAACTTTTTCAAAAGTTTTTTGAAATAGAACTTAAAAACAACCCTAATCCTTTTCTGTACGGTTTTAAATGCAATCCTTGATCTAAAGTTATTTCCTCCATTTTCTGGTTGTGTCGCTATTTCTCTTCTAGTGTCTTTTTAGCATCATTTGCATCATGACAGCTTTAGCTATTCCCGCAGCTCCACCTGATAAAGCACCAATTGCAGATAGTCCCACGAAAAGAGGAAGGAGAAACGGCAGAATTCCACCAAGTTTAGCAATGGGAGCTTTGAGGGTCTCCTTACGCCCCTTAGTTATATTGCTTGTAGCAGCTAAGGCTATTTTAACACTCGCTTTCATATTTTTGGGTTTCTTTCTTTTGATGATCTTGCGGACATTCGAAAAAACTGTTCCAAGTTTCGGTTTCCCTTTCAATTCCATCCCTAGTTTTACTTTTGCTTTCATCATGTTCATGATCTAAACCGTTGCCAAGCCTTTCCTGTTAGTATTTTATCTAGTTTGTGCCGATCACTCGTTTCTTTAAATTTTTAATAACCAATATCATGCTCCTTACAGGCTTGATCCAATAAATTTATTCCGGGATCAGCTCTAGCAAGCCGCTCACTAAGTTTTGTACCAGGCCCGCAATATTGATAAACAGGTCGATGCAGTTTAATTAGTAGTCTAATAATGAGGGTATTAGCCTTCCGGTAGGCGCGCCTCCTAGAGCGACACGGGGGAGCGCGCGTATCTCACAGATATCACTTGTTTGTGATAAACATACCTGCCTTCTTAATCGTCATATCTGTATTATATACAAGTTTAATAAGGCAGATATATTATTTATTGTATAGTTTACTTGGTATAGCTCATGGGTTTATATTTAAAAAAAATAAAAAAAATAAAAAATATTTAAAAATAAACATGTTATGTTTTATACCACATTTTTTTAATAAAAAGCTTCACAAAATTATACTTAAAAACTAGTTCTAAGAAAATCGCTTATTATTTAGATAAAATACAGTCATGTCAAACATTTTTTGAATGCTTTAAACAAATAAATTGACTACATATCTCACACTTGAAACGGATGATTCTCGTTTTTTCAGTTTGTAAACATGACCTACATCGTTTTTTAGGAGGCTCTTGAATTTGATCTTTTCCTTCTTCTTGTTTCTCTTGATGCTCTTCCGCAAGCCTCACTTCTTTCAAAACTTTGTTACGAAGTTCTCCTGTCACTTTTGCACTTCTCCTTTATATGTATTCCTGTACAAGTTCGTCATAAAGTTTTCTGAGATATCTTCGTCTCTTCATATTATTGTTGGTGTTTCCTTTATATAATATAAATGAGTTTATGGCAGCTACATTCATTATTAAAAAACACCACTAGAGGAAATGTTTTTGTATTTCTTGCTACGTTGAATGATCCGCATAGTTTGTCAAGAGTATCTACTCCTCCTTTAGTCAGGTTATAAAAATTTATAATTTCTGGTTTCTTGATATTGCCATCGTTGTGAAGGCTCGAAATCAACAAAACATTCTTATACTTCTTTGGCACGTTTTTATGAAAACCCAAAAAATTAGTCTTGTAGCTGTAATTCAGGGGGAACCTTAGGCTTGTTTTCCTACATAGTCCCAACATATGAAAGTTTTTTTGATGTCAACTCCTTTACCAAATCGTAGTCCGTAAACCAGTTGTCGGCAGTGATGTTTCTCCCACTGTAGAAAATAGGTTTTGCTAACCTTTTTACAACATCCAAAGATTTATTGCTTAAACTAAATGAGTCTTCTGGTTGAGTGCCGGCATATATTTCCATATTATATGCATAACATAGTCGAGAGTCGACCAAAGCATAAATTTTGATCCCATATTTACTAGGTTTTTTGGAATATATTGTATGAAACCGGAACGCCCTCTCAAAACCTCGAGTTTCTCGTTGATTGTGACGTTTTCACCAAGGGAATAGCATTTTTGGCAGTTGCCAACAAATTCTTCAAAAATACTTCTTATAGGAGCTAGGCGGTCAGTTATTCTTCGTTCTTCTCTTGTTTCCAAGTCATCAAAACGAATAGCTCGCATTAAAATTGGAATCGCTTTATACTCATGACCGTTAGAAAGTCATCCATTCTCCATAATTCATCGAGATTCAGGCGATTCGCGTGGTACACCCACCGAGATAAAGTAGCCCGAACAAGGGTTTTTATTTCCACTTTGTCTGTCTGTCGAGCGTATCTTGAACGAGAATAGTTATCTTGTATGGTAATAATAAAATTGTTTGTATTGTCTTCAATGCATTGAATCATTGTGGCAGTGATAAAGGATTTCCATGAATCAAAAATATTTGTAACGTTTTAAGCAGGGCCGATGATTCCAGGTAGATGAACTAAAATATTTTTTTTATCTCGCCTTTGTTTGTTTCTCGGCTGTTTTTTCCATGTCCAAACATTGATATTTTTTTTCTTTTTCTTTTGAATAGCTTGAAAGGTTGATTGATTGGTCTCATTTTCGTCATCTTCTGAGCTGGACCGAGCACTCAGTTTGGTGTCTGAATTTTCATCTCTTTCCGAGATGGGCTTTTCTTCATCAGTATCACTATCTTCTGCAAAACAGTTATCTTGATCACTCTCATTGTCGGTATCACACAAAATTGCATTTAGTAAAGCTTGCACGTCCAAAGGATTGTTCAAATTAAAAATCTTTTTGTCAGCCATAGTGACTGAAAAAAATTAACATATTTAAGAAATAAAAAAGTTAAAAAATAAAATGATACAGTCATTAAAGTCGCGCGTATCTGACACATACTAGTCCGTTAAATTTCAGTGTTAGTTTGAATCAAGGGTAAATTCAATTTGTATGTTAGTTTAAATTACCAATGAATTACAAATTTAACAACAACTAATTATAAATAAAATATTTAAAAAACTTACGTGGATGGACGCGCGTATTCCTGAGATACAAAACACTTGTTTCTATCTTAATGTGTACCGTAGAAATCGTCGGTCAAGACTGTGTTAGGGTGTGGTCGAAAGAAGCGGGTAGACAAGAGGGGAGATCCAAAGCTCGCCAAGAACCGAAGAACAGTAAACAAGCATCTCCGCTGCGTATCTGATTCACACCCGCACCTATCGGAAGGTTAATGAGCCCTCCACCTCCACTCACTGCTTTTCGTAATGTACTACCATGCTTCACTTCACTGATCATTTTCTTTTTGTATATGGATGCTCCAGCTCAGTTAACAACTCTCCGAAGACTATAACACTTTCAGCAAAAGCACAGGTAGCGTCACTCTTGTCGTTTAGTCAAACTAAGAATGCGGTTGATACAACAACAATGAAAGTTGTTGGTACAAAATACTGACATTGCAAGTAAAATCCAAATAGCTAAACATAGTAATTTATTGCCCAATAATATTCTTAGTATAATTGCGGGTCCCTCAAACTGCGGAAAAACTAACGTTATGATTTCTCTGTTAAAACATCGAAATGTTGTTAAATTTGAAAATATTTATATCTATTCGAAATCATTGCATCAATCCATATATATATATATATATTTGAAGCAGGCAGTTAAGTCTATTTCCGGACTGGGATTCTATACGTTTTTAAATAACAGTGGAGTGATTCCGCCTGAAAAAGCCAAGTCAAACTCTGTTTTCATTTTCTATGACATTGCCAGCGAGAAACAAGATAACGTTCGATCATATTTCTGTATGGGACGTTATCATAGCATTGACAGATTTTATCTACGCCAAACATATACAAGAATACCAAAACACCTTAATCGAGATAATACCAATTTTTTGATTATATTTAAACAATAACATGAATTTAAGGCACATTAACAATGACCATGTGAACACAAAAATGACTTTCGAACAGTTTAAAATAGTATGTGCTGAATGTTGGTGTGATAAATATGGATTCTGTGTAATTAATAAAGACAGCCCTATAAATAACGGTCGGTATCGAAAGGAATTCGATACATTCATAACACTATAAAGAACAAGCTCACACTGTGTAAGCAATTTATAAATTGATAAGATTTGTTAAGAGCACTCAACAGAAGTTTACAGGATCAGATTAACAGTTGAAAGCAGTTCAATAGAAATAGTTTTCAGGACTTGTTTAACAGTTCAAGGGTTAGCATTAGCAGTTCAAAGCAATTCAGTTGCATCTCAAAGGATCAGTTTAATGGAACTCGATAGCTATTCAATACACTTTAATGACAGGTCAATACGGTTTGAGCCCAGCAACAGTGAAGGCAGTTCCCAACAATTTGAAAAAGAGAGAAATCGATTTAAGTACTGCGAAAGTCATTTCGACATCAAATTAGAGCCTATTGAAAGAATATTTCAAACTATCTTAGATACCGTTCGTAACTTCTTGAATTGCTGCAGCTGTTGTTCCAATAAACAATGAAAAGGACAATCCACGAAAAGCAGTTACTCAGGGATCTATTAAAGACAACTAATTCGATAAGGAAAAAGTACCAACAGCGGTAAGCTAACAAAGTCGGAACAGAGGTTCAGATAGAGGAAACTTTTAAACCAACCAAGTTTGGGAAGAACAAGACATAAAAAATGAAATAAAGGAAGAACATTCACAACTTTGAGTTAAACATGAAGGGAAAGAAGAGAAAAGAGAGGAAGATAGTGAAGAAGAAGAAGACAGTTTGAAGAAAGATAGTGAAGAAGAAGATAGTTTCAAAACTTCTCCACCAAAGATTAAGCGAAAACTTAATCACAGCAGCACTTCATCTAATTCTTCTACAAAAGCTGTTCGTAAATATGTTACCTCTCCGGGGACAAAAAGATCTTGAAGTCTACATGAAGCAAAACCATTTTTCAGATATTTCTAAACAATATCTTGGTATTTATGTAAATCAACCGACTGTAATTGACAGTATTTATGGTGTATACAAGGATGACGATGCTGAGGAGCATTGGAAAATAGGAAATTCGAATTTCATAATCGATGGCAATCAAATACTTCTAGATGAGAATTCTTACATGGGATCTCAAGGTTTATATGAATTGCTTTTTATGAAGAACCCAGATCAAACATTATATACCAATGAAGATTTAGAGAGCTATAAAAATATTCTTCTGCATAGTATTGCTAACAGGCCTTCTTATGACTGTAGTAGTCAAGTCAATGGAAATTGAAGCTTTAAGTATACACAAATAAATTCTAAACTGTTGAATAGCAAAGAAGGAAAAGGGTTAAAACGAACGGCCAACATTAAAAACAACAACTACAGCTTAATGTAAACATCTAACAAACAGAAAGACCATATATATTGGGGTGATCCGAACGAAGTAGTAAGTCGATTGTAGTTACTCATTGCACCACAACAAGCCAGTCACAATAATCATAACAACGAAATAATACCAATTATTGAAGAATTGAAAGAATCACAAATAATAGAATTAATACGATAACTATTACCATCATCATCATTCACTAGTTATTATTATTATTATTATTTATAAATGGGCGTTGATAAATTTGGTTGATTTTCAAACGAAAGTGGAGGAAAACGTGGCTTGCAAGGAATTCAAGGACCACCAGGTCCGCAATATCTGCAAGGTCCTATAGGTCAGCAGGGACCACCGGGTAAGGCTGGTCTACAAGGTTTGCCTGGTGCAGAATTTAATAAAATGGAAAGCGGTGATTACATCCTAAATTTCAAACGATTCAAGAATCTTGGATTCTCCATAGAAGATGATGATGCTTGTTCAAAAAACTACGTTGATATTAACATTGAAAAACTGAAGAAATATGTAGACAAACAACATCAAGTTCAAAACGACAAAAGCGTCGCTGATGATGATGATGATGAGAATGTTTAGTGATACTCACTTATATACAAATATCAACCGTATACCGATATTCAGGTCATTCTAAAAGAGCAAACAAGAAGTAGTAAACGAATTGCATAAATCCGCTCGAAAAAATTTTAAGCAACGACGCATTATAATAAAAGGTTTGGATGACTTGTGGCAGGCTAATTTAGTCAAAATATGTTAGCAATAATACTGGGTTTTGTTTCCATTTGACGGTCATCGACACATTTTCAAAGTTTGCGTGGACGGCTCCAATCAAAAAAAAACTGGCGATTTAGCAAATTTTCCAACAAGGACAAGAATTCACAAACATACGATGGAAAAGAATTCTACAACAAGCACTTTAAAAATGGCATGGAGATATATCAAATAAACCATTATTTTACATATAGTCCTCTTAAAGCATCAATTGTTGAATTGTTGTTGATTCAATTGAACACTATTGAATATTATGTGGGAAGAGTTTAGTATGAATGGCAATTATAGGTGGATCAATCAAGATGATGATATAATCATTGTCTTCAATAATAAAGACCGCCGAACAATAAGAATGGCTCCGTCTGCTGGGAATAGATCCAATGAAAAATTGCTCCAGTCCATCGTATACAACTACATTAAGGTATAGGTCCTTTTAAATATAACATGGATGATCACGTGCGAATCAGTAAATACAAACATATATTTGAAAAGGTTTATACACCAAATTGGACTACGGAAGTTTTCAGAATTCGACAAATTCGTATAACGAATCCCATTTTATATTTATTGGAAGATTATGAAGGAAATAAAATTGAAGGCGGTTTTCATGAGCCTGAGCTTTTGAAAGCTAAGCATCCGTCAGTTTATCTTGTGGAGAAAATATTAAAGAAATAATGGTAATCAAGCCTTTGTGGAATGATTGGAATTCTCGGCGAAACACTATTTCTGGATAAATAGTAAGAATATGGTTCTTTAATATAGAAATACGTAATAAAACATTGTAGTTTGGCTGAAACAATATTTTTTTTATTTTCATCTTATTTTACTATATTTATTTATTAATTTTATGTATAATTGAACAAGTTTTTTAATTTTACATATTTTTCTATGAACACTATAACATTCAGAAGTGTCTGGTCCACATTTTGCATCATCATATGCCCATGGGCAGCTCACATAATGCTTTCTATATTTGCTAAATTTCTGAGGCATATCAGTGTAGGGGTTTAGGAAACTATAGATGCTTATAAATTCGTTGAAGTGTTTCTTTCAGAATTAACGCTGGGTTAGCACAAAAGAAATGTTTGTAATCATCTATAGAGCGTCGAAGGTCGTTGTCTACATCGTTGTTGTTATTCGTCGTCGTTGTAACCATTTTTCAAATCGAAATGTAGTGGTTGGAGGTTCAAGCTATACTCATAGTATAGGTTTACTTCATTTTCTTTAAATTCGAAAATTCTATATAGGTCTTATAGTTTGGATCTTCCTGCTTTATATATTCAACCTCGCGATTACTAAGAATTCTTTCAGCCTTGAACTCATGATATTTATAACAAGCGATTTTGAATGAGCGTTTGGAATAGTTGCTGTCATATAAACATCGAACTGTTAATATTTTGTAATCGTCAAACTCTAATTTAAAATGTCTGTAAAAAATATTTTTACTCTCGATTATTCCAACCATTTTCATCTCTTTCTTTATAAAATCTTGCCGAAATCCTTCTATTGCTTCATCGACTGAAACAAATTTTCTCGATAATTCTTTGGCTTTTGTTGTTGTTGCTATGATAGTTGTAGTTCTTGGTAGTATTTGTGGAATATCCGCGCATGATGATGAAATAGACACATCAGCGTCATTTTGAATCAACGTGTCCGTTCTTGTTAGAACTGTGCTCACAGTCAGAAGTCGAAAAGATAATGCCACTTGCACTGTATTGTTATCACGAAGCGAAAGATTAAACGCTAAGTTATTACTACTTTCCTTGTCACTAAGAGTTACCACTGACAGTGGATTGCCTTTAAGGAAAGACACTCCAACAGTCAATATAAGGATTAATTTCAACGACACCATTCTGTATGTCCAATCAATTTTCAGATATAAACTGATTCCTTTTCACTATCCTGGGTCTATTTATACTGCTCTGGATGCTTCAAATCATTTTTTTTGTTTTGCTTGCTGCACTAAATAAATAAGTAAATAAAAAAAATTGGTTCATATATTTATTTTATTTGGTTATATATTAGTTTTGGGAATCACATTTTACTCGTATATTATCACTGAAAAAATTTCCCCTAATTCTTATCAATATCTATGTACTAACCCTATCTTCTCTTAACATCTAAATAATTTAAAGCTGCTTTATTTATGCATTCTTTTGTAAAGATTATGCAACCTAGGTCTTAATACGTACAAAGTTCCTCCAAAAAAAATTTTCTGAATAAACAATCCCTATAACTATCTAAATATAAACCATCCATAATAAAAATTTTAACAACTTTAGCCTTCTTAATAACTTCACGGTTTTCTACACTAAACGAAGACATTTTTGACGTTAATCCTATAAGTTCTGTCATAATATTTCCGTGATTTACATCTTTCATTACACCTAAGACTATTGCATTCTTCTGTGAAATACTACATGGATTTTCATTAGCTTATTTCGACGTATCAAAATACTTATCAATATCATGCAAAATACCTTTGAAAAATTATTGGTTTCAATTGTGTAAATAAAAAAATTCGTATCCATATAATTTAGAATTAATTTATCATTATACTTGGGCTTCATATAATGATAATGGAAATCGTACATCTTCAACTTATATAGGTCGAGTTTCCCAATCCGTTACGATTTTCAAATCCTTTCTTTTGTCTACGTTTTCATAGTTTTCTCATATATCGCATTGGTCAATAGCTTACAGAATTTTTTTTCGAATGAATTCTTACTTATCGTGCGATAATGTGTATTCAAGTCTTTATATATATTTTCAACCAACAAGATTGTTTCAATTGTAAAACTCTATAGACGCGGGTCAATTTCAAACCATTTCGAATGCATTGCTGCAGATTTCTATAGTGAAGAACATATATTTTCTTGTCTATCAAGTCAACGATGAGTTTGGTCGTTTTCGAGCCATCCGGTATTTTATTTTGTGCGCAGAAAGGAAAGTCATTGCGTTGGTTATATAGAGTAGTTAGATACTCCGAATCCACTTCCAAAATGTACCCAATATCCGAATCTGCGGGAATATTGAGAATATCAATGGCATCTATTTCTCTAACCCACTTAAATTCAGCGTACGGAAATGGTTATGACATAGCCCAGTCATATAAGTTGTTCGCGTCTAAGTAAATTATATATTTGGAAGAAAGTTCGTCTTTATAAATCTGCATGAATTTATCATTGGCAGCCGAATGACGAAGTAAACATTGGGTAATGATCCAATAATTATACTTACACTTTGCACAAAATTATGCATGCTGATATCTATAAAAAGCTCAAACGTAATGGATGTAGTTTTAAGCATAGCATTTCACGATAGTCCAGGTGTCGTGTAATACTGATAAGGATCGAGCCCATATATATTTTTGCAAATTTTTTGGAAGTTTTCGAAAACGTCTGTTAGAACGAGAACATCTACTTTTAAGTATACTTACAAATAGTCCCAAATTACCGTGCAACCCAATTCTCTCCAAACATTGTGTGCATGTTTTTAATCTGTTTCGTTACACTCAGCGTTTATCATTTTATTGAAGAATCGATCCCGAGATGGTAGACAAGTTTCATTCAATCTATCGCAAGAGCTTATATAATCGTAAGGAAAAACACCCTTTTGCGTTAGAAGCTGAAATTTTTATCTGCCTTCATATGCTGAAGTGACAGTTTTCAAATCTTTTTGAGCCAAATTTTTAACAAGAGCATCCAAACTGCTCTGCATTAACGAGTCCAAAAATATAAGCTCTATCGTTTCAAAGTTAAACATACAATTCTTTATTAATGGGTATTATTGAAATATCCCCATCAAAACAGTCTAACTCTTTCACAAATAAATGACAATCGTAGCCCGAGAGGTTATGAAACAGTATTGGAATAAATTTTGGAATGCGAAATAATATATTACATGAGCTATGCGCAGGACTTCGATACTTCCTAGTAAAATGACAATGATCGCCAACTCTGTCATCTCCTAAATCCTTTTGGCATATATGGCAAATAAATAATTCTTTCTG
Source organism: Oxycera nigricornis (assembly GCA_963942545.1). NCBI lineage: Eukaryota > Metazoa > Arthropoda > Insecta > Diptera > Stratiomyidae > Oxycera > Oxycera nigricornis. The sequence goes on along the minus strand of OZ012663.1, from coordinate 62,545,883 downwards.
AGTTCTTTCTACCTCACAAGTTAGGTGATCCATAGATTTCGAATTCTTTATGTTATGAGCGTAAAGCCATTTTATATCAGCTACTATGAAATTTACAAATTTTGTAACTGAATCAGGTACCTTAGAAATTCTTAATAAATCTAACTTATAATCAAAAGAACATTTAAAAAAATACACGAACGCACAAGGTATATATTCCTGAATTGTAGGCGTTGTTGAAATTGATGGGTCGGGCTCGAATGTCTGAAGATCCTGAAGCAGACATTCAAAATCGGCATAGATCGCAAAAGGTACATCCAGTTGCCGCTCGTAATTTTTAAATTTCAGCGTAGATTTGTCGGAGTTTAGCATTTTGACGACAATTCTGCCGCATTCATTTTTATGCTCTTCCAATCGTTCAACCGAATCGAAATGTTGAAGGCAAATATTACACACATGTATTGCCCAACGGTTTAGGGTTTTTTGTGTGCGAATTAATCTGTGAAAAACAGTTTACTTGCAACCTTCTGAAAGAAAATATAATTTAATGCATTTTCGTTCCTTGACATACTTTTTTCCACACATAATGACTATTTTCACCAGCCTGCAGCAGCCCTTGTTAGGTAATGCAAACTAACGACTTTTCTTATTTCACCATTGTATCCAAATAAGTTGATGCTGATAGTATGATTTATTTTTCCAAAAGAGCAATATCTGTCACTCTAAGTGGAAACGTTAGTCTCCAAAAATTCAACACTTTTCCATTGTCGAGTCGTATGACATCGTGAGCAATGTTACCGATCTGGTATGAGCTGGTATGAATCTCGCTATCACTGGATATAATGCGGAAATGATGCTCCACTTGAAGCAATAAACATCCTTTTTGTTTACATTGAAAATCGCGCATTTGTTGGCTAATTGTCTGGGTCTTAAAATAAAACTCGTCCACTTTATAATCGCTTATAATCGTTGACTTTAAACTCACTATGGGTTATTTTGATCAACGCCCATCCACTATCATTTTCGTGGAACCTTTCCATTTTCTCCTTTATTTGCAATACCATAGTACCAAATTAATTCCCTAATTCGGGAGGGTTCAGTATCACCTCCACTTTTGTTAACTTCCCAGTATATGTGAAGTTTTTGTAATCGCCTCGAAAATCGAAACTGAAATTTTCAACATATCTTTACGTTTTGAGGTCTTTAGAGTATAGTGTTTTTAGAAAGAAGTAATTATGTGTGTGTGTGTATGTACGTACGTCCGTACGTACGTAAGTGCGTTCGTGGACAGTTTTTTCTTAGAGCATAACTCACGTAAACAAAGTCGTATCGACTTCGTTTAGATGTCAATCGAAGCACCCTTTTAATCTTAAGCGCTGATTATTAACTTCCCAGTATATGGGAAGTTCTTGTAATCGACTCGAAAATCGAAATTGAAATTTTCAACATATCTTTACGTTTTGAGGTTTTTAGAGTATATTTTAAGTGTTTTTAGAAAGAAGTATGTATGTGTGTATGTGTATATACGTACGTACGTACGTATGTGCGTTCATGGGCAGTTTTTTCAAAGAGCGTAACTCACGTAAACAAAGTCGTATCGACTTCGCTAAGGTGTCAATCGAAGCGTCTTTAGAATCTTAAGAGCTGATTAGTTTTTGGAAAACTTCGGTCAAGGCGATTTGCTGTTTTGCCCGTTTGAAGGTCATATCTGTCATGCGTTATATCTCGCGAACCAAACCTAGGATTTCCTTGATCAAGAAGTCAATCGACGCGTATTAACATTTATGTGATTCTGTGAAGTTTTAAAAAAATTCGTTCGAGGTGTTTTTTAATTTTTTAAAAAAAATTGCAAAAAGTTGTGTTTTTTTCAAAAACAATAAATTTTTAACCTTATTGTCAAGTCCAAGTAATCAAAGTTTATATAATATACATACTCCAAACAGTTTTTATAAAAATGTCATCAAAATTTTTACTCATGATTACAAAAAAGTCAAATAAAAAAAAATTCATTAACAGTCATCATGCTGTTCAAGGTCATTTCTGTCATGCGTTAGATCTCGCGAATCAAACATAGGATTTGCATCGTTTAGGTGTCATTGTACGCGTATTAATATTTTTGTAAATCTGTCGCGTATTTAAAAAAATCTTTGGAGCCTTTTTTTTAATTTAAGAAAAAAAGATGTAAAAAATTGGTTTCTTTTCGTAAACAATAAATTTTTAAGCTGATTTGCGAAAAATAGTAATCAATCTTTATAAAATTTATATATTGCAAGCAATGTTTGTAAAAACATCATCAAAGCTTTTCCCCATGATTACGTGAAAAATCAAATAAAAAACAAGCCGCGTGGTGCGACCCTTGAGGTCCACACGGTCAACTTCCCAGTAATATCTACATAAACATCAACAACATTACAACAATGAGAGGTATTCATAGCAGTAACAGGAATGAGTAAATAAGAATCATATCGTCTACAGGAGGGTCCATTGATTACGTAAGGTTTTTGGTCGATGAGGACAGATTGAATATTCACGCGGATCAATCGGTGGGGGCCTTTTTGGTCTTGAACATTTTTGTTGGTTTTTATAATTTAAGCATTTTTTTTTTAAATAAAAGACTATAAAAACTATGTAAAAGCTGCTCAAATTATGCAAATATTTAAAAACTTTGATTGAATTTACAACAATTTTTTAGAATAAAAAAAAAATAAAGTAAAAGCATTCGTATGAACCCTCTTTAAATGGTAACTTTGAATGATTTTTTATTTTTCATTTATTTTTTTTTATAATCAAGGAAGAAAATTTTGCCGGTTTCTCTTCAAAACCTGATAAGAATGTATACATTTTATAAACATTTATTACTGTGCTGTGCAAATCAGGTTAAAAAATATTTTTTATGAAAATAACTATAATTTTTTGCATTTTCTTCTATTAAATTAAAAAAAAGCTGAAACGAGTTTTTATAATGTATAAACTTCACAAAGATATTAATACACGTCAACTGACACCTTAATGATGCAAATATTATATCTGGTTCGTGAGATATAGAGAATGATAAAAATGACCTTGAAAATCATGATGACTTTTAGTGATTTTTTATTTTTAATTGAATTTTTTACGTAATCATGACAAAATGGTTTGATGTTGGTTTTATAAACATTGTTTGGAGTATATAAATTTTATAAACATTGTCTACTTATTTACGCAAATCAGGTTAAAAATTTATTGTTTATGGAAAAAAACCCTAATTTTTTGCACTTTTTTTTCTTAAATTAAAAAACGGCTACAACGATTTTTTTAGAAATTTGATATATTCACGCAAATGTTGATACGCGTCGATTGACACCTCTATGATGCAAATCGTATGTTTTGTTGGCGAGATATAACGCATGACAGAAATGACCTTCAAAGGGTCAAAACAGCAAACCCCCCCGACCGAAGTATCCCAAAAACTAATCAGCTCTTAAGATTGCAAAGACGCTTCGATTGACACCTTAACGAAGTCTATATAATTTTGTTTACGTGAGTTATGCTCGTAGAAAAAAGTGTCCACGAACGTACGTACGTACGTACACACACACACACATACATCTCCCTTTCTAAAAACACTTTATATATACTCTATAGACCTCAAAACGTAAAGAAATGTTGAGAATTTCAATTTCGATTTTCGAGGCGATTACAAGAACTTCCCATATACTGGGAAGTTAATAAAAAATCATTTAAACTCATCAAGATTTTCAAGGTCATTTTTATCATTCACTATATCTCACGAGCCAGATATAATATTTGGATCATTAAGTTGTCAGTTGACGTGTATTAACATCTTTGTGAAGTTTTCAACAATATAAAAATTCGTTTCAGCCATTTTTTTAATTTAATAGAAGAAAATGCGAAAAATTGTGGTTTTTTTATAAAAAATATTTTTTAACCTGATTTGCACCGCACAGTGATACCAGTTTATAAAATTTATACATTCTCATTAGTTTTTGAAGAGACACCGGCAAAATTTTCCATGATTATGAAAAAAAGTAAATTAAAAATAAAAAATCATTCAAAGTTACCATGTAAAGAGGGTTCATACGAATGCTATTACTTTATACCCTGTATTCTAAAAAAATGTTGTAAATTCAATCAAAGTTTTAAAATATCTGCATAATTGAGCAGCTTTTTAATAGTTTTTATAGTCTTTTAATTACAAAAACTGCTTAAATTTTGAAAACCAACAAAAATTTTCAAGATCAAAAAGGCCCCCACCAATTGATCCGCGGAAATATTCATCGACCAAAAACCTTACGTAATCAATGGACCCTCCCGTAGACGATATGATTCATATTAACTCATTCCTGTTACTGCTATGAATACCTCTCATTGTTGTAATGTTGTTGAGATTTATGTAGATATTACTGGGAAGTTGACCGTGTGAACCTCAAGGGTCGCACCTCGCGGCTTGGTTTTTGTAACATTTCAGTCGGGGGGTTTATTGTTTTGCCCGTTTGAAGGTCATTTCTATCATGCGTTATATCTAGCGAACCAAACATACGACTTGCATTGCTAGGGTGCCAATCGACGCGTATTAACATTTTTGTGATTCTATCAAGTTTTTGACAAATGAATTGCAACAAAATTGAATCATCCCCTTTACCTGCGTAATAAATTGACGCTCCCCTAGATGACCCGATTAATATTAAGTCATTCCAATTACTGTTATGAGAGGTACATTATTATTATTTAAAGTAGTATTATTTTCATAATTATTATTTTGTTTAGTATTTTAAATATTTATGTAAATATTACTGGGAAGTGGACCATGTGGACCTCAAGGGTCGCACCTCGTGGCTTGTTTGGAATGATTTTATACTGATCACACATTCACTGCTCAGCCAACACATCATCATTCATTTTCCTGAACTCCTCAAAGACTTGGATGTTAAATTTTGCCAAGCACTCCTCCAATCTTTTCTGTAGATATTCCTTTAGTGGACCTTCCATTTTTTCCAAAAACTCTCCAACATCAAAACGATTTTCATCCTTATTCTCAAAAACTAGCGTCTCGATTAGGTTACTGAAGCAACTTTGGACCCTCTTCAAATAATCGTCAATCACCTCAGCTGCATTCCTTTTGTGTAAATTTGTTCTCAAGTGGGCTGACCACGATCCACTGACTACATAAATTTTACAATATTGACAATACATTTTTTTTAGTTGAACTATCAAAGTTTCTGTTTAGTATGATTTTTTTAAGCTATTACAAATCACGGTTATTCACTGATCACAGGATTCACAGTATAGTATGTGATTAACAGTTTTAAAACACGATTATTCACTGATCACACGATCACAGTTCACAGTATAATATGTTTTTAACAATTTTAAACCACTTTTATTCAATTACACCACGATTCACATCAATCAACTGCCGAAAATAATAACGAAACTAATAACACCGAAGAAGCATTAGAAAACTCATTTCATTAATCACATGCAGCTCCTTTTATATTCAAAGCAACACATCCTAATTACCAAGTGGAAACCACAATTAGCAAGGCTATTTTCAAGCAACAACAAAAAAACACCAATTAAAAATTCTCTCAACATCTAATTTGGCAAAAAAATATTGCTTTACTCCTTATCAGTAGTATGGATAGGAGAGTTCTGGACCACTTTTTCCCACGGTCCCCATTTTTTTCCCACGGGTATCGGATTACCGCCCCCGCAGGACGTCACCTGTTATCGCTTCCGGTGGCGCCAGGCACACTTTTTCCCACGGTCCCCATTTTTTTCCCACGGGTATCGGATTACCGCCCCCACAGGTATCGGATTACCGCCCCACGGGTATCGGATTACCGCCCCCACGGGTATCGGATTACCGCCCCCGCATGACGTCACCTGTTATCGCTTCCGGTGGCGCCATTTCTTATCGCTGTCTGGGGCGCCATTTCTTATCGCTGTCTGGGGTGTTTCCCACGGGCAGGTGTTTCCCAACCGCGATGAGTCATGCTGATGAATAGGTGTGATAAGAAGTCAAGGTCAAGGTCGGTGTCAAGATGTTTTCCCACGGCCAGGTGTTTACCAACCGCGATGAGTCATGCTGATGAATAGGTGTGATAAGAAGTTAAGGTCAAAGTTCAAGGTGTTTTCCCAACCGCGGTGAGAGTCATATCCCAGGAAACACCTATGACATCATCTTCAATTTCGCAACAAAATGCAATATTCTGAGTCATATCTCAATTCTGAGTCATATCCCAGGAAACACCTATGACATCATCTTCAATTTCGCAACAACACGCAATATTCTGATTTCGCAACAAAATGTAATATTCTGAGTCATATCTCAATTCTGAGTCATATCCCAGGAAACACCTATGACATCATCTTCAATTTCGCAACAACACGCAATATTCTGATTTCGCAACAAAATGCAATATTCTGAGTCATATCACAATTCTGAGTCATATCCCAGGAAACACCTATGACATCATCTTCAATTTCGCAACAACACGCAATATTCTGATTTCGCAACAAAATGCAATATTCTGAGTCATATCTCAATTCTGAGTCATATCCCAGGAAACACCTATGACATCATCTTCAATTTCGCAACAACACGCAATATTCTGATTTCGCAACAAAATGCAATATTCTGAGTCATATCTCAATTCTGAGTCATATCCCAGGAAACACCTATGACATCATCTTCAATTTCGCAACAACACGCAATATTCTGATTTCGCAACAAAATGCAATATTCTGAGTCATATCTCAATTCTGAGTCATATCCCAGGAAACACTTATGACATCATATTCAATTTCGCAACAACACGCAATATTCTGATTTCGCAACAAAATGCAATATTCTGAGTCATATCTCAATTCTGAGTCATATCCCAGGAAACACCTATGACATCATCTTCAATTTCGCAACAACACGCAATATTCTGATTTCGCAACAAAATGCAATATACTGAGTCATATCTCAATTCTGAGTCATATCCCAGGAATCACCTATGACATCATCTTCAATTTCGCAACAACACGCAATATGCTGATTTCGCAACAAAATGCAATATTCTGAGTCATATCTCAATTCTGAGTCATGTCCCAGGAAACACCTATGACATCATCTTCAATTTCGCAACAACACGCAATATGCTGATTTCGCAACAAAATGCAATATTCTGAGTCATATCTCAATTCTGAGTCATATCCCAGGAAACACCTATGACATCATCTTCAATTTCGCAACAACACGCAATATTCTGATTTCGCAACAAAATGCAATATTCTGAGTCATATCTCAATTCTGAGTCATATCTGAAACACATTACCCCAAATACCTAAACCTTGAATCATCTATATAAACATCCTGCACATAATATTCCCATAACCACAAAAATAATAAACATCCACTTGAAATCCAATAACTTCCCAGAAACGAAAATGCTAATCACCGGAAATTCCACTGATAAGGTGGAACACAAAAGATCGTATTACTGCACTAGTTGCAAATCGGATCGGCATAACGTAAATAATTGCCCTTATTTGAAAGATAAAGATAAAAGAAGGAAATAATAAATAAAGATTAGCGATGGGCTAAATTGATGAATATGTGAGATGTGTTTTAAAATAGCAGCTGGATTCATTTCTTATCGCTGCGGAGGTGAGTTTTTATTGCTGCCGGTTGCGTAATCTCTTTTATAGGGTTCGAATATTTTACAAACATTTCAAAATTAGAAATTCGATATGTTGATAAGAGCTTGAGTGAGGGCTATTTTAAATGATTAGACGTTGGAATTTGAATAGCGTGCTAGAATTTTTTGTGAACGACCGGATGTTTTCTCTGCCATATAAAATAAACAAAATTATAGTAATTATAATATTAGGGTACCCTTAAGGAATTTATAAAATAAACAATAGAATTATATAAAAAGACAGGACCCCAACAGGAATCATTCCAGTTGCTATTCTGCGTTGTAAACCAGTATTCATTCAAAGTGAATTTTTATACCTTATCGAAAAAAGATAAAAAGTGATTAAAATTTAAAAAGTTTATTTTAAATATAAAATAACTAAGTTTTTATTTAAAGTGGAAAAGGAAGAATTAGATCTTTCAGATATCCAATCCTCTGCTTTCACTTTGCATCTCAATTAGGAAAGTTTTTATTTTGAGCTCAGTGAAAAACACAAAGTGAATTGTATTCCTTAAAATGTTTTGTGAATTTTGTAATATCGAAGTCAATAGTGCTTGTTGGAACTATCATGTGCGAACCAATGCTCACAAAAATAAATCTATAGAGCCCCTCAACGAACATTTTAAAAGGGTAAAAAGTTGTTTTGGACAGCGAATGGAAACTCTTGTTTTTGAGAACAAAGATGAAGGTCTTTTAAATTCGGCGGAGTTTTTAAAGATGATGGAAGATCCGTTAGTGAATTATCTGATGAGTGCACTAGATGAACGCGTGACACTCAAATTCAACATTGAACTCTTTGCTGAATTCATTAAAATGAATGATGATGATGAAAACGATTGCATAATAAGCATTAAGTCTTTCCATACAAAAATGCAAGCGATAATTCAAAAAAGTGAGTTGAAATTAGCTTTCGATAATATGGCTAATGAAATTCGAATTAAAATGGAGGAATTCCAGGAGAAAGACAGTGGATGGGCTCTCCTTAGAATTACGCACTGTGAGTTAAATATAAACGATTTTAAACCATTGAGAGGAACAAGTTATATTCCGCTACCAAGACAATTGGCAAATAAGAAGGCTTGCATTAATATTAAGAACCGCGACAGTTATTGTTTTAAATGGTGCATAATTTCCGCAATGTGTCCGACAGATCATCATTCACAGAGAACTACATCATACCGAATTGATGACATTGCAGACAGCGTTATACATCTTCAAAACGGTATAGTGTTGAATTTTCGGGGACCCAAGTTTCCGCTACAGGTGCAAGATATTGACAAATTTGAGGAATTAAACCAATCAATCAGTGTTAATTTATTTGGATACGATGAAGAGTTAAGAAAGGTTATCGGTCCATATCATATCACAAAGCAAGAAAAATCACATCACATCAATCTGCTCCTGCTGCAATCCAACGAAGATTGTCATTATGTTTGGATTAAACATATTTCAAGGTATGTAATAGGGAATATTGTGTGTGTGTGTGTATGTGTGAATACATGAATTATTTTTCTTCTTCTTCTTTAAAGGTTGATTCGCTGTCAACAAACGCTACACAATGGTGCTATCTATGTTTGCAACAAATGCCTGCAATATTTTATTTCGAGCGAGAAACTGCAACTGCATAAAAACAGCTGTTGCAGAGTAGTCACGAAAATGGTGGAACCGGAGAAAGCAACGCTGCAGTACAAAAGCTATGGACGACAACTCGAGGTACCTTTTGTCATCTATGCAGATTTTGAATGCCTTCTTCAGGACGTCGATACATGTGCACACAATCCAACACTTTCATCGACGTCAACAATCCAAGAACATACCCCTTGTGCTTTCTCTTATTTCATCAAGTGTTCATTCGATTCAAAATTAGACAGATTCGGATTATACAAAGGTCCAGATTCACCCAAAGAATTCGTTAATTCCATTGTAAATGATGTAAAATGGTTTTATATAAATCATATCAAGAATCCAAAGTCAATGGATGCTCTATCGTCGGAAGAAGAAAAGGTTCAAAGGGAATCGATTTTCTGTCACATTTGTGAAAAAGAGCTTGACAATGATAGAGTCCGAGACCATTGTCACTTTACTGGAAAATATAGAGGTCCCGCTCATAACGAATGCAATCTATTGTATCGAGTACCGAAATTCTTTCCAATATTATTTCACAACCTCTCAGGCTATGATTGTCATTTGTTTGTGAAAGAATTGGATAGCATTGATGGGGAAATATCTATTATACCCATTAATAAGGAATTATACGTTTCATTATCTAAACGAATTCAAGTCGATGAGTTTGAAACGATTGAGCTTAGGTTCTTAGACTCAGCCAGATTCATGCAGAGTAGTTTGGATGCTCTAGTGAAAAATCTTTCTCCAGTAGATCTGAAAACTGTAAGATCAGTATATGAAGATGAGGAGAAATTCCATCTGCTTACAAGAAAGGGTGTATTTCCCTACGATTATATTAACTCGTAGGATCGATTGAATGAAGTTTGTTTACCACCTCGAGAAAGCTTTTACAACAAAATGACAAATAGCGAGTGCAATGAGATTGATTATGAACATGCTGAAAATGTATGGAAAGTTTTCAATTGTACATCGATTTGGGACTATTTGGAATTATATCTGAAGACAGATGTGATGCTTCTGACAGACGTTTTCGAAAATTTCAGGAAAGTTTGTAAAAATATCTATGGACTTGACCCTTGCCAATACTATACAACTCCTGGGTTATCGTGGGATGCCATGCTCAAAATAACATCTGTTAAACTTGATCTTCTAACAGATATAAACATGCATCACTTCATACAACGAGGAATCAGAGGTGGTATTACTCAATGCTCACATCGTCACTCAAAAGCTAACAACAAATACTTGGAAGATTATAAAGAAGAGGATCCTTCCAAGTATCTGATGTATGTAGACGCAAACAATCTATATGGTTGGGCAATGTCACAGCCACTTCCCCATGCTGAATTCCAGTGGGTTGAAAATATATGTGATTCACTATAGAAATCTACAGCAATGCATTGCGAATGGTTTGAAATTGACCCGTGTCCATAGAGTTTTACAGTTTAAACAATCGACTTGGATGAAACAGTACATAGACTTGAACACCCAATATCGCAAAGCCAGTAAAAATTTGTTTGAGAAAAACTTTTTCAAGCTTTTAAACAACGCAGTATATGGCAAAACGATGGAAAATGTGGATAAAAGGAAAGATGTGAAGATTGTGACGGATTGGGAAAGCCGAGGCAGACACTCAGGCGCACGAAGTCTTCTATCCAAGCCAAATTTTCATAGTGCAGCCGTTTTTACCCCCAATATGGCAGCTATTCAAATGGATAGAGTATTCACATGTTACAACAAACCGACTTATCTTGGTTTCACCGTGCTTGATCTATCAAAATTGAAAATGTATGATTTTCATTATCGTTTCATGAAGCCCAAATATAATGAGAAAATTATTCTCAACTATATGGATACGGATTCATTTATCTACACTATTCAAACAAACGACTTTTACAGTGATATTATACCGGATATAGACAATCACTTTGATACTTCTGATTACCCCCAAGATAACATATATAATATTCCGCTGAAAAATGGAAAAGTGTTGGGTATGATGAAAGACGAAAATAGTGGAAAAGTCATGAAGGAGTTTATAGGATTAAGAGCTAAAATGTATTCTTTAAGTATAGAAAATGGTGATACAATTAAAAAAGCAAAAGGTGTAAAGAAGCTTATTATGGATGGACTAAATTTAGATGATTATAGAGATTGCTTGTTTAGAAAAAAGATATTTAGAGGTAGTATGTACGTGTTTAGATCTAAGCTTCACAATTTATATACTGAATGTATAAATAAGGTTTCTTTAAGTTATTTAGATGATAAGCGATATATAAGGGAAGATGGGGTTAGCACATATGCATGGGGACATTATAATATTGTAATGGATGTAGAATAGGAAGATTGAAATAAATAATAAAATTGAATGAAGCAGAGAATGGAGTTTTTGAAAATATTTGTTGTTGTTTCGAGTATCGGAATACCTTTTCTTCAAGGTAATCCCCTACCAGTGGTGAGGATTTCGGCAAGATTTGCTTAGAAAAGAAATGGAATAATCGAAAGTAAAAATATTTTTTACAGACATTTCAAATTAGAATTCGATGACGAAAATATCTTAACAGTACGATGCACATATGATAGCAACTATTCAGAACGTTCACTCAAAATCTCGTGTTTTGAATACCGTGAGTTTGAAGCCGAGAGGATTCTTAGCAATGGCGAAGTTGAATACATAAAACAACAACAAGACCTCAATTATAGATCAGATGTAGAATTTTTAGATTTAAAGAACATGAAGCAAACATATACCATGAGTATTACTTGAACCGTCAACCGCTTCACAACGATGGATACTAAAGACGATAATGATGATCTTCAGCGTTCTATTGAGGAATATAAACAATTTTTTGTTGATAGCAAGCAACTAATTTTAACGGAGCACTTTGATAAATTTGTAAACAATTACACGTTTTTGAAAGCCTACGCTGACATGAAACAAAAAGTCAACAAGTTTGGTAAACATTATGTGAACTGTCCTTGGGCTTATGATGATGCAGAATGCGGTCCCGATACTTGTGAATGTTACAGTGTTCATAGGAGATTGTGTGAAGTTAAAAGGCTTGTTCAATTTTATAAACGATTAACAAATAAATAAATTTTATTTTTCAATTATAACCACAATGTTTTATTTTGAATCTTAACACTAAAACAATGAATGAGTTATTCCATATCTTTAACATTTATCCAGGAATTATGTTCTTTTGAAAACCACTTTACAAATGATTTATTTCCCCTCCTTTTTAAAACTTTTTCCACAAGATAAAACGACGGATTCTTAGCTTTTAGCAGTTCAAGTTCATAAAATCCTCCTTCGATTGGATTTCCTTCATAATCTTCCAAAAGATATGTGACGGGGTTGGTTATTTGAATTTGACGAATTTTAAAAATCTCCGTTGTCCAGTTTGGTGTATATCCTTTTTCAAATATATGCTTGTATTTACTAATTCGTACATAGTCACCCACTTTATATTTCGACTTTCCCATTACTTTAATATTGTTGTACACGGTGGACAGAAGTGACAGTTCATTTGAGCTATTTACAGCAGAAGGAGCCATTTTTATTGTTCGATGTTTTTTGTTATTATACTCCTTGGTCAAATCATCAACGAGACTAATCCACTTGTAATTTCCATGCATGCTAAACTCCTTCCACATCATGTTCTTCAGTGTACGATTGAATCGTTCAACAATTGACGCCTTAAGAGAGCTATACGTGGAATAGTGGTTTATTTGATATTGTTCCATAACGTTTTTGAAATGTTTGTTGTAGAATTCTTTTCCGTCGTCTGTTTGCAAGTTTTTAGGAATGTGCCCCTGTTGAAGTATGTGTTCAATTGCCTTGGCAACTTCTTTACCAGTCTTCATTTTGATAAAAACCGTCCATGCATACTTAGAAAACGTGTCAATGATCGTAAGAAGGAAACGAAACCCTGTATTTTCGCTAGCATATGCTCCCATTTCAACTAAATCCGCTTGCCACAAATCATCCAAACCTTTTATAATAACACGCCGTCGCTTAAATTTTTTTCGAGCAGACGCGTGCAATTCGTTAATAACTTGTCGTTTGCTCATGATAAAAAAGACTAAACTTGTTTACTTGTATTTTTTATTAATATATATATATATATGTATATGTAACGTTAATTCAAACAACATCAACATTTTTATTATTATCGCAGTGAATCTGAATTTGCTTGTCAACATATGCCTTTAGCTTCTCAATATACGTATCAACGTAAACTTTTGTTGTAGCATCATCATCATCTTGGGGCGTGCCAAGATGCTTTAATCGTTTGAATTTAAGAATATAATCACTGTTCTCCGCTTTGTCGAATCCTACACCTGGAGCCCCCTGCGGACCTGGAGCCCCCTGCGGACCTGGAGCCCCCCGAGGACCTTCAGGTCCCTTGGGACCTGAAGGCCCTCGTTTGCCTCCACCTTCGTTTGAAAATCGACCAAATTTGTCAACACTCATTTTTTGAAACAGCTGGTGATTTCTATCGTATTAATTCTATTATTTGCGCTTCTTTCAATTCTTCAATGATCGATATAATTTCGTTGTTATGATTATTGTGACCGGCTTGTTGCGATCCAATGAGTAACTGCAATCGACTCACTAATTCATTCGGATCATCCCAATATATGTAGTCTTTCTGTTTGTCGGATGTTTGCATTAAACTATAATCTTTGTGTTTAGGTGTTTGTCTTTGCCCTCTTCCTTCTTTGTTGATGTTATCTAACAGTTTCGAAATTATTTTTCTATATTTAAAGCTTCGGTTTCCATTTATTTGACTATTGCTGTCGTAAGAACGTCTGTAAGCATTAGTGTGCAGAATAATACTTTTATAGTCTGCTAAATCTTCATTGGTATATAATTTTTCATCTGGATACTTCATAAAAAGCAGTTCGTATAAACCTCGAGTTCCTATGTAGGATTACTTATTTACAAGTATTTGATTGCCATTGATTACGAAATTCGAATTTCCTATTTTCCACTGCTCTCCATCATCATCATCCCTATATATTCCATAAACACTGTCAATTGCAGACGGTTGATTTACATAAATATCTAGATAATGCCTAGGAATCTCCGGAAATTGGTTTTGCTTCATGTACTCTTCAAAATATTCGCGTCCTTTCGCAGGGGCAACATATTTACGAACAACTTTTGTAGAAGAAGAGTTGGATGTTGTGGCGGCGAGATTTCGTTTCAAGTTTGGTGTAGGAGTTTTAAAACTGTCTTCTTCTTCTTCTTGGTGACTATTTCCCTCATGTCGTATTGATGGAGGCTCTTCTTTAATTCCATTTTTTAAGTCTTTATTATTTTGCAACAACTTGGTTCTTTTAACTAATTCTTTGAGAGGGCGCGTGACTGGTTTAAATGTTTCCTCTAGCTGAATCACTGTTCCAGCTTTGTTAGCTTTCAGCTGTTGATACTTTTTCCTTATCGAATTGGTTGTTGCTACAATATCACTGAGTAGCTGCGTCTGTTGTTGCTTATCAGACATTGTTTTTTTCATTTTTTATGAATACAACAGCAACATTTCGTCGTCAAATTTCGAAAGGTATCTACAATATTTTGAAATATTCTTTCAATAGGTTCTAATTTGAGTTTGAAATGGTTTTTGCTGTACCTGAATCGATTTGTGTCTTTTTCGAATTGTTTGGTACTGTCTTCACTGTTGCTGCTGTACTGAAACCTTATTGAATTGTTATCAAACTGTATTGAACAGCTATCGAGCTGCATCTGAACTGCTATTGAACTGCTTGGAACTGGTATTGAACTGCTTTGAACAGGTATTGAACTGCTTTGAACAGGTATTGAACTGCTTTGAACAGGTATTGAACTGGTAATGAACTGATTTGAACTGCTTCGATGTTTTTATAGTATTATGAATACATCAAACCCCTTTCGATATCGACCCTTGTCTAAGGGACTGTCTTTATCAATTACACAGAACCCATATTTATCGCTCCAACATTTTCCACAGATGTTTCTAAACTGATCGAAAGTCATGTCTGTGTTTACGTGATTATTGTAAATGTGTCTTAAATTCATATCATCCTGTTTGAATATAATCAAAAAATTTGCATTATCTCGAATAAGGTGTTTCGGTATTCTCGTATAAGTTTGACACAGATAAAAACTATCAATATTATGATGTCTTCCCATACAGAAATATAATCGAACGTTATCTTGTTTCTCGTTGGCAATATCATCGAAAATGAAAACAGAGTTAGACTCAGCTTTATCTGGTGGAATCACTGCACTATTGTTTGAAAATGTATAGAAGCCTAGTCCAGAAATAGGTTTTACAGCCTGCTTTAAATGTCTATATTTGGATTGATGTAATGATTTCGCGCAGATGTAGATGTTTTCAAATTTAACGCCATTGGGATGTTTCAACAGGGATATCATAACGTTAGTTTTACCACAGTTGGAGGGACCCACAATTATAGCTCGAATACTATTAGGCAATAAATTGCTATGTTTATTTGTAAAGGGTTCATTTGCAATGTCAACATTTTCCACCAATAACTTTTGGTGTTGTTGTATAAACCGCATCCTGATAACTGAAGAGCAAACATGTAAATGACTAGGTTTTAACGAAAGTTTTACAGTCGGCGATGAGTTGCTAAACAAGGTGTATCGCGATCAGTATAAAATGATTGATCATAAAAAGAAATGTACTAGTAGTTTAAGAAAAGCCGTGAGCGGAAGAGGGTTCATTAATACTCTAATTAATAAACTACCGATTGAACTGCATTTGCCTGGCTATCAATATTGTGGACCTGGCACGAAGCTTCAAAAACGACTTGCCCGAGGAGACGCCGGAATAAATCCCCTTGACGAAGCGTGTAAAGAGCACGATATTGGTTATTCACAATTTAAAGAAACGAGCGATCGTCACATACTAGATAAGATATTAACTGAAAAGGCGTGGCAACGCGTTAGATCAGCAGACGCAGGATTAGCCGAACGCACTAACGCGTTACTAGTAGCCAATATGATGAAAGCTAAAGTAAAATTAGGAATGGGATTGAAAGATAAACAGAAATTTGGAACAGTTATTTCTAAAGTCCGAAAAATCATTAAACAGAAGAAACCCAACAGTATGAAGGCGAGTATTAAGGTAGCCGTAGCTGCTGCAAAAAATATTACAAAAGGACGGAAAAAAGCTATCAAAACTCCAAGAATAATACCCATTTCTAAAGTTGGTGGAGTTTTGCCGTTCCTAATTCCTTTTTTCGCAGGATTATCTGCTATTGGTGCTTTATCAGGTGGAGCTGCGGGAATAGCTAAAGCTGTTGATGATGCTAATAATGCCAAAAATACATTAGAGGAAAAAAAGCGACATAACCAGAAAATGGAGCAGATAACATTAGGTCGAGGATTACATTTGAAGCCGTACAGAAAAGGCTTAGGATTGTATTTAAATCCTGTTCCAAAAAACTTTTAAAAACGCTACCCAAGAGAGCATTAAATGAAAATGATTTGAGAAAGTTTGCAAGATTCTTACCAACCTTCAGAGGAGTTTTTATGCGAAATAATTTACCAAAGGGATTTGCCATGCAAAACGAGTGTGGTATAGTAAATTTAGATAATATTCAAGGCTCTGGTACCCATTGGGTAGCGTACAACAAACAAAATCGTTATGTGGAATACTTTGATAGTTTTGGTAATTTACCTCCACCGATAGAATTACTAGATTATCTGGGATCTAATATAAAATACAACTACAATACATATCAAAGCTATGACTCATACAACTGTGGACATTTATGTTTAAGATTTTTATACAAACGTTTGTAAATTGTCTAGTGCATTCATATAAATAAATACTTTACTAAAAAACCCAATCATTGTGTTATATACTGCCATGGCACTAACATTAACTCTCAGTGGAAACACATCCATTCTTACAACCGAGTATTTTCCACCTATCGAATTACAAGATGACTATGTGTGCGGACTTGTTGATTTTCAAACATATAATTCTATACCTAACGTGGATGATAACAATAATTTATTACACATTGGAAAGCACGTTATAGAAATACCCGTTGGATCATACGAAATCGATGATTTTGCAAATTATCTATATAAACAGTTGGCGAAGATCAATGACAAAATAAATTTTTCAATACGTGCCAATAATAACACTCTCAAAAGTGAAATCAAGTCAACTGCTCCTATTTACTTCAACAAAGAGAGATCCATTGGTCAATTTCTAGGATTTGCTGAACGAGAATTAAAAGTCAATGTCAAACACTCTTCTGATCTACCTGTAAGCATAAGTAAAGTGAACGTAATACGGATTGATTGCAACATAATTGGAAATTCTTATATTAATAATATTCCCTCGCATACAATCCACGAATTCTCACCTGAGGTAGGACCAGGCTATAAAATAGTGGAGGTTCCTAGTAATGTCATTTATTTGCCGGTAAACGTTAAACGAATAAGCACGCTAACTCTTAAGCTGATTGACCAAGACGGAGATCTAATAAACTTCAAGGGGGAAACAATAACTATCAGACTTCATTTGAAGCCGCAGAATGTTGTTATATAACGATGATAAATACCTGTCCAACAATGTAGATACAATCAGTTCAACCAGGAAAATCGATCGAGTAAGACCCCGACTAACATTACAAAATAAACAGTTCTTGAAATTACTGGGGTTCAAATTAAAAAAACAAAAATGAGTGAGATTCTGAACGTTACACGTAAAGTCATCTATGACAATAGTATCTCGAAAATTGAAAACCATAGCTACTCTCCATTTTTATCATCATTCAACTGCAGTGATGAAATTAGAATACCTCTACAACAGCAGGACTTGTGTATTTTGCCTAGTCAAAGCTTCATCTATATTGAAGGTGCATTAATTAAATCGGATGGAACAACATCAACAACTGCTAAACTTACGAATAATAGCATCGCTTTTCTATTCGATGAGATTAGATATGAACTGAATGGAGTAGAAATCGATCGAAGCAAGAATGTTGGAATAACATCGACACTGAAAAATTATGTATCACTTAGTGAAAATGAAGTAAATTGCTTTATAATGCCGGTTGGTCGCCAGATTAATCTATCATGCCATCAAGTGGCTACTTTAACTTTTCTGTTCCGCTAAGAAAATTTTTGGGATTTGCCGAAGACTACAAGAAGATTATCGTAAATGCTAAACATGAGCTAATTCTCATTAGATCTAGAAGCGATGAAAATGCATTTCTTTCGCCCAGTGATGATGTATACATAAAAAAATTTAAACTGCAATGGAAGGTGCCACACGTTACCCCAGATGGTTCTGAAAAATTGTCAATGTTGAAATATATTGAATCAGGACAACCAATTCAAGTAAGTTTTCGAAATTGGGAACTGTACGAATATCCGGTTTTACCATCAACGACAGATCATGTATGGAATGTGAAAACTTCAAGCTAACTCGAAAAACCACGATATATTATTTTAGCGTTACAGACAAATCGAAGAAACCTCAAAAGTGAAGATGTCAGCAAATTTGATCACTGTGATTTAACCAATATCAAAATACATTTAAACTCCGAATCGTATCCTTACGATGACGTTAATATAAAATTTACACGTGATCGATTCGCTCTGCTTTATGATATGTACTGCAACTTTCAACAATCTTATTACGGGGTGCAAGCACAACCATTACTCTCACGAAATGAATATAAGAATTCAGCACCAATTATAGTAATTGATTGTTCACGTCAAAATGAATCTATAAAATCAGGTTCAGTTGACATAAGGGTAGATATCAAAACATCTGTAGATGTACCTGCCTTAATAACAGCTTATTGCTTACTTCTTCATGATCGTGTAATAGACAATCCTCTCACTAGTTCAGTTCAAAAACTTGAATAAAAAATAATTCTCTAATCAAATCGAATCATTCAATCATGGCGCCTTTCATCATTGACATGCAAGGATTTAGAGGATACAATAACAACGCCTTTATCATCAAAGAACTATCTATCGTGGATGATTTTCATCGACATTTTTTACTGAAACCCCCCTTCAGCATAACAACACTTTCGAAAGAGCTGCAGTTTCAAGCCAATTGGCTATACGAACATCATCACGGTTTGCAATGGGAAATCGGAAATTCAACGTTTACGGAAATGAAAGGATATCTATATCAAAACATGAAGGGTGCCTCAATATATGTGAAAGGCTCGGAGAAAAAACACTGGCTTGGTAGTTTACTGGGGAACACTATCATGGTTTGCAATTTGGACGACTGTTGCTGTCCTAGTCTGAAAACACTGAAAAAGCACTATCCTAAAATATCAACCTGCACTTTACACGATGGATGTTGTGCGCAACAAAACGCATTCCTTCTGAAAAAATTTATTATACAAGAAAATCTAATTGAATAAAAACACTTTGACTTAACCGAAATAATTGTTTTATTTAAAGAAGTTTTTAAAATACATTTGAATCGATGACTGTTTCATGGAAGTGCAAGTCCTTAGAATCATGACTGCTGCAGCTCAACGATAACTTTGCCGCATTGAAGTCCTCCATAACCTTATCGCTGCATTTTTGGTAACGACCAGGTAGAAATAGCCTCATGATATTGTTTAGGTCTACAACAATAGCTTCGCCGTACCTTCAAAACAAAAAAAAAAATGAAGAAAAAAAAATCAATATTATTTCATTTACAAAGCTCTGTCTTACCTCGTTTCCATTCTTTCTGCAGCTGTAATGCGGTATCGTTTTCCAATCTCCAAGTCGGAAATTTTTGTAAATACCAGGGGTTTGCAGCCAAGTAGTTCGTTTAATGAATCCATACTTCTTCGCAGACGATATTGTCACTTGTAACAAAATCTTTATTCACTTTTTATCTTTTGCAATTTTTTATATATTTTCGACAAGGTATAAAAATTCACTTTGAATGAATACTGGTTTACAACGCAGAATAGCAACTGGAATGATTCCTGTTGGGGTCTTGTCTTTTTATATAATTCTATTGTTTATTTTATAAATTCCTTAAGGGTAACCTAATATTATAATTACCATAATTTTGTATTTAGCCCATCGCTAATCTTTATTTATTATTTCCTTCTTTTATCTTTATCTTTCAAATAAGGGCAATTGTTTACGTTATGCCGATCCGATTTGCAACTAGTGCAGTAATACGATCTTTTGTGTTCCACCTTATCAGTGGAATTTCCGGTGATTAGCATTTTCGTTTCTGGGAAGTTATTGGATTTCAAGTGGATGTTTATTATTTTTGTGGTTATGGGAATATTATGTGCAGGATGTTTATGTAGATGATTCAAGGTTTAGGTATTTGGGGTAATGTGTTTCAGATATGACTCAGAATATTGCATTTTGCTGCGAAATCAGAATATTGCGATAAGGGCAATTGTTTACGTTATGCCGATCCGATTTGCAACTAGTGCAGTAATACGATCTTTTGTGTTCCACCTTATCAGTGGAATTTCCGGTGATTGGCATTTTCGTTTCTGGGAAGTTATTGGATTTCAAGTGGATGATTATTATTTTTGTGGTTATGGGAATATTATGTGCAGGATGTTTATTTAGATGATTCAAGGTTTAGGTATTTGGGGTAATGTGTTTCAGATATGACTCAGAATATTGCATTTTGTTGCGAAATCAGAATATTGCGTGTTGTTGCGAAATTGAAGATGATGTCATAGGTGTTTCCTGGGATATGACTCAGAATTGAGATATGACTCAGAATATTGCATTTTGTTGCGAAATCAGAATATTGCGTGTTGTTGCGAAATTGAAGATGATGTCATAGGTGTTTCCTGGGATATGACTCAGAATTGAGATATGACTCAGAATATTGCATTTTGTTGCGAAATCAGAATATTGCGTGTTGTTGCGAAATTGAAGATGATGTCATAGGTGTTTCCTGGGATATGACTCAGAATTGAGATATGACTCAGAATATTGCATTTTGTTGCGAAATCAGAATATTGCGTGTTGTTGCGAAATTGAAGATGATGTCATAGGTGTTTTCTGGGATATGACTCTCACCGCGGTTGGGAAAATTCCTTTGACCTTGAACTTTGACCTTGACTTCTTATCACACCTATTCATCAGCATGACTCATCGCGGTTGGGAAACACCTGCCCGTGGGGAACACCCCGACAGCGATAACAGGTGACGTCATCCGTGGGGGAAACACCCCGACAGCGATAACAGGTGACTTCATCCGTGGGAAACACCCCAGACAGCGATAAGAAATGGCGCCACCGGAAGCGATAACAGGTGACGTCATGCGGGGGCGGTAATGCGATACCCGTGGGAAAAAATGGGCGCCACCGGAAGCGATAACAGGTGACGTCATGCGGGGGCGGTAATCCGATACCCGTGGGGGCGGTAATCCGATACCCGTGGGGGCGGTCATCCGATACCCGTGAGAAAAAAATGGGGACCGTGGGAAAAAGTGTGCCTGGCGCCACCGGAAGCGATAACAGGTGACGTCATGCGGGGGCGGTAATCCGATACCCGTGGAAAAAAAATGGGGACCGTGAGAAAAAGTGGTCCAGAACTCTCCTATCCATACTACTCTTATCTAAAACTATCCTGAATCCATTACTCAGAACATATGCTAAATTCTAGAAACCGCAATAAATTCGAACATTTCCTTATCTTCACAAGCGAATAAGAGAATTCAAATCCACCCGAACTACGCAGATTAGATGAATTTAATATATCGCGGTTTAAACATTTACGCTACAATACAATATCAAATACGACCTTGGAACAACACACTTTATCACTTCAAGCACCTCACCATCTCAATCTCTTATCACATCTCTCAAAAACAACATCATAAACACTCCAAACACACACACAACCGCAAACCACAAACAAACAAACACGCTCCAAACTCAGCCAACCACAAACGCATCCAAACCTAGCTCCTTATCTACAACACGATCTCCAAGCTAACCACAAGCCATTTTCATACAAAGTGATCTGGAGTCCGCATATTCTATCTACTGAGGCTGATTGTAAATTTATTCTATCGTTATTGACTGATATGTTATACGCAATACTGGTATCATCTTGAAAAAAATGCCTTAATGGGAATTTTTAACTTCCCAGTATATGGGAACATCTTGTAATCGCCTTGAAAATCGAAATTTTCCACATATCTTTACGTTTTAAGGTCTTGTCAATCAGAGCGTCTTTGCAATGTTAAGAACTGTTAAGTTTTTGGGACACTTTGGTCAGAGGGGTTTGTTGTTTTGATCATTTGAAGGTATTTTCTGTCATGCGCTATAGATATAGCGCAGTATTTTTTAACTTCCCAGTATATGGGACGTTTTGAGGTCTATAGAGTATCTATAAAGGGTTTTTAGTAAGGGAGATGTGTGTGTGTGTACGTACGTACTAGAATTTGAACGTTCGTGGAAACCTTTTTCAACGAGCATAGCTCACGTAAACAAAGTCTTATCGACTTCGTGAAGGTGTCAATCGAAGCGTCTTTGCAATTTAAAGAGCTGATTAGTTTTTGAAAAACTTCAGTGTGGGGGGCTTGCTGTTTTGCGCGTTTCAAGGTCATTTCTGTCATGCGTTATATCTCGCGAACCAAACATACGATTTCCTTTATCAAGGTGTCCACCGACGCGTATTGATATTTTTGCGATTCCTTCAAGTTTTAAAAAATATTTGGAGCCGTTTGCTAATTTTAAAAAAAAGTGCAAAATAATAGTTTTTTTTTCAAAAACAATAAATTGTTAATCTTATTTTCAAGTCGAAGTAATCAATGTTTATGTAATTTATATACGCCAAGCAATCCTTGTAAAAACATTCTCAAACCTTTTTCTCATGATTAAAAAAACATTGAATAAAAAATAAAAAATCATTAACAGTCATCATGATCTTTAAGGTCATTTCTGTCATTTACTATATATCACGAACTAGACATAACATTTGCATCATTAAGATGTCAATCGACGTGTATTAATATCTTTGTGATTTTTCTAACATTACAAAAATTTGTTTCAACCGTTCTTTATAATTTAATAGAAGAAAATGCGAAATTTAGTGTTTTTTTTCCGAAAAAAAATATTTTTTCAACCTGATTTCCACAACTCAGTAATAAATCTTGATAAAATTTATACATTCTTATCAGTTTCCCATGATTATGAAAAAAAACTAAATAAAAAATAAAAAAAATCATTCAAAGTTACAATGTAAAGAGGGTTCATACGATTGTTATTACTTTATATCTTTTATTCTAAATAAATTGTTGTAAATTCAATCAAAGTTTTAAAATATTTGCATAATTAGAGCAGATTTTTAATAGATTTTACAGTCTTTCAATTAAAAAACTGCTTAAATTTTGAGAACCATCAAAATTTCGATCAAATTTGCACTTGTGGTAATCAACGCTTTGAATGGTAAAATGTTTCATAGTCAATACTTTGCAAGATAATATGCTATACAAAGCTTTCATCAAATAAAAAATTGTAGTTTTAGTAGATTCATTCTTTAGTAGTCGTAAGATTTCAATTATTTCCTCCATCATCATTTGTAAAACATTTCACTTTTTACATGCAATTGAACCTATGTTTGACTGCATAATCAAAATTTATAAAAAGAATGTATAAAGTAATTATGAATCTCTTTGATGTAAAATCACGAAAAAATATAAATTCAGTGCTGAACTCATGGCAATTTTGAGCCAAACTATTCAAAGTGGTCATCACGCGACAAAATCTCTTCAATGACAGTAATAACAAAAACTGCATTCATTTTTGTTACCGACAGTTGCAATATTGCAGCCGGTGGTGACGGACATGTAATTGTGGTGCTCCGATAAAAGTGTAAGTGTAAAAGCCCATTCTCGAATATCTGAGCAAATTTGAGCGAAAACACAACTGTAACGCAGTCCATAGTGCGTTGAACAATGCGCGTAACGTTGGAGACAGTGACTGTTCCATGAAACAATTTAGTGTGAATAGCAAAAAAAGCGCAGTAGTGCATAGTGGTGCAGTGCAGTCGGTGAGTGATAATGAAGACAATAATCCTACACCAGTGGTAAACTCTAGCAAAATATTGGGTTCTGTGCTGGGCAAGCATAAATCAGCTAACGTAGTCGATAGCAATATGACGGAATCTATGTCAATTGATGAGGTTAATGAAAAGACCGGTATTGCCTTTACAACTGTTAATACCCAAACCGGCAATAACTCTCCTGTCATAAAATTCATTCAAACCGGAATTGAAAGATATATAAAAATATCCGAGAAACGAAAACTTAGCCCAGAGGCAATGAATGCGGAACGAGCTCCGAAAATGGTCAAGGAAACTAGAACAATTGATCGAAACTATTATGCGATACTCGCTGATGAAACCAACACAGACAACGCTAACACAGTACAGGAAGATAAACCGAAAGCAGAACCTCCTCCGATCTATATCAGGGGATCTACTAGCACATACTTAATAGCAAATATACGTACGCTAATTGGCGACAAGAATTTCAATGCTGTAGTCTTAAAAAAAGGCAATCTGGAAGATATAAAATTGCAAGTCCTGACCGAACCAAACTACACCCAGGTAGTTTCATGGCTGGAAAAGAAAAAAATCAATTTTTATACATATCAGCTGAAAAGCTCTAAAGGATTGATCGTCATTATTAAAGGCATAGACTCCGAAGTAAAACCTGAAGACATAAAACAAGAGCTTGAACAGTCCGGTTTTGAGGCTAAATCGGTACATAATGTCATAAATAAACTTAAGGTTCCACAACCAATGTTCAAGGTGGAACTTACACCGGAAGCTAGCGAAATCCCTTAAGAAAAAGTACACCCTATATACAATCTACAATATCTGCTGCATAGAAAAATAACTATTGAAGAAGCATATAAAAGGTACGCTGTGGTCCAGTGCCTTAATTGCCAAGAGTTTGGCCATTCCAAAAGTTACTGTAAGCTGACCAGTATTTGTGTTGCCTGCGGCGAAATTCATCAGAAACGAATACATACAGCAGAAAATGTGGTAACTGCAACGGGGCACACACCACTAATTATAGGGGCTGCCCTGTGTTTCTAACAATTAATAGACGTAACAAGCAGGGAAAAATAACGGATGCGTTCATAAATAACTATTCTAATGCACAACCAGTGCAACCAACTCCTACCTCACAACCCACAGACCAGACTAAAGCAAGAATGTCATACGCCGACGTAGTCAGAAACCTACAATACACTACAATCCAACAGCTTCAAACCCAGCAGTAAACAGCAATACACAGGAAGAAATAATGCAGATTCTAATTACTCTAGTTAATAACTAACAACAACTAACAAATATCATGAATAACATTCGGACAACCTTATGCAAACAAACGGACCTACTAACATATTTAATGAACAAATGAATAATCTAAGAATTGCACAATGCAATGCAAACGGACTATTGTCCCGTAAAATTGAATTAGAATCTTTCATGCACACCAATAATATTGACATAATTTTGATCGCTGAAACTCACCTATGCAGTAAGAATAATTACTTAAAAATTCATGGCTACACAGTATATAACAACAATCACCCTGATGACAAGCCACACGGTGGTACTGCCATACTTATCAGAAACAAAATCAAGCATCACCCCATCCCATGCAAACAAATGTGTAACATTCACAGTACCGCTTTGTGTATCTCTTCCAGAAACGTAGGCACGTGTATTGCGGCTACTTATTGTCCCCCAAACCACAGAATCACCTCAACAGATTTCGATGATTTCTTCAAGTCACTTGGGCCCTGCTTCTTTGCCGCGGGCGATTACAATGCCAAGTCGCCACACTGGGGTGCACGCTTAACCTCTCCACGAGGTAAACAATGACTCAAATCTATTTACAAGAACAACCTTAATTGCATAACAGGTGGCAAACCAACACACTGGCCATCAGTTCCATTTAAAATCCCCGATGTCATTGACTTCGGTATTACTAAAAAATTCGGTATTACTTAAGAAATTAGTGCCTCATCAAGGCCTGCACCACGAATGATCTGTCATCGGACCATTTACCAACTATCAATGAGCTTAGCAGCAAACCTATAGTTAGTCCAGTCAAAATAATAGACATTCAACCTAGACAAAACTCCGACAGAGCTGAAAATTTACACAGACCTTTGAACAGTCATTTTAAATAAAATGTGAAAAGTCCCCATCGATCCGACATGTGCTAAACTTTTTATTCAAGGTCAAAGGTCATGAAAATCATTTTTCATGAATATCTCTTAAACGGCTAGTTTTATTGTAAAAAAGGTTAGCATCAATATTATAGAGCATGCAATTTCCGACAATAAAGGTTCTAACACTTTTTCTGCTACAAACGATCGTTCGCATGTTATTGCAGTTTTGAAAACTGCAAACTTGGAATTCTCACTTTTATGCAAAAGATATTGTGAAAGTGATAATGAAAAACTAAATTTTTATTGATTTGGAAAAAAACGGTGTTATCAATCTTCGGATTCAATATATTCAGCTTCATTTTCTTCTTCTTCCTCT
This sequence comes from Oxycera nigricornis, assembly GCA_963942545.1. NCBI lineage: Eukaryota > Metazoa > Arthropoda > Insecta > Diptera > Stratiomyidae > Oxycera > Oxycera nigricornis. The sequence continues at coordinate 62,519,039 of OZ012663.1, read as the reverse complement.
GGCTGCTGGATTTCTACATATTGCTCTAAGACATCATTCAGATCTGGTAGATCGTCGTTGATGTCATAAGCATCATCATCAGTTGTATTAGGTGTCACGTTAGAGCATGACTGACCGTGGCAATTGCCACATACTGCAGAACAGAATAAGCCAACTTTTTTTGCATCCACAGTTGAAATTTCAACCCTTGGTGCAATTGCAAAAAATCGTATTAAGTAATATTTCTGGAGCAGGTGGAAGAAGAGTTTGAATTGGCTCCAGATCGTTATTAATCCTTATCCATCCCCAGTCTACAGGATTTAGTTTATTACCTAGTCATACCTGACCTTTATAATAGACTCGGTGTAAATGCTGATAAGCAGCAGCATATGTTGGAGGGAGGCAGGATAATTGTACGACTTTGTTGTGTCGGGTACTTTTTACAAAACTGGAAAATCTATAGCTGTCTAAAGAATTAGCATTTTTTGGAGCACCATACATCGCAAGCAGGAAACGAATTCCGTTTGAGATAATTATATTTGGAGTAGAATCAATTCTTTCAAATGCTGTAGCGCACTGAACTAAATCATAATAACTAAACTAACTAAAAACTAACTAAATAATAATTCTAGAATAATTTCAATACTCTGGTTTTACCTTTTTTAAAAAATGCAGACGTAGTGTCGCAAACGTTGATGGTCACAGATTGTTTATTTTTTAGATATTGATACATAGATAGTACGATGAAAACTCAAAACTAATGTTTTCAATAAGAACGTCCGTTCACTGCAAATAATTGCAACTAATAGCACTTATTTCAAATTTCGTCGCTTACCGGCTTTCAATATTAAACAGATATATATTATTATATATACCTACACATATATGTTTTTTATATATACAGTAACGTAAAGAGTAGATGTTCTTCAAGGTCATACTGAAAATCGAAACTAAAGATAGATGGATGTTGATGGCTGCGAATGAATAATTTTTATGCCTGCTATTAGTGTGAACAAACAAAAGAATATCTCGATACATATTCATCCTGATATATTATTCATATTTCTTCTATTTATAGCATATTATGATATATTTAAAACTTTCAACTCGCAATAACATGCGAACGATCGTTTGTAGCAGAAAAAGTGTTAGAACCTTTTTTGTCGGAAATTGCATGCTCTATAATATTGATGCTCACCTTTTTTACAATACAACTAGCCGTTTAAGAGATATTCACGAAAAACTGATTTTCATGACCTTTGACCTTGAATAAAATTTTTAACACATGTCGGATCGATGGGGACTTTTCACATTTTATTTAAAATGAATATTCAAAGATCTGTGTAAATTTTCAGCTCTGTCGGAGTTTTGTCTAGGTTTGGATTTTTTTGTGTATATTTTGATTGGACTAAGTAGAAAACTCTGAATCCAGACTAACAAATATTAAAACCAACTGGAACAAGTTTTGCAGGAGATTTCAATCCTCATTCTGTCCTAATATTAAATTAAAATCTGCTGAAAATATTGAAAATGCAATAAAATACTTAACGAATACTGTTAATGACTGTGCTGTATTTGCTACCCCGTCCGCCAAATCTACGGAACTAGAACTCCTTAGTATTACAACAACAAAATACTTTCACTCCTAAGAGCTAAACGTAGTGTCATAGACGAATGGCAAAGCGTACGCTCTACGAAGGCAAAAGCCGCCTTAAACGAAGCCAGCAAAGCACTAAAAAAGCGCTATTTATAGATAAGCAAGAAAAAATAGATCATTTTGTTAGCAATCTATCTAATAAAGCGGATACCAACTAATCATTGTGGAAAACAATTAAAAGGGTAAAGAAACCTGTATCAGCAGACACTCCAATCAGGGATCACAACGGTGGCTGGCTCAGAGACAATACTCAAAAAGCTGGAGCTTTTGGTAATTACCTATCGAAAGTATTTTGCTTAGATACAGTTAATGAGGACAATACCAACACAAATAACAGTAGTGGGAATTATAAACCTATTAGATTCACTAAAGTCGAGCTTCTCAAGAAGATTAGCAGTTTAAACAACAATAAAGCACCTGGACACGATGAAATATAAGGTGAAACTTTACCTATATCAGGCAGAATCGCAATATTGCACATACTCAATGCAATACTGCGTATTAATTACTTTCCACACGCCTGGAAACATGCCAGGATCATAGTCATTCCTAAGCCAGGCAAAGATAGCACCAAAGTTGAGTCTTATAGGCCCATTAGCCTGCTTCCCACCCTTTCTAAGCTGTTCGAGGGGCTACTTCTTGACAAAATGCTCCCCACACTCCATCGCTCCATTGTTATCCCTGAACATCAGTTTGGGCTGAGAAACAACCATAGTACCAAAGAACAGGTACATATGCTAGTAAATTATAACAAAAATTCATTCGAAGATAATAAATATTGTGTTGGACTATTTTTAGATGTATCACAAGCCTTTGATAAAGTCTGGCACCCTGGACTCATCCAAAAAATTAAGACCACTTTACCCCCAAATGTTCATGGCATACTAACCATTTACTTACTTGAACGGACCTTTAAAGTTAACACAAAGATACCATTAGCCAGGAACATCCTATAAAAGCAGGAGTACCCCAAGGGAGTGTATTAGGACCAGTCCTTTACCTCCTGTACACTGCAGACCTCCCGACCTCAAAAGAGGTTCTTACCAATACATTTGCTGACGACACAGCGATACTATTTGCACACAAAAACCCATCAATTGCAAAAAGAGTACTACAGCAACAAACAGACATAATATTAAATTGGGCTAGAAAGTGGCATATTTCAATTAACGAAGCAAACACGCAGCAAATCACGTTAACATAAAAAAACGATCCTGCTGTCCCATTCAAATTAACTGTACGGATGCTCAAATAACAAATTCTGTAAAGTACCTAGGGGTCCATTTAGACGGAAGATTCACCTGGAAAAGTCATATGAACAAAAAACGAGATCAAGTGAAATTACAGTTCAGGAGACTATACTGGTTAATGCACAGTAAATCCAGACTAAGCTTAGAAACAAAAATCTTGATATACAAGACAATTCTCAAACCAATATGGACGTATGCCCTGCAGCTCTGGGGTTCAACAAAAAAGACAAATTTGGAAATCATACAAAGAACGCAAACAAAAATCTTGCGGGCGATTCTGGGTGCACCCAAATACGTCAATAACATAATTATACAAATCATTAATTTTTATTTTTATACAACAACACTTTTATTTTACACAACTTTTTCACATAGTATTTTTATAATTTTTTATTTCTCAGCTGGGTATAAAATAGAAACACAATCTGAATGAATACTGGCTTATAACGCAGAATGAATCCTGTTGGGTTCTTTCACTTTTTATATAATTCTAATGTTTATCCTACAAATTCCTTAAAGGTAATTTAATATTATAATTGCTATAATTCTGTTTTAAGCCCCTCTAATCTTTATTTATTATTTCCTACTTTTATCTTTATCTTTCAAATAAGGGCAATTGTTTACGTTATGCCGATCTGATTTGTATATTTCGCAATAGTGCAACCTTTCGTATTTTATCTTATCTGTGGAATTTCCGGTAATTGGCATTTTGGTTGGTTTGGTTGGCTCTACTTGACCCGATCAAATTTCAAATGCAATGTTATTACTGTTGTGGTTTCGTGATATGTAAACTTTAAACAAAAAACGGAAATGATTCAGAGTTTAGGTATTTGGGGTAATGTGTTTCGGATATGACTCAGAGTATTACCTTTTGTTGCGAAATTGAGATATGACTCAGAATATTGCCTTTTGTTGCGAAATCAGAATATTGCATTTTGTTGCGAGATCAGAATATTGCATTTTGTTGCGAAATGGAAGATGTCATAGGTGTTTCCTGGGATATGACTTCTCCCTCCTTAGGATGCGTGTTCTCGCGCAAAAAATTGATTTTTATTTTAATGTTAGAGTTTTTTTCTGAGAAATTTAAAATATATGATTGCCGCAATTGCAAGAATAATTATTACAATTATTGTGTCAGTTGCAAAGCTGGTCCATGAATTTGTATTATGTTCTAATTGTAGTAAATGTATATGATTTAAATTTTCAACATTTTGGGCGTATACATGTTCCAATGTAAAATTCTTCTTTTCCTTATAGGTAAAGTTTTTGATTACATTTGGTAGGATAATATTATTATTGATTACATTTTCCTTATTAATAAAAGTTATACCATCAATGCTTAATTTACAATTTGCAAACTTAATTATATTGTGATTCTTTATGCTAATTCTTTGATCATTACAATTTTGATATAACATGGTTTGGTTTAGATTCTTTGTTATTATTACATTTTCTGTTATCCTCTGAATGCTAGATTGTTTATTTGTTTTCATAGTAAAATTGTGAGGTTCGTCTAATATGTTACTGATTCATGAATCGATTATTTTAAACAGTTTGTTTTCTTCTATTTCGTAATTGGATACAAATACTTTATTGCTAGTAGCTAAGATTTCTGGATATGGTGTTCTTCGTTCTAAGTGGTTTTTGTTAGGAATTGGGATGATGGAAATTTTATAATATTGTATATTTGTAAAATTGGGGATTTGAACAACAATCAATATTGTTTTGGATTTTTGTGCTACTGATACTTTGATGTTTTTTAGTTTTTCTACGTTGATTTGGAAAGTTTTTATCTCATCAATGGTAAGAATATCTCTACTGAAAACTTTTAATCGTGATAGCAATACTATTTCTTCGATTTCCATTAGAGAATTCGAAAGTGTTTGCAAATTTCCTTTTACCAGAAAATAAGTTTCAAAATCTAATAATTGTTTTGTAAAAACGGAATTTTCGTTTTGTAATTGATTAATTGTTTCAATGACTATATCTTGCTGTTTATTAATGTGATTGGCTAAGTTTTGAATATTGTTATTTATTTGTTGGTTAATATGAATTTGTTTTTCGTTATTATCAACGAAAGATTTCATATTTGTTTCGATTTTATTAAAATTTCTTTCTTTGTATTCGCGATCATTATCATCCATAACACCACCAAACCATTTCAAAATGGATCCGTAAGGACTGAATATTGTTCTCCTGAATCTATGGGGTTCTAATGTAAATAGCTTTTCTTTAATTTTTTGAATTAGCATGTATATGCTGGGGAATTTTTTGAGTATGTTAGACGAAGTTGTATTTTCAATATTTAACAATATGTTTTCATATTTTTGTAGGTCAATCACATGGATTACTGTGGAAAAGTTCTGGATAATGGGTATTTGTCCCGTTCGTATTAGGGTGTATCCGTTTCCTTGAGGAATTTCGATTACTTCGATGTGTTGTCCGAATAAAGTTGATTTTAAGCAAATTAACAAGAATATGATGATACCTGCGGGATAGATTTTTGGAATTTTTAAAGTTTCATGAAGAGTTTTTTATTTTGGTTATTGTTATTTTTTAAGGGTCTAGAAATAAATGGTCTGTCGTGTTTCTTACGTTTGAATTTATTTTTGATAAATTAAGGGTTTATTTCCTCATTCTTTCTGTTTTTGTTTTTATATTCTAAGCTTTTTTCCTGTTTTTAAATTATTCTATTTCTAATTGCTGCATACTCTGAAGATGGTATTATTCCATTAGTTATTTCAACTGGTTTATGATTTGTTGAGGAATGTATTGTATTATTGTAGTATTTCATTATTTCTTGCACATCAATAGACGAAGGTGCCAGTTTAGTTTCTGTGATTTTTAGACGTACATGTTCGTTGAGTGTATTATGAAGTCGTTCAATATCCGCGTTTCCTGCTTTAATTCCCGGAGTTGTGAAATGAAGAGTTACTCCTTCGTTTTGTAGAAAGTTTTCTAAATTACTGGTAAGGGTACTTTCGTTATCTGTTATTATATGGTAAGGTTTCCCGTAAGTTGCAAAATATTGATTAAGAGCAGATTGAATGTCTATCCAATTTCTTGATTTTATAGCTATTGCCTGTCAGTATTTTGAAAATTTATCGATTAAGGTTAAAAAGAAATGGTTTTCATCTAGGAACCATATATCCATGTTTACTATATCACGAGGTTTATCCGGTATTGGAGGTTTTTTAAATAATAATTTTGCTGGTTTTCTCTCGTATTTACTCAACTGGCATGTATTACAATTATTGATTATTTTTGTTATTTCAATTTTTAATTTGGGATAATAATATTTTGTTATTAATTCCTTGTATACTTCTGCAATATCTCTATGGTTTTTAGCCTTATGTTCCTTTAAGATTTCCTCCTGGAAATGCCCTTTATTGGTGCAATCAAAAAGTACATAATTACACTTAACTATTTTAAGTTTAGTGTGGGGACTTTTCCATTTCAAATATTCGCTTTGAAATCGAGTGTATATCGCAAAGTTGGGGATATAAACTGCTATAAGTCCTTTTCGAGGTGTATGATTGTTTAATATATACTGAAGGTATTTATTGTCTATCTCTTTTGAGATGCAAACAGTTATAGCCAAAATATTTTTTTTTTAATTCTATTTTCTCTGCCATCTTTAATTATTAATTGATTATTAAACATATTTAGTGGTCCTTCCGATATAGATATATATTCTAAATTATCTTCGTTTGCACTGTGGCATGTCGCTAAAGATTCATTGCTTTCATTATTTTGTTCATTAATAAGCTCATTAGTATTTGTTATTTCAACATAGTTATTATTTATGGGAGGCCGTGATAAAGCATCTGCGACGTAATTTTCTTTCCCTTTTATATATTCAAAATCGTAACTGAATTCTTCTAATTTCAATTTCCATCTCTGTAGCTTAGAGTTGGGTTCCTTGAGATTAGCTAGCCAGGTTAGAGGCTTATGGTCCGTTTTTATTGTAAATTTTCTACCATATAAGTAGGGTCTAAAATATTTGGTCGCCCTAACGATAGCTAATAATTCCTTTTCGATTGTGGAATATCTGGTTTCATGGTCGTTAAGAGTGCGTAAAGCATAGCAGAGGGGATGACCATTCTGAAAAAGTACGGCTCCAATAGCATAGTTAAAAGCGTCTGTATTAAGGGTAAATGTTTTATTAAAATCTGGGTACTTTAATATAGGTTCAGATATTATTAAAGGTCTAACTTTTGGAAAGCGTCTACGTAATCTGAATCCTGTGGGTTGATTTTACTGTCCTTTTTCAGACGAAGAGTTAAAGGTTTTGCTATTTTAGAGAAGTCCTGAATGAACTTTCTATAGAATCCTACTAGTCCGAGAAATGATTTTATTTGTTTAACTGTTTTCGGGATTGGGAAGTTCTGGATAGCTTCAATTTTTTTTGGATTGGGTTTTATACCTTCGGTGCTCACTATATGACCTAAAAATTTAGTTTCCTTTTTAAGGAATTCACTTTTGTCTATTTGTATTTTTCAGTTAGCTATTTTTAACGCGTCTAGGATTTTCTGCAGCGAAAGTATATGTTCTTCTAATGAAGTGCTGAAGATTATTATGTCGTCCATGTAGACCAAACAGATTTTTCCAATATATTCGTGTAGAATATCATTCATTAGTCTCTGAAAGGTTGCAGGGGCGTTTTTTAGACCAAAAGGCATTCTATTAAACTCGTAATGAACTTTGTCAGTAGAGAATGCAGTTTTTTGAATGTCCTTTTCTTTGATTTCAATCTGATGAAATCCCTTGGCTAGATCTAAGGTTGTAAAATACATGCATTTTCCTAGTTTATCGAAAATATCATCAATATTTGGAATAGCAAACTTGTCATCGATGGTAATGCTATTTAACTTTCTATAATCCACCACAATTCGCCACTTCATTTTCCCTGAAGCATTGGCTTTTTTGGGTACTACCCAAATGGGTGAAGAATAGGGAGATTTACTTGGCCGTATAACCCCTTGTTCTAACATTTCCTCGATTTGGTTTTCCACTTCCATTTGATGCATTTGTGGGTATCTATAGGATTTAGTATAAACTGCTGTATTATTTGTAGTTTAAATTTCATGTTTTATTTCATGGGTGAAGGTCAAATTATCGCCTTCTTGAAAAAACATGTTTTTATAAATTTTTAATAGAATTATGAGAGTTTTATTCTCTTGTTGATTTAAATGCTCTGTCCGTAGCATTGATAAAGGATTACTTTCATCATAAGTATCCGTAAAGTATATTTGATTGACATATTCATCTATGTATTCCTCTTCTAGGGAATAATATAGTTTTAAGTATTTATCGTTAAATTTAATATATTGTTTATGTAGATTTATTTCACAATTATAGTTTTCAAATATATTATTTCCGATTAATCCATTTAGTAAGTTATGGAATTTATATTCAATAAATGTAGATTTTTCGTCATCGCCGACTTTTTTAAACGGTTTCATTTGTACTGTGTGCGAGAAAGATAATTTAGAATTTAATGTATGAATATTGGAATTTACATTCGGAACTTTCAGACTTGGATGGCAAAGGTTTGGGTCAATAACACTTATTGCTGCACCTGTGTCTATCAAAAACCTGAGAGGAGTCCCATAAGAACTTATTCTAATATATGGAACGTTGTTGAAATTGGGAGTTCCGAGGCAGGTTTCTGAAAATTTTCCCGCTGATAAGTATGTACAATTTGTTTTGAATTATCCACTTCCATTGGTTGAGGATATCCGAAATGTTGGATACGATTTTGAACAGAATTTTGTTGGAAAGGATTCGAGTATCGGTTTCGGTAAGTTTGATTTTGGTAATTTTGGTTTTTGAACTTCTCATTTTCATAATTTTGATGGAAGTTTTGATTTTGGAAATTTCGATTACGATAATTATGGTTTTGCAAATTTTGGTTATGAAAATTTAGATTTTGGTTACGATAATTAGAGTTTTGAAAATTTCTATTAGGTTCTCGGAAGTTTTGACGGGGTTTTTGGAAATTTTGATGATGTGAAAATTTTTTATTTGAATTATTACTTTTATTGTTATATAAATGACCAGTTTCTGTTAAAATAAATATTGCTTTTTTCTAATGTGTCTGGATTTCGACAAAACAGTATTGTTCGACTTGGTTCTGGAATATTTTTTCTAAGAATGTCTAAAGCGACTAATTGGTGATCCAATATTAGTTGTTTGTAGTTATGACTATGTTCCTGTTCTACTTTTAAATTTAAATTTGTTAATCTTCTCTGGATTGTATTTATAAAGTCTAATACTGAACCTATGAATTCCGTTGTACGTAATTCGTTTAGTAATTGTTTGTTCTTTCATTGATCTGAGAAATTAGCATATAAAATACATTTTATGTCGTTCCACGCAATAATATGTGGACTAGCATCTAAAATTAATTTAGCTCTACCCGCTATTCTACTTTTTATCACGTTTTCGATTATAATTTGTGATGGTAAGTCGTACTTCATGAGTATAGGAACCATGACGTCAACCATGTCGGTGAAGCTTTTTAATTGATCCCTGCTGCCATCGAATATCGGGATGTGCGAAGCATGTTTTATGGGATCCAGAGTTAAACCTAATTTGGTGTTAACATTACCTGATTCAGTTGCCATTTTGTTGCTTGTTGTTCAAGTATTATGATGAAAAATAATGTGTTGTTGTTGACTGGTTATTGGTTTGTTTACTTCCGCGTAATACGTACCTTTAAAGTTGTAGTCTTTCACAAATTTCACTGAGTATAACATCCTCTTACACTCGCTAATTGAAACCCGTTTAGCAAAGAGTTATTTGTTCGAATGTATCACTAAGAGTTAAAACTCACGTGCAAAGTTTATAATAATTTATTAGTGTTAGTTCAGGATGTGCGCTCCTGAATTGAACTTTACCGTCCGCACTAAAATGAACTTTCTCTCGAAGCTCGTTATTAAAGTTATTGCACTTGACACATCCTACCGACTGCGCCAATAATAATAATTCAATTCATTTTTAATACAACATCACTTTTATTTTTCGAGATTTATTCGCATTAACATTGCCTGGATTTCTATTAAGCAATCCAATATAAAATTTACGGGGTTTTGTATATTTAAGTGGATTTCTGATACTTCGGGATCGTATACAGGTACAGGATCGTTTATTAAATTTTTCACCTCGAGTTCCAATTCTGTCTCGGGCAGAAATTGTACTTCGTCGTCGGATTCTTCCAATTCCACTTTAAGAGAATTAAATGTTACTTACTGTATTAATTTTTTAAAAGGTACTTTATTCACTTTTTTAATGGTATAAACTTGGTCACAAAACTTGGTCACAACTTGATCAATAACTGAAATTAAAGCACAGAATAGCAACTGGAATGAATCCTGTTGGGTTCCTTCTCTTTTTATATAATTCTTTTGTTTATCCTAAATATTATAATTGCTATAATTTTGTATTTAGCCCCTCTAATCTTTAGTTATCATTTCCTACTTTTATCTTTATCATTCAAATAAGGGCAATTGTTTACGTTATGCCGATCTGATTTGTATATTTCGCAATAGTGCAACCTTTCGTATTTTATCTTATCTGTGGAATTTCCGGTAAATGACATTTTGGTTACTTTGAGCTCTACTTGACCCGATCAAATTTCAAATGCAATGTTATTATTGTTGTGGTTTTGTGATATGTAAACCTTAAACAAAAAACGGAAATGATTCAGAGTTTAGGTATTTGGGGTAATGTGTTTCGGATATGACTCAGAGTATTGCCTTTTGTTGCGAAATGGAGATATGACTCAGAATATTGCGTTTTGTTGCGAAATCAGAATATTGCATTTTGTTGCGAGATCAGAATATTGCATTTTGTTGCGAAATCAGAATATTGCATTTGGTTGCAAAATGGAAGATGTCATAGGTGTTTCCTGGGATATGACTAATGTCAGCACAGTAATGGAAGAAGCAGAGAAGCTGAGTTTGAACTACAAGAAGCGATTGCGACACCACCCAAACAAAACAGCAAGAAAAGTATTGCTGACTAGACCATACGTACGGCTCAAAAGAACTGACCCACTGCGACTGACAGCCAATCGGCGGTAGGGGACCTCAAAAGTACAGAGATAATACATGCCACAAAAAATAACACTGCCAGCGACTTACTGCAGAAGGAGAGTAGCAGCGATACACCATAGTTTTTGTTTCTTATTAGCTTTATTGAACAAAGACACCATAATGTAAACTAATTGAATGAAATGTTATAAAATATTGTAAATTCTTATAAACTATTATAAACAGTGGCACCACAAACCCCCGGAGTATTTTCAATGAAGGTCGTATTTTTCCAGCTAGACTTAAGAGTTGCAATGTAGTAAGCTAGAGATCTCCAATGATCTAATCCTTACTTTGTAAAAATAAAGATGAAATAAAAAAAAACAATTTTTGCTAGCACCCTTTTGTGCTTCAAGCATCGATGTGGAAATAACAAATAATGTAGAAAAGGTCCCCACTAATTGATGGATCAAATCAATCTCCCCGCATCCACCAAAATCCTTACGTAAGCAATGGATACTCCCGTAGATGATATGATTAATATTAACTCATTCCTGTTACTGCTATGGATACCTCTCTTTAGTATTATTTAAAGTAGTATTATTAACTTCCCAGTATATGGGAAGTTCTTGTAATCGCCTCGGAAATCGAAATTGAAATTTTCAACATTTCTTTACGTTTAAAGGTCTATAGAGTATATGTTTATAAAGTGTTTTTAGAAAGAAGTATGTATGTGTGTGTATATGTGTGTGTGTGTGTGTGTGTGTGTGTGTACGTACGTGCATGCGTTCGTGGACCGTTTTTTCTACGAGCATAACTCACGTTAATAACGTCGTATCGACTTTGTTGAGGTGTCAATATGCTCATATAGTCTTTGCAATTTCAACAGCTGATTAGTTTTTGGGACACTTCGGTCGGGGGTTGTTTGTTGTTTTGACACTTTGAAAGTCATTTCTGCCATGCGTTACATCTCCGGAAACATACGATTTGCAAAGTTAAGAAGTCAATCAACGCGTATTTACAATCGTTTGATTCTATTAAATTCTTTAAAACATCGTTCAAACCGTTTTTCAATTTATTAAAAAATAACGTGCTAAAAATTAGGTTTTTCCATAAATAATAAGTTTTTAACCCGACTTGCAAAACACAGTAATTAATGGATATCAAATTTATATACTCCAAATAGTTTTTGTAAGAAAACGAGCAAAACTTATTTTGAAACCTACGTGAAAAATGAAATTAAAAATAAAAAATCATTGAAAGTCATCATGACCTCCAACGTCATTTTTATCATTCAATATATCTCACGAACCAAATAAGATATTTGCATCATTAAGGTGTCAGGCGACGTGTACTTACATTTTTGTGCTGTTTTTAACTTCATTAAAGTCGTTTCAGCGGTTTTTTCAATTTAATAAAAGAAAATCCGAAAAATTATGATTTCTTACATAAAAAATGAATTTTTAGCCTGATTTACACAGCTCAACAATAAATATTTATAAAATTTATACATTGCTATCAGCTTTTGAAACCAGCAAAAATTTTATTGCATGGTTCTGAAAAAAAAAAAACAAATTAAAAAAAAAACATTCAAAGTTAACATGTAAAAAGGGTTTATATATTTTTTTTAAGGACTTTGTTATAAAGTCAATCAAAGTCTTATAATATTTGCATAATTTGAGCAGATTTCGAATAATTTTCACAGTGTTTTAATTTTATAATAATAACCAACCAAACCAAAACCAACAAAATTTCAATAAAATTTGCTTTTGAGCTAATCAATGCTTTAGTGTTTGGAAGCTTCCAATTGCTTCCTCCATCATTATGTGTAAAACATTTTACTTTTTTCATGCAATTAAACTGATTATTGACTGAATATTCAATATTGTTCAAGATCAACTGAAAATAAGAAATAATTATTAGTCTCATTGATGTAAAATCGTAAAAAAATACAAATTCAATGATTATGCCGGTCATGGCAATTTTGAACAAAACTATTCAAAATGGCCACTTCGCGAAAAAATATCTTCAGTGGGCGTTATAACATATAGCGCATTCATTTTTGCTAGCGCTCTTTTGTCCCTCAAGCATCGATATAAAAATAACAAATAACGTAAAAAAGGCTTTGTAGCCTGCCCCCTCCGATTGATCTGCGTGAATATTCAATCAAACCAATCCACCCCCAACCAACAAAAGCCTTACATATTCAATGGACGTTCCAGTAGATGATAGTGTTGATATTAACTAATTTAAATTAATGTTATGAGCATCTCTCATTATTATTATTATTAAAATTAGTATTAGTTTCATAAAGATTTTTTTTGTGTGCAATATTTTTAATATTTATGTAGATATTACTGGAAAGTTGACCGTGTGGACCTCAAGGGTCGCACCTCGTGGCTTGTTTTCAAACTTATAATTGTGTTTAATATTTTTAATGTTTATATAGATATTACTGGGAAGTTGACCGTGTGCACTTAAAGGCTTGTTTATTCTGCATTTTATACTTAGATTTTCGATTACTGATGAATTGTACGGAATCTGTTCCTTTTTTTAATTACATAAAGATGAAAATATTGCTGTAGACATTTCACAGTTTGAATGACAGAAAAAGTGCAGAAAAATTATTTTTAAAGTTTTGCAGCGTATCTTTTCAATATCATCACCTTTTTTACCCTGGGAGTTTCTCTGTTGAAGAGAGTGCTGCTGGTTGACGTTAAGCTTTTATCCTTTGCCTCAAATACAGCCATTTAGGTTTTTTTGCTTAGAACTTTGTATCTCTACCTTTTGCCTAAAACAAAGAAACTGCAAATCCACTTGTATTTGGCAGTACCTGAACTCGGAGTTTGCGAGAATCTGAGACAAGACAAAAGTAGACAAAAGGTGTATTCAAATAAGTACAGAAACATAATTTACTACCTAGTTAAATAAAACCAAGTAAAATGCACTACCACCTTGCCACTCTTTCTCTTTTCGTGGGTTTTTTCCACAAAAAATACAGCCATGCAATGAATCTTTCGTAGAAAACTTTCAAACAATTCGTAATGATACATTTAAACAATGGAGCAAAGAAAACATAGCCGAACTTGAAATATCGTAACGAACAATGAATGATCGATCGGTCTGATTTACAACTGTCAAACTCACCCATGGCAAAAAGAACCGATGGTTTAGTGGGAGCCTTTCTGATCATAAGGGTTGCAATGGATATACGAGGGTCAGTCAGAAAGAAAGTTTAAGAGTGGCAGCGCCCCGCGAGGTGAAAAGATAAACTAACGAGATTTTACGAGGTTGTTTTCTCATCTATCCTAACCAATTTGACGCATTGCTGAGCCCGATAATTCTATTTTTGTGTTGTTTTTTACAACGATTTAAAATTGATACGCCAATAGAAGTAGCGTCCAAATGTGAACCACGTATTGTGATACGCTTTTTGACCGCAAAAAATTATCCGCTAGTGAAATTGATCGAGAATTACTGTCTGTAAGCAGTGTTTGAGCCTTCTAATGGTTACGCGTTGGCGAACAGCGTACCTAAACGGAAGAAAAGAACTCCATGACGAAGCGCGAAGGCAGTCCAACGATCGCAAAGAAAAAAGAGAATGTTGCGCTAGTTAAACAGCTCATCGAGGAGGATTCCCGGTATAAACTCGATGAGTTGGGCGAAAAGGTACGATGTAAGATCGACTGCAGCCGAATACTCATTCAAAAAATGATTCACGACGAATAACAGCTGCGTAAAGTGAGCGCTCGTTGGGTACGTCGTCAACTGACGGAGCAACACAAAACACAGCGGTTGAATGCCATGCGCACGTTTCTCAAGACATACGAGGAAGAAGCGGAATCATTGCTGCATCGAGTAGTCACCGGTGACGAAGCTTGGGTGTATCATTACACGCCAGAATCGAAAAGACAGTCAATGCAATGGGTACCAAAAGGTGGCCGACCGCCGAAAAATGCAAAGCAGTTTTCTCCGCATGCAAGGTGTTAGCGAAAGTGTTTTGAAATTATCGAGGTATTCTTTTGATCGATTACCTAGCCAAAGTCAAGACTGTGGTGTTTTGGATCGTTTACTAAAAGCAATCAAAAACAAACGACCAGGTTTGTTGAGTCGCAAATTGGTTTTGATTCACGATAATGCTCGCCCGCATTCTCCCCGTTAAACCTGAGAAAACTTAGCGTCATTTAAATGGGACGTTTTTCAGCATCCTCCTTATTCCCCTGACTTGACCCCAAGTGATTTCCACCTTTTCCCGGCAATGAAAACAGCGCTTGGCGTCATACGATTCGACACGAAATATGACATCACCGAAGCAGTCACAGCGTACTTTAAAAATTTGGAAGCAAAACAAATCAACGTCGGAATTACGAAACTAGTTTGTAGATACAAAAAATGTATTGAGAGAGATGGCGACTTTGAAGAAAAATAAGAATGTCTGAATTTTCCGAAAATGACCTTTTTTTTGTTTTGAACACCCCGTCTTTCCTAATCGGACCCTTAAAGTTACTTTCTGACTGACCCTCGTACATATAAAACAAAATAAAACATGCTTACATTTTAGAACTTTTAAATTTCATAAATTGCTTGAAATTGAATGAAGCTAGTTTGTTGTGAAAAATTAATTGATCTAAAATCGCATCGCAATTACTGCACTTTGTATGAAACATTATAGTTCATAATGTTTGTGTAATTGAGTACCAGCTTCAATTGATAAACAAGCAAAACAGCTTACGTTTCTTCTAAACATCCGTTGGCTGAAATTGACATGACATATAGTAACTTAAGATTCATAATTTCTATTAATTGTTTATGCTAATACATCTTTTCATTAAATGCTGAAATAGCTTTTCAAATCCAATTTCATAAAATGCTGATATAGCTTTTCATTTTCAATTTCATTAAATGCTGATCAGCTTATCTTTCAGTTCCCTCGGACAAAATTGCAACTTTGGGTTCCTTGTTCTTCAAACATATAAATACGTTGATCATCTAGATTATAAGTTAGTCTGTGTTCAGAACATACTGAAGGTAAGTAAATATTCATCATAAATAATAAGTGCAGTTTTATTGTTTTAAAATGTTCAATTAGTAAATTGACTTTTGAATAACAATTAAATAACGTGTTATGTTCATACCAAGGTGCCCACCGAGCTATATTTTCCTTAAAAAAACTGGGGGGAAAATTCAAATTTTATTTAAATCTTCCGGATCGTCATTATTTAGGTCTTTAGCAACAGAATTATGATTTTATTTATTTATTTATTTATTTTTTAAACCAAGATTGAGCTTAAACTGGAGCCATCGCATTCGCACCCGAGTACCTGGGTACCCACGTAGACAATGAAGCAGAATACATGGGAAAAAAATTAGGGCATTAAAATATTTATTTACTGAAAAAGATATGATACAACAATAATATATGTTTATAAATAATGTGATGGATTACATTCAAAACATTTAATAATATTTTTTCAATGCTTTTCAAAAACTGGCGATTCGCATTCACTGCAGTTCTTGTGCGTTTTCCTTCATATTTGAACGTCATTTTATAATAAATATGACAGAATCCCGTGATTATCTTCCTTACCGTTGAATCTCGCTCAACCGACTTTCTACGATAACTGCTACTTGACGCCCTATAATGCTTTCAACAGCAATTCTCATGATGTAGTTGCGTATTACCTGAGAATTTGTCATGCCTGCTTCAATTATTGGCTTTGCAAGTTCCCCACTTAGTTTGCGCAAAAAAGACGTCGTTCCGTTGTTTTCTTCTTGAGCATTTTATTATGTCCATAATAAATTAGATATGTCACGAGTGAAGCAATGTTCAACATATTGAAGAACATTGCTACTGGCCATCTTGAACATCGACGTTGGATTGTATTTCTCCTCATCATTTGCTCCATGGTGTCCACGCCAGTTTTATATTTATTATAATAATTAATCATGTCCAGTTTCTTTCTTGCATCGTCACTCACAGCTGTATCCGAATGCATGGTTGATACTAAAATTACCGCTTTGTTTTTTTGGTACATAGGAGCACATCGTAGCTTTCTCATGAAAACCAAAAACTCTCGAATATTGCTCTCTTAATTTATTTGCTGCCATGATACTAGGTATTGTAGAGATCTTAAATCTCAACCATACTAATAATGTCCAACGTGCCGTAAGCAATTACATATCCTGCATACGGAAATGAGAGCCCACACAAGTTGCGGAATATCCCGAGCAACATGCACACGAGCATTTCAAAACAAAGAATCCAATAAATTATGTTCAAAGAACACATTCTTTCAACCATTGCCTTTGACCGCGTGCGACATTAAGACAATGCACACAAAAGGCATTGAGCCCAAAATAGACAAGTGCGTATGAGCATTGGAATAAAGACTACTACTACCTACTTACCGAGAGCCCAATATTGCAATACCCAAATTTCGATAGAGAATTCATTCTCACAACTGATGCATCTGACTATGCGTTAGGAGCTATTCTATCACAAGGTGAAATAGGCAAAGATCTACCTATATCGTATGCAAGCCGTTCACTGAATATACATGAGATAAACAAGCCAATAATCGAAAAAGAATTATTAGCTATTCATTGGGGAATCAACCATTTTCGACCATATTTATACGGGAGGAAATTTACAGTCATTACAGACCATCGCCCACTAGTTTCTCTCTTTACGCACAAAAACCCTTCGTCAAAATTGACAAGAATCAGAATAGATTTGATGGACTATGATTTCGAAATTATTTTCAAACAAGGTAGAATAAATACCAATGCAGATGCTTTATCAAGAATAAAGTTAGACTCACAACAGCTACAAGATATGATACCAAAAAATATAAACATTGTGACAAGAAGTAAAGCGAAAGAAAAGGAAGAAAACGCTACAAAAGTATCGGAAGTAAGCAAAAAACGGAAGAAACAAAACTCTATTACCATTAATGAGTCTGATCAACCCTACATGTGGAATGGAACTTCTGTATCCGACGTTAGAAACTTACCAATTCTAGAATTCCGAATATTAAAAGATAATATACGAAGATATAATAAAAAACGCGCGATTAATAATAATAATTTGCCACGAATTGAAATTATAGATAAAAGGCGGATATATGTAGAATGCAGCGATAATCCTCACCGAGACTTAGGTCAGGAACTGGAGAAACTCATTAACAAACTACATAATAACAATATAAGCAAGGTAGCTTTACGCAATGATGATGAAATATTCAAATATATGAAGAAGAATGAATTGATGAAATTATATAACAAAGTGCACAAAGAAAATATAAGTAAAAGGCAAATGAGAATTGAGGTAATTATTTATGAACCGCCCAAAGAAGTGAAACAAGTAACTGATCAACTAAGGTTAATTAGTGAACATCACAATAATAGTCACACAGGTATCAGACGAACGATAGCGAAATTAAAACAAAGATATGTATGGAAGAATATGAACAAAATGACCAAGAATTATGTAAGAAACTGTGAAATCTGCCAAAAGAACAAGATTGTCCGACATACTAAAGAAAAATTTGTAATAACCGATACCCCTAATAAATGTTTCGAAACAATTGAAATTGACACTGTAGGACCACTTAGAATATCAAACGGATTTAGATATATATTAACTGCGCAATGCGAACTAAGCAAATATATAATAGCAATACCTATAACTACAAAAGAAGCTGAACAAGTAGCTAAAGCTATAGTAGAAAATATAATATTAAGATATGGACATTTCCAACAACTCAAAACCGATCAAGGTACAGAATACAATAACGAACTTTTAAAATCTATTTGCAAATTTTTAGACATTGAACACACGATGTCAACACCTTACCATCATGAAACCATAGGTTCATTAGAACGTAATCACAGAGTACTCAACGAGTATCTGCAATCATTCTGTCAAGATCACGAATGGCACAAATGGATACCCTATTATGTATTCGCATATAACACTACGCCACATACTGATACTAATTACACACCATTTGAATTAGTACATGGTTATTTAGCACCCTTACCTAATACCACAGATTTAAATAAAAAACCAACCATATATGATTATGATAACTATCTATCAGAATTGAAAATACGTCTTTATAACGCTCAACAGACAGCTAGAAGATTGTTAATTGAAGCAAAACATCATAGAAAATATAAGAAAGAATTAAATACAAATGAATTAGAACTAGAAATAGGTGATGAAGTCTATGTAAAAAATGAAAACAAAAAAAAACATGAATCACCATACAACGGACCATATATTGTATTAGAAAAACAAGGTGTAAACTCGTTAATATCAATAGACAATAAGGAAAAACTAATACACAACAATAGACTTAAGAAGAAACTGTAGATAAGAATAAGAAGCACATTATCAAAACAATAAATACTTTAATGTTATGCACCAATAGATTATATATTAAACAAATATTTTTAAATTGTACATAAACATCAATAGACCTAGAACAACAACAATGTAATATCAGCAAGCATTGAAATACCCAATTATCATTTTACGAAAATTTCTTATATTCTTCAAATACAATAAATTTTCTTTTCTAAAGGACGGAGGTGTAGAGATCTTAAATCTCAACCATACTAATAATGTCCAACGTGCCGTAAGCAATTACATATCCTGCATACGGAAATGAGAGCCCACACAAGTTGCGGAATATCCCGAGCAACATGCACACGAGCATTTCAAAACAAAGAATCCAATAAATTATGTTCAAAGAACACATTCTTTCAACCATTGCCTTTGACCGCGTGCGACATTAAGACAATGCACACAAAAGGCATTGAGCCCAAAATAGACAAGTGCGTATGAGCATTGGAATAAAGATAATGATGTTGCACATGTAAGTTCATTTCACTTGTTTGAATTGCAACCACATGTGCAATATTGAGTATTGAATGGTGCTATGCTGAATAGACTTAAGATCATTTTTTGTAAGTAAAATATTGTATATAAACGACAAAATAATAAAGAAACGAACAGAAGTATAACTGACTTCAAAGAGCGACATAACGCTGCTCTGTTCCTTAAAACGAACACTAGTCTTTTTTATTTCTCACCCTATTACGGCTGATTTGTCTTCGACAAATAACGCCTTTGTACTTGCGGAACCAAGGCCGCTAAGAAAATATACTTGGTAGGTATTTTTGCGCTTCCTGCTAAAAATGCATTTTTACTAATAGTGCATTCGCGAACCCCTTTCTTTTATTTCCCTCTCAAACTTTATGTGGCTCTACGACCAACACTACAGTATGTATGGTTTATTTTTTCTTATGGTACCAACAATTGTTAGATTTCACGATAGCAAGTGCTCTGCAACGGCTAGAGTTGTAAAAAAAATATCTATGCAGATATTTCTTCCACTTCGTCAATACAGAGATGCTAGTTCTTTTACTACTCTCTCTCCTTGGTTTATTCTTACGAGTATCATTAGTTTTACCGGTGTAAATAATATCATATAATCCCATACCATAAATCGCGGATTGGAGCTGCCTTATTTGCGTTGACTGCGAGTATTATTAGCATCAATTGTTAGGAAGCTCATAATGTTGTGGAATCTGTTAAGTCCAATTGTCGCGTGATATGATGGATATCATTTGGAATGCCACATGTCAGAAGTATGCTATGTATTGCCATTGTTGGCACCAGCACAAATCAAAGCGGCGAAGAATGAGTGAATTTCTGGTATCGTCACAGGCTTCTATTGACGTTGAGCATTCGGATGAGCTGCATTGTAATTTGCGTAGGTAGCCAATGCTTTTTTGTTTGGCTGCCGGACAATAATATTCACCATGTTTTCTATGAATATTTTTTTTGAACGTGTTTTTTATCGACAGTGTTTATGTACTGTGATGAGGCCCACTTCGCTGACGTAAAACATTTTGAACGATAGCCTGATGCTGATGTGGTGCTGTCCCTTTACATTCCACAGTTTTATTTTTCGCAATAAAACGTCTGAATCAGCTGAAAACTCAAAGCATACTAAAATGTGTTTGCCTCCAATACACTTTAGAAAAGTTAGAAATAACCTTGAAATTCCTTCTGACTTAGAGCGCAGCTGCTCCACTACGACCAATAGAAATCGCATCTGCTACCTGAGGCGACCGATGTCAATTTATAACGGTATTCGCATTTCTGCAGCATTTACAGTCTCAAACTTACTTTAATATTTAATATTACTGTATATTACAAGCAAAAATATTTATTTTACATTATTTGTTTTTACTGAAATATAAAAATTTCAATAATAACAAGCATGGGTACCCAATGGTTCCTAAGGTCTGTGTGACCCAAAGTCACCAGTTTCTTTTGAAATAAGTAATTGAGACTCACTTTTGAAAATGAGGGTTTCAAGCAGTGCACTAGGTCGTGAAATGAAAAAAGAGCGCAGCGATGCGTAAGTATAAAAAAGTGTATTTTGCTAATTTTGATTATCCCAAATATTTGAAAACATGAAATCATCTGGTTTACTGTATTTTATAGGTGATAAAAACTTATTTGCTGTTATTTGTATTTTAGTAATATCTATACCCGACAAAAATTTGGATTTTTTTTTACAAAATTTCAAGTTTCCAATTGCGTTTTTCAAAGACCATCTGACACTGCAGCTCATATATTGAAGGAACGTAAAGACGTTATAGGCTGTATACATTTTTAAAAATCGATGTTATATTTTTAACTTATTTGGATAGTAAATATCCTCACAAATATCTTGTGAAAAGTTTGGAAAGATCCAGGCATTATTATTATAGCTGTGCTGAATTCAAGGCGGGCGCCATTTGTTTACACACGCGGCTCTGTAAGGCTCCGTCCCTCTGTATAGTGTTCAAGTATATTAACTGTAATAATGGATTTAAAAAGAGAATGCTGGCCTCATAACCTTGTTTAACCGATATTTTAAGCACTAGTAATGTTGTGAATTTTCGAAGAAAATCTTCTTTCTCAAAACATTTTTCCAATGCCAATGCTGCCAATGATTTCTCTGAAACTAAAGCAATCCTTCTGAAATTTATACCACTTTTTGAACACACGTATAGTTATCGTGTTAACCACGGACGTTCCAAAGTATTATTTTTTCTTCTATTTGTTAAACCCAAAAACCACAAAAATAAACTCGAATTTCAAGAAATCATTTTTAATCGTCCCCCATTTTGTTATTGGTTTATACAACTTGATGTTTTTGGTGCAAACGATAGCCAGTAGCTTTTCAAATAAAAGCTTATTTGTTTTTTTTTTGTTTCAGACCATATCTCGCCGTTTAATATGCATTTTTTTAATATGGCTAGGAGAATGCCGCTATTTTTTGCAAAATAATAATATGAATTCAATATAATAATCTTCTTCGTTTTCTTTGACAGTGTATTAATTGAACCCAAAAAGAGATACATTGATATCTACTCCACGGGCCTTGTAAAGAAATTTGAAAAATAATGTAATTTTTTGTGTGTATAAAGCCTATAAACCACTCAAGTTGATTCACGAACAAATACACTCAGTAAAAAAAGTATTCGGGCAGAAGGTTTTTAATAATTTTTAAACATTTTAACAAGAAATTTGTAGCAAAACAAAATGAAAAATGATTTGATTTCTAAGGATTATATGTCATGTGTTAATTCGAACCACTTTTTTTCCAAAATATTGTTTCGAAATAATTATTTTATGTCCAAAACTGTTATCCATCTGAAAATTTCACCAAAAAGTATTCGGGCAAAGGTAGAAAAATATTAAACAAAGGATGTACCTAGATAATTAAAACCGGGTCGGTCCTCCTTTATTCCTAATTACTTCCCGCAGGCGTTCTGGAACTGATTTGAACAATTTCTGGCAAAGAGATAGTGGAATGGTATCCCATTCCTGCCGAATAACGCCCTCGAGTTTGTTCCTGTTACTACTAGGATACTGTCGTATTTTATTTTTTAGAATATCCCAAAGATGCTCGATTGGGTTTAAGTCGGGACTTTGTGGAGGTGTTTCAATGACTTTGGGGCAATTGAATAGACGCCACAGTCAGCAAATATCACTCTTATGCTTGGGGTCATTGTCCTCATAAAAGTGAAAGGTTTCTAGAACACCAAGCTTGGCTGCACTTTGCCTTAAATTTCTTTTTAGAATATTTAAATATTCATATTTATCCACTTTCGTGGTAATAAATTCCAAACATCCCATGCCTGAAGCTGCGAAACAGCCTCAGACCATGACACTTCCTCCACCGTGTTTCACAGTTGCATTGCAGTTCCTTAATTCTAGCTCCTTATTAGGTTTGCGCCAAACGCGTTGTCGTCCATCCGATCCAAATAAGTTAATTTTGCTTTCATCCGCAAAGATAACGTTTTCCCAAAAGGATAATGGCTTGTTTATGTGGCTTGCAGCAAACCTTAACCTTTTAAGGCGATTTACCGGACTTATGTAGGACTTCCTTCAAGCGATACGGCCATAAAAATTATGTTGATGTAAAATATTTCGTATAGTTTGGTCACTCGTGTTTTTTTAAACATTTCCACCACCTTTATACTTAATTTTCGTGCGCTCATTTTCGGCCTTTTCTTTACTTGGCGCACAATCAACCGTTCCTCATGGTCGGGTAAAATTCGGGGACGACCTGTACGATACCTTTACGTGACGGATCCGGTGCTTTTGTACAGTTTTATTATGTCCTGAACGGTAGACTTTCCTTTTTTGACGATTGCAGCAATCTGCCGTTCAGTTTTCCCACTTAAAATGAGTATAAATTAATTTCATAATTTTGAGACTCACTTCACTTTGTTTTCTACCCATCTCTCGTTATGAGAAATTAATATGCCGAAATTTATCAGTAACCAAAAAAAAATCAATTTTTAACTCTAAAACCTACACTTCAACCATTATAACATCCGGTAACGATAACTATCTTGAACGAAGTATAGGTATGCCCGAATACTTTTTTGCTACGAAACATGGACCAGCTGCACATTTTGGTTTTCTTGGAAATTTATTTTAAGTCGTATAGTAAAATTTTTTGACGCACGTGATTTTGGTCGCTAGCGTAATAGATTGCAGCAAATTTGATCATGTCTTTGTGTAAAATATAAATAATTTTAATAGAAATTCATTTTACATTCTACTGTCCGGATACTTTTTTTACTAAGTGTATATAGCAGAATAAAGATTCTTTCAAAAAAAATATATTAATTGGGTTCATTTTGACAATAAGATTCTTACAGCTTTAAGCACCTATCTTAGATATTTTTCAGAATTCCCATAGCGACCAAAATGTTCGATGAGTTTCCAAAAAGAGGGAAAGGTCTCTCCACGAGTCGTTCACTTTACTCAAAAATGTTATTTCGATGTCTCGGGAAGCATCAATGACTGTAGCAGAATTGTCCAAAACTATATTATCACTATGTCTCGCGGTACAAATAAAAACAAAAAAGTTGTGGCGCTCGAAATAAGATCCTCCTATTTTAGTGTCGTTTTTTTTTTAATTTTTTTTATTATTGACCTGGTGTGAGAGCAGTGTATGCACAAGTTGCTGAAAATGTCATTTCTCACAAGTTTGGCATACGTAAAGTTGTATTCGGAGTCATGCTTTTTGCGATTTGAATATGTGAAAATTATTATTCTTCTCAAGATGGTGTCCGTAGCATTGTGTATGTGACCCAAGAAACTTAAACTCGAGCTCGCTGTTAAACTAACCACTTCCTCAAAAATTTCCCGGCCGGCTCAAAATGGACCGCTTACGTAATTTTTACGAACATATGACTGAGCTAATGGTTCCAATGACCAACAGAAACTGGACTCCTCAAGGTGACTATCGTGGACTTAAGGCAGAGGTCAACAAAGTGCGGCTCCGGAGCCGCATGTGGCTCTTTGAACTCTTGAGTGTGGCTCTGACACAAATATCCTACGGGCGTGCCCTGCTTTTAATATCATCCGGCTGTGGACGAAAAAGCCGGTTAATAGTATGTACGGTCATTGATTATCAGCACCCCTGACTGATGTCGATTATTATATATATTAATCGAAACAGTATACAATATAGCAATTATTTTATGATTTGCAATAATAATTTATTACAAAAATATGTATTGTTTCAAGAAAAATATATCCTCTTAATATTAAATAATTCTTACGCATTAATATAAATGAAACACACACACACAATATGTATATTGTTGAAAATTGATTTTTATGAGTTTATTAAAAAATGACTGTAAATTTTGTTTTAACATTTTAACAAAAAAAGGAAAACAACGACACCCGGTGGCTATCACACGGCTTTTTCGAACACGGCCGGATAATTTTAGTTTCCCGGCCCACTGATATCAATTTAGCGAGAATAGAAATTTTTCTATTCCGTGAGACGGTCGACGGCGACTGGTGTACGGTTGGGTGAAGACTGCGGGTAAGGGACGCGGGGTAGACTCGCGCGTTTCTACAAGTCTGGTCGGGGTTGGCCAGCACGTAATACCAGCAGTTGTCACCAGTGTTCGAAGCTTATCATATATACAAGTCGCGTGCGTATTACAAAGGTTCCTTCTTCAAAGTTATTATATTTATTCATCCAGCTGCACATTGTACAGGTATTTTTGTCATCAATTTTAAAATGATAATAATTTTTTTATTGTTGGCTTTTGATAAATTATAATTAAGAACATTTTTATAGGTGCCTTATTTAACATGGCTACCAAAAAGAAGCAAAGAAAAACGGAAGATGAAAACTTTTGCGATTATTCGAAACTTTAATGGCCTTCCGACATGTCTTATTTGTAATGAAACATTCGCGCATAACAAGAAGTCAAATTTGGAAAGACACTTTAAAACTAAACACGCGTCATTTAGCACTTAATATCCTTTCGGTGATGCAAGGAAGAAAGCAGTTGAGGAACTTCAGAAGAGTCAAGAGACATCAACTTCTATATTTAATAACTGGATGCAATCTTCTGACAATATTAATATGCCAAATTTTTTTATTAGTCAGGAGATTGCTAAGAGAGGGAAACCTTACACGGACGGCGAATACATAAAAAGTTGTTCTATAAATGCTTCCGAAGAGCTATTTTGGGATTACAAAAACAAAGCAGATATTCTAAAAAAAATTAAAGAGTTGCCATTGTCTGCCAAAACGATTAAAGAGAGAACAATTAAAATGTTTTCGAATATAACCGTCCAGCAAATCGAAAATCTGAAAATGGTTTCGGATTTATCAAAAGCAGTTGACGAGTCTTGTGACATAAATGATACAGTGCAGGTTTCGCTTTTCGTAAGATTTGTTACTCATACTGGTCTTAAAGAAGAGCTTTTAGGATTATTACCACTTAAAGGTCAGACGTGTGGAGAGGATACCGCAAAAGCTGTAATTGAATGTACGAATAAACAACTTATTTCTCTCGATAAATTTGTGTCGGTTTCAACAGACGGGGCTAAAAGCATGACCGGCGTAGGAAAAGGATTTGTTGCTATTTTAAAAGAAAACAAGCCGCGAAGTGCGACCCTTGAGGTCCACACGGTCAACTTCCCAGTAATATCTAGATAAACATTAAAAATATTAAACAAAATAATAATTTTAAAAATATTACTACTTTAAATAATAATAATGAGACGTATTTATAGCAGCAACAGGAATGAGTTGATATTAATCATATCATCTACGGAAGGGTTTTTTTGGACTTCTATCATTTAAGCAGTTTTTTTATTCACACTAAAACACTGTAAAAACTATTAAAAATCTGCTCAAATTCTGCAAATATTATAAAACTTCGATTGAATTTACAACAATTTCCTTAGAATAAAAGATATAAATTAATGTCATTCATATGAACCCTCTATACATAATAACTTTGAATGATTTTTTATTTTTTATTTAGTTTTTTTTTATAATCATGGATTATGGTTTTGCTGGTTTCTCTTTAAAATCTGATAAGAATGTATAAATTTTATAAAAATTTATTACTGTGCTGTGCAAATCAAGTAAAAAAATTAT
Source organism: Oxycera nigricornis (assembly GCA_963942545.1). Taxonomy (NCBI): domain Eukaryota; kingdom Metazoa; phylum Arthropoda; class Insecta; order Diptera; family Stratiomyidae; genus Oxycera; species Oxycera nigricornis. Next base: position 62,492,119 of record OZ012663.1, on the reverse strand, counting down.
TTTTTATGAAAAAACCTTAAAACCCTAAAAGCCTAATTTTTTGCATTTCTTTTATTTAATTCAAAAAGCTGCTGAAACAATTTTTATGTAATGTTAAAAAAATTGCAGCAATGTAAATAAACGTCTATTGACACCTTAATGATGCAAATATTATATCTGGTTCGTGAGATATAGTGAATGATAAAAATGACCTTGGAAATCATGATGACTTTTAATTATTTTTTATTTGTAATTTAATTTTTTACGTAATCATGAGAAGAAGTTTTGAAATTGTTTCTACAAATATTGTTTGGAGTATATAAATTTTATAAACACTGATTACTATATTTCGCAAATCAGGTTATAAATTTATTGTTTATGGAAAAAAATCTAATTTTTTGCACTTTATTCTCTTAAATTAAAAAAACGGCTCCAACAGTTTTTATAAAAATCTGATAGATTCACGCAAATGTTAATACGCGTCGATTGGCACCTTAACAATGCAAATCGTATGTTTGGTTCGTCAGATATAAATCATGACAGAAATGGCCTTGAAGAACATGATGACTGTTAATGATTTTTAACTTCCCAGTATATGGGAAGTTCTTGTAATCGCCTCGAAAATCGAAATTGAAATTTTCAACATTTCTTTACGTTTTGAGGTCTATAGAGTATATATAAAGTGTTTTTAGAAAGGGAGATGTATGTGTGTGTGTGTGTATGTACGTACGTACGTACGTTCGTGAACACTTTTTTCTACGACGATAACTCACGTAAACAAAGTCGTATCGACTTCGTTAAGGTGTCAATCGAAGCGTCTTTTCAATCTTAAGAGCTGATTAGTTTTTAGGAAACTTCGGTCGGGGGGGTTTGCTGTTTTGCCAGTTTGAAGGTCATTTCTGTCATGTGCTAACCTAACGTACGATTTTCTTGAATAAGGTGCCAATCGACGCGTATTTACATTTGTGTGATTCTATCAAGTTTTTAAAAAAATTCTTGGAGCCGTTTTTTTAATTTTTTTAAAAAAAGTGCAAAAAATAACGGTTTTTTTCAAAAACAATAAATTTTTAACCTTATTTCCAAGTCGCAGTAACCAATGTTTATAAAATTTATATACTCCAATCAGTTTTATTGAAAATGACGTCAAAGGTTTTTACTAATGACTACAAAAAAAAATCAAATAAAAAATAAACAAGCCGCGAAGTGCGACCCTTGAGGTCCACACGGTCAACTTCCCAGTAATATCTAGATAAACATTAAAAATATTAAACAAAATAATAATTTTAAAAATATGACTACTTTAAATAATAATAATGAGAGGTATTTATAGCAGCAACAGGAATGAGTTGATATTAATCATATCATCTACGGAAGGTTTTTTTTGGACTTCTATCCCCCCCGACCGAAGTTTTCCAAAAACTAATCAGCTCTTAAGATTGAAAAGACGCTTCGATTGACACCTTAACGAAGTCGATACGACTTTTTTTACGTGAGTTATCGTCGTAGAAAAAAGTGTCCACGAACGTACATACGTACTTACGTACGTACATACACACACACATACATCTCCCTTTCTAAAAACACTTTATATATACTCTATAGACCTCAAAACGTAAAGAAATGTTGAAAATTTCAATTTCGATTTTCGAGGCGATTACAAGAACTTCCCATATACTGGGAAGTTAAAAATAATCACGAGATACTTGCATACCATTGCATCATTTATCAAGAAGCGCTTTGTGTTCAAACATTCCGAAATGAAATGTGTAAAGTTATGAAATTAGTGATTACGATCAACATTTTAGCTAAAGCTATTATTCATCGTCAATTCAAAGATTTTTTAGTTGAAATGGAAAGTGAGTACGCTGACCTTTTGCTTCAAAACAAGGAACGCTGGTTGTCAAGAGGGAATGTTTGAAAACGTTTCGCGTCCCTTTTACCAGAAATAAAAGCATTTCTCTTTGAGAAGGCTGTTCACTATCCAGAACTAACAGACGATAAGTGGATCCAAAACTTTTATTTCATGGTAGACGTTACTTCTCATCTAAATCAGCTTAATCATAAACTTCAAGGGAAGACGAACACAATTTTTCGATGTTGGAAGAAGTCGTTTCATTCGAAAATAAATTATTGCTTTTTGCACAAGATTTTGAAAGAGAAACATTGTTTCACTTTCCGAGCCTGAGGAAGCATCGCCAAGAAAAAAATTCCTCTATTGACCAATACTATTTTAAAACAACCATTTTAAATATAGGAGAAGCGTTTCTCAACAGGTTTCAAGATTTTAAAAACAGCAAAGCGACCTTAGCATTCGTCAAAAACCCTCTTAATGCTACGATAACAGATTTAGAATTTTCTCCTTTTGGCATCAACATTGGTAACTTTGAAATACAATTACTGGATTTGAAAAACAAGGATATATGGAGCTCTAAATTTGAACAACTTTGTGTTGATTTGGAAATATTGGAGAAGAAAAAATGTGAACTAAGTTCTCAACACAAATGGTCTGCTTTAAAAACCTGGAGAAAGTAGACATGATCATTTTCAACGCCTGGAATAGTATTCCGGATGCTTACGATCAGCTTAAAAAAACTCACGTTTGCTGTTCTTTCCCTTTTCGGCTCAACTTTTTCATGCGAGCAATCTTTTTCAAGTATGAATCTTATTAAAACAAACTAAGATGTCGTCTCATAGATGAGAACCTGGAAATGTGCCTAAAATTAAAAACAACAACCTACAAACAGGACTTGAGGAAACTTTCAAAGGAGATGCAAGAACATTCTTCGCATTAAGTAGTGTTTATATGGATGCTTTACTAAATATCAAATTATTTTTTTATTAATGAATAAAGTCCTTATTAAATATGAAATCAAGTTTTATTCAATGTACCCATAATTTAATGAATCTCTAAAATTATGATAAATGTTTACTACATTTATAAATATATCTGGCTCTCAATTTTTTTCAATCGTTTTAATTTGCATATTTGCCTCTTTGGCTAATAAGGGGTGAGTATGATATTTTATTTTTTTCAGTTTGTCTTCAAGAGTATTCAGTTAAAATTTTTAGGTTGATTGCAAAACTGACGGAGTTACAGAATTTTAAAACTCTGCTTTTCGACGTTCTATAAACTGTGAATCGGCTGTTTCTGTTTATTTAAACAGGTTTTTCCAAAACTTAGCTTTTTCAAAATCGGTGAACGTTTTAACTCAAAAGATATTAATTCGATCCTTTTCAAATTTCGCACACTTATTTTGTACGTATATCACCAAGTTATCTCGTCAAGATATTTTATTTTTAAGGATTAATATTTGTTTTATAATCACAAATCTATCGATTTTTTATCAAGAAATTTAAACAATTCGTTTTTTTCACTTAGAATTGATACTAGCAATTGAAAAATCGTTAAAAAAATATCTCTACGTGATGACCTTGAAAAATTCATGAACAAATGAAATCGTTTTGATTTTTTGTAATCAGATGATCGAGTGATGAGTTATGATGTGCACCGCAAAACTACTTTTTTGAGGTGTCTACGAAAATTTGCTGTCAGTAGCTCAATAATCAATATTTTGTAATTAAAATTTTAGAGAATACTCTTGAATAATTATATTATCATAAACTCTGCTCAGGAATAAATATATATTTACGGTATTTTCCAAAAATTGAATTGAAAATATGCGTAAAATATGTACAATTAAGTATACTCTCCCCTTAACGCCGTCACTTGACCAGATTTGTTCGCCACTGGTTACAAGTAAGACTATAAGCTGCACTATACAAAATATTTTTTATCATACGGGTCCTACAGAAAACTTTGTCACACTTCGAATAATCCCCGAAGATGCCATTTAAAGTAAACGGCCGTCCTATCGAAAGTCATGTGCAGGCACGAATACTTGTGAGATAAAATGGAACTGACAAGGAGGCTGGCAGAGACCATAAAGTTTCGTGCATTAAGAACTTACTAAAGTCACAGAAAATATGGCAAGCGAACCGTTAATCGCTTTAGTATAACAAGAAGCGCACCAATTACTGCTTCTTATGTAAATTCTTCGAACTGTGAAAAATAAGCGTCATATTCGAGTATTTGTACAAGATTCAAACTTATTTCAAATGCATTTGTGATATGAAAAAATCTCCTCTTCGGTGCAGTCAATACAAGTTTTTTTCTCAACAAAATATCTTGATATAAAGTGAGATCTACTTGTAGGTGTACTATGGCATAATATAAGGTGCATTGACGTTTCTTCACATTTTACGCGAAAAGTTTTCTTAACAACTTCATATCAGATTCTAGAAGAATTAGGAAAAAATCCAAAACTAGCTACTATCACACCATACGGGCTTCATGTATGCAGTGTCTTTAGAGGTTCAGCATTTTGGATAGAAATATCTGTCCAATTTTCCAGTAGTTTTAAAATCATGTTTAATTTATTTAAGCAAATAACCATGACAAGACATGCACGCCAACAATGCCTCATAATAATAAAAAAAGATATTTCCGAAATAAACCCTCTATGCGTTAAGCTTAAGAAAGAATTTCGTCCAATGTATGGTGCTCATAATTTACCATCTGAGCAGTTCACACGCAAAAAATATGAAAAGTTTTGTATCCACGCATACTTTATTCGACAATGTTCGTCCAATTTGAGCTCCTTTAGTGCGTGCCGAGGCAACTATCGCTGCTTTGGAGTGTAGAGCGACTTAGGATAAAAATTTATCAATTCGAAGCTGTTCTCAACAACTTGACCTCTGTCCGTCCACTACATGGAAAATTTTTAAGGGATATATCTTGGGCTGAAGCCCTTTGCAATTAAAATTGTGCAGCAATTAAAGCCATGGAACGGATCGGAAGTTGAATTGAATTTTTACCACCAAATCATTTTCAGTGACGAGACTCATTTCTGCCTTAACGGGCTCGCAAATAAAGAAAATAGCCTTTTTTGAGTAGGTATACACCTCAGCCGACTTTCAGAGCCTCATAACACCCCAAAAAAGTCACTGTTTGGTGCTGTTGGCATGCCAGCGGGGTTATTGGTCCTATTTTCAAATCTGAAGACTTGATCAAAGTTACCGTTGATCGCGATCGCTACGAATGATTATAATTTTTTTAATAAAAAATAATTTTTTACCTGATTTAGACCAAGTCGCAATTGAGCAGCCGTGGTGAACGGACATGTAATGTTAAACTCTCCAGTAAAATTAATCAAAGTGCATTGACCAGCAATAACAGGTAAAGTGCCGCACGCCCAACTCAACTTGTGGAAAAGTGCATGGACCAGCAAAATCAAGTGCAGTGCTCCAGCGCGAAAGCCCATAGTCAGTGATAATCAAAACCAAGTACAGTGCCGCACGCGCAACCCAATTTGTGAAAAAGTGCACGGACCAGCAACATCAAGTACAGTGCCCCTGCCCAAAGTGCAGTGATAAACAAAACAAAATTGGAAATCGCGCACGCAAAAAGCTGTGCAATCATATCGCACGCCTTACGTCAATATGAGGCAAATTCTTATTTCTTTACTTACTAGCGTCTATTGAACCCAATACTAGCCAAAAGTTAACACTGACCAGCAATCAAATGTTCCCCTCTCATGGAGGAATCAAACTTGCCAAAATCATCTTACCCACGGACGCCGACTCAATTGCACTGCACCTCCAGCGTATAACAACGCAATTATAGAACAAATGAACACAGCCCTAGGCTAAACCACATCTGCAAGCAAACCAAAAAAACCCATCCAAACAGGGATGGAGAGGTATATCGCAGTCACTGAGACGACTAAGCGAAACCCGCAAACGAACATCAATGAAAGAACTACAAAATTCACCAAAGAAAAGAAAGGATTATCCGAAAACTACTACGCTATACTAGTCTTGACAGTCAAAACAAGAAATATTATACCTACCAACTCAAAAAGCTCAGAGTTGTTATCAAAGGAGCCGACTCTAACGTACAACCAGAAGAAATTATGGCGGACCTCAAAGAGAAAGGCTTCGAAGCAAAATCTGTATACAACATCCTCAACAAACATAAAAATCCCCAACCTATGTTCAAAATTGAACTTACTCCTGAAGACACCAAGGTTGCAAAAGGAAAAACGCACCCGAACTACAACCTTAGGTATGTAATAAACAGAAAAAATATCAATTGAAGAGTCATTCAAGAGGACTACACTAGTCCAATGCACCAAATGCCAGGAGTTCGGGCACACTAAAACATATTGCAAACTAACAAATGTTTGCGTAGCGTGCGGAGGGCTACACCCATCCAGCGAAAAGAACAAGGACAAAAGCAACCGTGAAGCCAGAAAATGTTGAAACTGCAACGACAATCACACAGCTAATTATAGAGGATGCCCTGTCTTCGCCAATCATAAAAATGAACTGGAAATATTTCTAGATGACAACAAATTTGACATAATGCTACTTTCGGAAACTCACCTGGCCAGCAAGAACCAATTCAAGGTAAGCGGCTACACCTTATATAGCAACAATCATCCAGAGGACAAGCCACAACGTGGCACAGCCATCCTAGTCAGAAATAGGATCAAACATCATCCTTTTGCTGGACCACAATGGCACTTCCTCCACTATACAGCTACTCACATTCTCAGCCACCACGGTCCCATCTGCATTGCATCAATCTACTGCCCACCCAAACAAGCTGTATCTTACAGCCAATTCAATGACCTTTTCTCCGCTCTTGGACACAGATTCTTAATAGCCAGCGACTTTAATGCAAAATCCCCCCACTGGGGATCTAGGCTGAAAACAGCTCCTAAAATCAATATGCACGAACAATTTAAACTGCTTCTCAGGCGGATCTCCTACCTACTGGCCTACGGAACGAATGAAAATCCCGGACATAATTGACTTCGGCATCACCAAAAACATAGTCCCGTCAAAAATATGAGCCATAACAATTAACAAACTCTCCTCCGACCACAACCCGACAATCATAGACCTAAACAGCAACTTACTACCCACAATAAAAGAAAAGAGGCTGACAAACTCCGAAACTAATTGGGAACAAATTCAAAAATACTTCAACTTAAATTTCTGCTACCGAATCAAGCTTAAAACCAACAATGATATCGATAATGCCCTCACCTATCTCACATCCACAATTACGAAATGTGCAGAGAAGGCAACTTCCCCTCAACCAGCAACTGATGATAGAATTCCTAACCGGCACAACAAGTCAGTACTCGAGCTGCTAAGCCTAAAGAGAGAAGCGAAAACAGAGAGGCAAGAGACAAGATTCCCAAGAGCTAAAAACGCTCTAAATAAAGCCACCAAAACCCTCAAACGCGCACTTAACGCCGATAAAAGCAACAAAATTCAGGATTTCTTAGCTGGTCTGGACCACTATGCCGAATCCAATAATTCAGTATGGAAGGTTACCAAAGGAATTAAGAAACTGATTCAAGCGGAGACCCCAATCAGAGACACTAAAGGCAACTGGATCGCCGATAACAACAGAAAAGCAGAAACATTTGCGAGGCATCTAGCAGCAGTCTTCACCCCTCATGATATAAACGACCACCCCCATGATCCCCCTACTCTAACGCTCAACTACAAAAATATCAAACCTCTAAAATTTAGCTTCTGTGCGCTAAACAGAAAAATTCACGAAGTACACAACAACTAAGCCCCAGGACATGATCTAATCACCGGAAAACTCTTGAAAGCAACCCCTCTCTCGGGAAAAATGGCTATACTCCAGATTTTCAATGCCATACTCCGCAACAACTACTTTCCACGAACATGAAAAGACGCTAGAATCATACTTATCCCCAAATCGGGCAAGGATAAGACCCTTGTCTCTTCCTACAGACCTATAAGCCTGCTCCCAATTCTATCCAAAGTATTTGAAAGACTTCTGCTAGACAAAATCCACCCACACTTTGTGGAGAAAAACCTAATTCCCGAGCACCAGTTTGAATTCAGAAGCGAGCATAGCACTATCGAACAAGTGCACAAATTAGTCAACAAAATCAACTGTGCCTTAGACCAGAAGAAATTATGCGTAGGACTATTCCTTGATGACGCTCAGGCATTTGACAAGGTGTGGCACCATGATCTCAAATATGAAATCCCCCGGTACCTACCCCTAAGATTCCACAACATTCTGTCCAGCTACCTCCAAGAGCGCTCATTTATTGTCAAACACAAAGGTGACATGAGTAACTCATACCCAATAAAGGCAGTAGTTCCTCAAGGTAGCGTAGTGGGCCCATTCTTATACCTTACTTACACTGCGGACCTACCGACGGACCAAGATTTCTCAGCAACTACGTTTGCAGATGATACAGCTATCCTTTTCAGTCATACCAACCAAACAACCGCCATAAGAGAGCTACAAGCCCAAGCAGACAAAATCATGGAATGGACAAAAACCTGGAAAATCAAAATCAACGAAAGCAAAACAGAACAAATTACCTTCGTCCTCAGGAGAGTTAACTGCTGACCAGTAACTATCAACAATAAGAAAATAACCAGAATCAAGACGGTTAAATACCTCGGTCTTCACTTAGACTCAAAATTAACATGGAAAACACATATAATAAAAAAAAGGAACAAATCAAACAAGTTTACCGAAACCTCTATTGGCTTTTCCACAGAAAATCTCAACTAAATGCAAATACAAAAATTATCATATACAAATCAATTCTGAAACCAATATGGGCATTTGGACTGCAGATTTAAGGCTCGGCCAAAAAGTCCAACATTGCAATCATTCAGAGAACGCAAAAAAAACCATCAGGGCAATACTCGGCGCGCCTTCGCAACGTCAACAATAAAATAATTCAACGTGACTCAGGCATCGCAACAGTTCACGACAGTGCAACGAAAGTTTGCAAGAGGTATTTTGAAAGACTCCACAAACACCCTAACATCACAGCAAAAACATATAAATCATCAATCGTCAGTAACCAAACTCCTTTAGATCATAGTGCCGCTCATAGCAATCATCTACTGTCGCAATGGGAAACACACAAACCAAGAAAGTGGGCAATATGGGCGATGTTATCAACTCGATTGTAATCAACCCGGAGGACGAGGTATCAACTCGACTGGAAACCATCGTGATAATCCTGAGCACGCTGGTGGGAACTTCGCTTCTTTACCAGTTTTACAAGGACTACAAGCCCAGCATCAAGAAAAGGTACTGGACCCAAAATCCCGCTAACTTCGCCTAGCAACCTCAACCGCTTTGGGACCTTCCTCATAGGTCCCGGTATCGGCGAAGACGGACCAATCATAGAACCAAACTCACGAAGACACTGGCTACGAGAGTTGAAATGTTAGATACAAGAGTTGTAATAATGTAAGCTAGAGATCGGGCTAACGATCTAATACTTGCATAATTGACAAATAAAACGATAATAGAAATATTAAAAAAAACCTGATGTAGACAATACGGTAATTAATGTTTTTGAAATTTACATACTCTAAACAGTTTTTGTAAAAAAACATGTAAATTTTTTCCATGATGACAAAAAAAAATAAATTAAAAATAAGAAGTTATTAAAAGTCACAATATAAACAGGGTTCATTCGATAGATATTACTCGATATCTCTTATTTCAAAGACATTGTTGTAAAGTCAATCAAAACTGAATAATGTTTGCATAATTTAAGCAGAATTTCAAAACTTTCTACAGTACCGTGCTTCTATAATATTTTAATGAAAAAACACGACAAGAAATGAAAAATGTAAAAACAATTATAAAATCTTAAAAAAATATGAATGCCGTTTTTACGATGAATGTGATCTATTTAACATTTGGACACACGTATTGCATCCTTCCTGCCGCCCACGGTCCCCTCACCTTCCCGCGCGGGTGGACAAAATAATCATTTTTTAGTAAGGGAGCGCCGTAACTTCTCATGGTGCCGTGACCTCCGCGAACTTTTTATGCCATAGTAGTACGGGAAGCCCCTTCTTTCAATTTTCCTTACCCGCGCCATAATCTTAACTTTTACCAGAAATAACTGTTAGTCTTATTGATGCATAATCAAGGAGAGGTAAAAATTCGGTGATTATTCCGTGTCATGGATATTTTGAACGCAACTAATCAAAATGGCCATCGCGCAACATGATGTCTTTAATCGGCAAAATAACAAAACCTGCATTAATGTTAGTTCGATTGTATTTTTTTGATCGTGTGAAAACCTTTCTTCGATGACTGTAATGATGTTTGAAATTATAACCACATATTATCGATGAAAAAACATGCAAGTGAATCGATAAGATAAGAAAGACTAGATAAGATTTTTAGTCCAAAGTGGTCATGGGCGGTTGAGAGTGCTGTTTAGGGTCTTAATTTTTAAAAACTTAGCTTCCTTAACAAAATAAAAATTGAGCCCACAAAAAGCGTACCGAAAGATAAAGCGAACGCAAAGAAAAGAAGCCGCGAGGTGCGACCCTAAACACGTCGATTGACGATTTAATAATGCAAATATTATATCTGGTTCGTGAGATATAGTGAATGGAAGAAATGACCTTGAAGATCATGATGACTGTTTATGATTTTAAATTTTTTATTTAATGTTTTTGCTATCATGAGTAAACATTTTGATGATGTTTTTACAAGCACTGCTTGAAGTTTATGAATTTTATATAAATTGATTACTGTCTTTCGTAAATCAGGTTAAAAATTATTTTTTTATAAAAAAACCAAATTTTTGCACTTTTTTCCCTTAAAATAAAAAACAGCTTCAACGATTTTTTTCAAAATTTGATAGATTCACAAAAATGTTAATACGCGTCGATTGACAATTTAACTATGCATATAGTATGTTTTGTTCACGAGATATGTATAACGCACGACAGAAATGACCTTGAAAATCATGCTGTCTGTTAATGATTTTTTATTTTTTATTTAATTTTTAACGTCATCATGAGAAAAAGTTTTGATGTTGTTTTTACAAGCACTGCTTGAAATATATAAATTTTATAAAAATTGAATACTGTCTTCCGCAAATCAGGTTGAAAATTTATTGTTTATAAAAAAACCCTAATTTTTTGCACTTTTTTTCTTAAATTAAAAACGGCTCTAACGTTTTTTTTAAATTTGATAGATACACACAAATGCTATACGCGTCGATTGACACCTTACACATGCAAATCGTATGTTTGGTTCGCAAGATATAACGCATGTGCAGAAATGATCTTCAAAGGGGCAAAACAACAAACCCCCCGACCGAAGTATATCAAAAACTAATCAGCTCTTAAAATTGCAAATTGCAAATTGCGAAGTCGATACGACTTTGTTTACGTGAGTTATGCTGGTAGAAAAAAGTTTTCACGAACGTACGTACGTACACACACACACACACATACATCTCCCTTTCCAAAAACACTTTATATATACTCTATTGGCCTCAAAACGTAAAGAAATGTTGAAAGTTTCAATTTCGATTTTCCAGACGATTACAAGAACTTCCCATATACTGAGAAGCTAAAAAGGAGAAAAACGAATTGGTCACTATGCGGCGGGTTATATATATGTTTATACGTATAAAGTGCACTATATACGTATTGTGTTTATGCGGACACGCATTTACTTTCCCCTCTTGTTTACAAACTCCACGTGCGTGTGCTCGCTTGGAATGTTCCTTCTCGTGTATATAGTAGACGCACCTTTTTTTGTATAATATAAAATAGCAGTGCACAAAGATTCATTTATTTTTATTTTGTCTTTTATCTCTTTGTGAAAAAATTAACATTCGTGTCAATATATGGTTGATAATTAATAAATGAATTAGGGTTGTGCATATTTGAAATGAAATAAACAGTGATGTGTGAAAAATGAATATTATGGCCAGCAGTAGTCAAGATGAAAAATTGACGAAAACTATTGAAACGGTAATCGATTCAAAAGTGCACTTCTTCATGAAACTAAATCCAGGTAAAGTTTGGCGACTACTATTTACTAAATTTGCTAAACTTTTTAACTTCCCAGTATATGGGAGGTTCTTGTAGTCGTCTTGAAAATCGAAACTGAAATTTTCAACTTTTCTTTCGAGCCGTTTTTTTAATTTAAGAAAAAAGTGCAAAAAATTAAGTTTTTCTCATATTAAAGAAAGTTTTGACCTGATTTGCCAAATAAAGTAATCAATGTTTATAAAATTTATATACAAACAGAGCTTAAAAACATTATCTCATGATTACGGAACAAAATAAAATAAAAAATAGAAAATTAGAATCAGAAACATTCATCATGATTTGCAAGGTCATTTTTATCATTCACTATTTCTCTCACAAACCAAATATGATATTTGCATCATCACGGTGTCAATCGACGTGTATCAACATTTTCGTGATGTTTTTAATTTTATAAAAAACCGTTTCAGCCGTTTTTTAATTTAATTAAAAACGAGCAATCCTTTTTTTGATAATTCTGAGGGAAAATACTATATTAAAAATAAAAAAATCATTCAAAGTTACCATGTAGAGATGGATCATACGAATGATATTACTTTATAGTTATTATTCTAAGGAAATTGTTGTAAATTGAATCCACGTTTTAGAATAATTCCATAATTTGAGAAAATTTTTAATAGTTTTTACAGTGTTTTAGTTTTAATAAAAAACTGCTTAAATCTTTGAAACCAACAAAATTTCAATCAAATTTGCATTTGTGGTAATCAACGCTTTGAATGGTAAAATATTTTGTAGTCAAAACTTTGCAAGATCATTGTAGTTTTTAGTAGATTTATTCTTTAGTAATCGTAAAATTTCGATTACTACCTCCATAATCATGTGTAATACATTTTAATTTTAACATGCCATTGAACCAACAGAAATTCAAAATTAAATATCAATATCATTCATTTAGAATCACGACAAAATAGAAATTCAGTGATTATGCCGCAATGATAGCAATTTTGAACGAAACTATTCAAAATGACCACCATGCGACAAAATCTCTTCAGTGGGCGTAATAACAAAAACTGCAATCATTTTTGCTAGCGCTCTTTTGTCCTTCAAGCATATAACAAATAACGTAGAAAAGCCCCCCACTCATTGATCCACGTGAATATTCAATCAAATCAATCTGTCTCCATCGACTAAAAACCTTACGTTATCAATGGACCCTTACATAGATGATTAATATTAACTCATTCCTGTTACTGCTATGAATACCTCTCATCATTATTATTTAACCCATTAGAAGTCACTGTACTCAATTGAGTACAGCCATATCCCTAAGTGTAAATTACAGATATCCTAAATTTTACGTGTGTTACTTTGTTATTTTATTTTATTATACTACTGTTCAAGTATATTGATAAATATTACGCCGGTAGTGTGACTTTTTTCGATAAAAAATGCCAGTTGAAGTTGTGCCACCGAAATACTGGGGATGTAAGTGAATGAGATTTGATTTTTAAAAATAATTACTGGTTATATGTTTTTTTTCGTTTCATTGATATAAAACAAATGGCAAAGTAAGTAATAAGAAACAATATAATTATTTTTATAAAACTAAAATAAAAGAAGGGTCATATAAATGTTACTGTACTCGGTTAAGTACAGTGACAACATACGTAAGTAAAAAAACTGTTTTATTTTTGAGATACCTGCAATGCAATGAAGAAACAGCAGTTTACAGCTCAAAAGAGCTACAAGGGGCTAGAAGAAGCTATTGAAGCCGTTTTACAGAAAAGCGATGATTATGAATTTGACTTGGCTATCATACCACCTGATCGACGACAGTGATGATGAACCGCTGGCGTCAAAAAGAAGACGACTCGATGCTAATTGCCAATCCACTCCGAATCCAAACCCAACCTGGCGGAAATGTACCCCTTCATACTCTTCAACTTCTCAGATTACTTCGGAAGTCTATGACAGGAAAAGTGTTATTTGTGAAGAACTAAAGAACCCTGTACAAATATTTGAAAAAATGTTTGATAATGATATTTTTGATATGATTATATCCAACAAGAAACTATCTCTCTGATTTGAAAAGTTTTTAGGAATTTTGATATTATTTGATGACCATTAGCTACCTTGAGAACTAATGTACTGATCTCTAGGTGAAGATAAAGGCGTAGAATTGGCATAGGCATAGGTTTCGAGATATGAAAAGAAACATTCATCTTGTAGAAAACCACTTAGCAGCAACGTCGAACGATCAAATGTTCAAAATAATACCAGTGGCAGACAAACTTATGCAGAAGTTTTTACAGTGGGGAGTGTTTCATGATAGTATCTCTGTCGACGAATCAATGGTGAAATACTATAGCCATCATCCCGCCAAACAATTTATTCGTGGAAAACCAGTCCGTTTTGGATATAAAAATTGGGTAGCGGCCAGTTCGACCCTGTACTGTTACCCATTCGATTTATATTGTGGAAAATCGCAGTCACCGACTTCTGATCCTTTGGGTTCCCGCGTAGTCAAAATTTTATTGGAGAAACTGAATCGTACCTCCGCTAATCATGAAGTTTTTTTGACAACTTTTTTACTAGCTACGATCTTTTATTAGAATTGGAAAGCCTAGGCTATCGTGCTACGGGAACAGTACGAGAAAATAGGACTAAAAAATGCTCACTGACTAGCATAAAAGAAATGAAAAAGAAATTATGACCACAGTTTTGACAAGAAAGGTGAACTTTTATTGGTGAGGTGGAAAGATAACAGTGTGTGTCCTATGACTACCAACTACGACACCATTGAACTGCTAGGGGCTGTCAAACGATGGTGTCCACTAACGAAGGAAAATACAGATATAGCGGTACCATGTTTATTTCAAACTTACAATAAAAATATGGGTGGTGTGGATGAACTCGACCAGTCTGTTTCGAAATATAGAATTGCTGTTCATGGTGAAAAGTGTTCGTGAGTGCAATTTACGTACATGTTAGACATGGCTGTTGCCAATTCCTGGCGTTTACATGTACTGAAGAATGACCATCCTATGGATCAACTGATGTTCCGCTGTCATATCGCACGATATTATTTATGGCAAGGTGAACAAAGAAAATCTCGCCAGGCTGCATCAATAATCGAAGGTCTGCCTCAAGATGGAGTTGGACATTATCCCGTCAAAATCGAAAAACAGCTGCGGTGTGTCCTTTGCCATTCAAGCGTACGCTGGCAATGTAAGAAGTGCCTTAAAACACTTTGTGTCGAAAAAGCGTGTTTTGAAAATTTTCATACTTAGGCTGATCACCGTGTACTCGAATCAGTACATCCCTGTAATTTCATGAAAACTCATATTTTGAACAAAAAAACACAAAATACAAGAAAAACTTGTATTTTGTGTTTTTTGTTCTTATTTCAATATGAAAATAAAGAGCTAACTCAGTAGCATTAACAGTGCCTTTGTCGAGGAAGTGCATAAGGCCCCGGTGATTGCAATAGCTGCAATCCTTCTGACCTTGTTTAGCAGGTTTGCATTGGATGATTATGCAAAAGCTGGCCAGCAAAAAACTGCGCCATACAGAGGAATTGGTTCCACTTCCGACGTTTAGAGCTTTACGAAGCTTTACGATTTTGGGTTTCAATCTCCACTTTTTCCCAATGGTTGTTTTGCAGCAGTAGATTGCGCGTGCCACTTTTCGCGTTTTTTCTTCAATGTTCGCTTTCCACGCGAGCTTGGAGTCCAGAATTAGACCCAAATACTTAACTTGATGAACGGTATGAGACTTATCTCATCGAGTTTGGGTGAGAGAAATCGTGGAACTTTGTGCTTTTTTGTGAAGAGCGCAAATTCCGTTTTCTGCGGATTAATCTTCAGCCCGCACTCTTTGCCCCACTTGGAAAGAATACTCAGGGCAAAGTTAAGTCTTCCAGATAGGGTGTTTGAATTACGAACTTGCCCGATATTGTTATTGCAACATCGTCTGCATAGGCTATGACTTTGCAGCCAGTCGCTTCTATTGTTGACAGGAGTTTGTCCACCACAAAGTTCGATAGAAATTGTGATAGCATCTTGCGGGGTGCCTCTACAAGTCCTCCTTCTTAGGGTACTGTCTCCTAGTGTGGAGTTAATGCTCCTGCTGCTTAGAAGTTGTGCGATAAATCTTATCAGGTTATCATCCACATTGTTTGGCTTCTCAATAGCCTTGTGGCTGATATTGTTGAAAGTCTCTTCGATGTCTAGAAAAACCGCTTGCATATATTCTTTGACGCTTAGGGATTTTTCAATGTGGCTGGTGAGCGAGTGAAAAGCTGTTTCAACCGATCTTCCTTTTGTATATTCTTGCTGCGCATTACAGAATGGTTTCAGAGTAGCTCTCAAATGAATCTCTGTCAGCCGTTCCAGAGCTTTCAGCAGAAAAGAGGTGAGGCTGATAGGTCTATAGCCCCTACGTGAGGAGTGGGATGTCTTGCCCGCTTTGTGTATGAAGACTATTTTAGCTTCTTTCCACCGCTGTGGAATGTAAGCCATCTGAAGACATGCTTTAAAGATGGCTCTTAGCATTGGAAGCGTTATATTGATTCCCTGCTGGATCTCAACGGGTGAGATGTTTTTCATTCCAGTGGATTCAAAAGGTTAAAATGAGCTAATGGCCCATCGTATGAGCCTATCATCTACAGGCACAGTGGCTGGGAGGCAGTTCGGGGCCGTATGTGGATCAGCTTCATTAGCTACATCAGGACTGCCCGGGAACTGCGTGTCCATTAGAATGGCTAGCCTCTCAGAACTGGAGTTAGTCCCGACCCCATTCACGTCTTTAAAAGACCCTTAAAATGGGATGGAGGTCGTCATGACTTTTCGCAGACGACTTACATCTTAATAGTGTTCTATTTCTAAACCAGAAACTTCTCCACGGGGTGCATTTGGCTTTTCTGATGGAGCATTCAACTCCTTCAGTTTGAGTTTCTAGGGAGACCAGTCATTGGATTTTTTAGCCCGATTGAAGGACTTCCTACATTCCTTCCGCAGTTCCGCAATGTCACTATTCCACCATGGGGGCTTATATTTCCCTCTAAGCTTCGTTGGACTACATGCTGCTTCATTGAAGGCAAATGTAAGGGTCCCAACGGCTTCCTCCAGATCACCTATGTCTTCAATCTTCCGAAGTCCACCTTCTAGTGTAGACTCGAATACTGATTGGTATTTGGATTAATCCATCCTCCTTTAGTTGATGAACGTCAAAAGCCACATTGAATCTTATATAGATAGTCGGAGGACAACCACTCTTGTGATACATGCCATCCCTTGGCAGCGCGGTGCAGGTGATCGTTCGTTAAAGTGATATCCAAAACCACGCTACGGCTTGCCGTAATGAAAGTAGGATCTCCACCTTTGTTTACTCGGGCTAAGTCATGCGTTAAAATAAATTCGAAGAGTGACTCACCCCTTTTGTTCGTATCGGTGCTTCCCCAAATGCGGTGATGGGCATTGGCGTCCGTCGTACCGTCGTGTGCCATATAGCAGGAGACAGCCCAAAGGGGCTTGGACTGCCTTTCCACTGCTATGGCAACGGTGTCCTGGTTATTGAAATTGAACAAGGCTGGAAACTTCAAGCCTTTCTTTACTATTATGCAAGCTTTTGGTTTACCGGATGTGTGTAAAGGGATGTATATCCCTTCATATTGAGCTCAACAAACATGGTTCCCTGCAATCCAAGGTTCCTGGGCCAGTATTAGCTCGTCTTCTTTTGGGCCAGGTCGAGGAGCTGTGTGGCAGAGTCCGCCTCAGACTGATGGAGATTTATCTAGAAAAACCTGAGCATCACGACGCAAGGTTCTTTCTACCTCTTCGTCAGATAAAGACATCTCCTCCTCAACCAAGTGAAGTCTCCAGCCAACACTGCAGTGAAGGTGGTCCTATTTCTGTCATCAGAGAGAAGATCTGATTTGGAGAGGTCCACGGTCGAGTCAACTGCTGCTTTCTCAGTGACCTCACTCTCACTCTCTTTACTCAGTTTCCGTACTGCCTTCCTTGTACGGTCCTTGCAAAAAGCTCGCAGGATGATAGCCAAGAAATCATAGCTTATTATCCCAGCTTTAGACTTCATCAGAGTGAGCGACTCCTCGTTGTGAATTATAAGGACCTCTCGCTGTCCATTGCTGGCCTCACTCACCTTGGCTACTTTCCAGTTGTCCACTAAAAGATCAGCATTGGGTGTGAATAGCTCCGTCAGTATCCATGCCTTGGACCTAGGCCGATTCGGTATCACTTCCCTGGAGACAGTCTCTAGCTTTGCTACTCTCCCAATCTGCCGAAAGCCTTTTTAAAAAGATCTGCTGAGCGTTGATCTGTGCATGCTTTCAACTTTGTATGGTCTTGGTACCAGCCAGTATCACGACAACTTCGTTAAAAGCCGGAGCTTGCCTCCAGTATGGGTTTGTATTATTTGGGTGTTTTGAGCGACTTTTGTTAGTGTTTTAAGATTATTGAAAAAGTCGTGGTGTTGCTTTTTACCAAAATATTTTGTATTTCCTCGTACTAGTCGAGTCGTGTACAAAACACTGAAGAAGGTTGCAAGTGGCAACCAAAATTCAATAGTCTTATGGGTTTGTATACCCAAAGAAGAGCGATTTCCACCATATTAAAGCTTGGCGGTGAAATAGATCCATCGCTACTACTCCTGTCGATGGCAGCACATACCAGGATGCCCTTGCCCGAACGTACGTACTTACGTACACACACAAAAATGTACATTTTTCTTTCTAAAATACTGTAAGTTTACTCAAATCGTGAAGATATGTTAAAAATTTCAATTTTGATTTTCAAAGCGATCACAAGAACTTCCCATATACTAGGAAACTAATTAATTCAATAATTACGCCGCTGTCGATGTCTGGATCTATGATCGTTTCGTTGATGCGAGAGAAGCTTATCAGCAAGTATTGACAAGGAACTTACAGCAGTAGACGTTAGCAGCCGCACAACAATTTGCCAATTTTAAATTTAAAGCATTCACAAAATTTGCAAACAAATAACGTTTTTGTCAACGGAAATCAACAAAATTTGTTTCGCGAGATAAAAAAGTGCAGGCGTTGAAAACAACTTGGCTTCATCAGCAATATTTGGGACGCAGAGATGACAGTTAATACTAATTTTTTTTCAAGATTTCGTTATAAATACTAACCAGACAGGCGTGCTAGATGTTTACATTGAATTTAATTTATCTCATGTCATTATCGCTTTGCAGCATGCCAATACCAACCCGTTTATAAAAGGACTCTGGCATCACATGAATAAGGTGGAACATGCATATAGTATACCGCATAATACTTTCTGACTTTGTCAAGAATGTGGTTGCCAATAGGATTTGTATGTTTGCAGAAAGTGACCGGAAACTTTGCCCTTCAATCCAAACAAATGTAAAACAATATGCACCACAAGCCGCGTCGTGCAACCCTTGAGGTCATTGGAAGGAGTTAAAATTAATCGTACCATCAACAAAAGCGTCCATTGATTACGTAAAAACGTGTGTTGGGGATGGTTGATTGAAAACTCACGCTTATCAATGGGGGTAGGATAGATCGACGACGTTATATGACATTTTCTAACGCTTTCTAGTGCTAACGAAAATGTTTCTAGTGCTAACGAAAATGAATGCAGTTTTTGTTTTTGCGCTGACTGAAAAGATTCTGCCCCGTGATCGCCTTCTTCAATAGTTGAAAATTTCCACGACATTGTAAATGAATTTCTATCTTTACACGATTTTATATCATTGAGACTGAAGAGATTTTGTCGCGTGATGGTCATTTTGAATAGTGTAGTTCAAAATTGCCATCACTGCGGCATAATCACTGAATTTATATTTTGTCACGATTCTATATCAATGATATAAATATTTAACTTTAAATTTCTGTTGGTTCAATGGCATGTTAACAGTAAAATGTATTACACATGATAATGGAGGTAGTAATTGAAATCTTACGATTACTAGAGAAAAATCTACTGAAGACTACAATTTTTTGAAGTGAAACTTCTTTCGGGACGGTGTGAATTGAATGTTATGAAACGAAAAAGTGTAACGAAAAAGAGACAAATGATTTCTTATTTCTATTTGGTCTTAAAAAAAATTTAATATGCGGTCCATAATCGGTTTAGTTACATGTAAAAACAAGCCGTGACGTGCGACCAATGAGGTCCACACGGTCAACTTCCCAGGAATATCTACATAGTTATTAAAAATATTAAACACAATAATAATTATGAAAAGAATGCTATTTTAAATAATGAAAATGTCCCTCTCATAAAAGTTATTGGAATGACTTAATATTAATCATAACATCTACGCGTCAATCGATTACGTAAGGATTTTGGTGGATTGGTTTCATTGAATATTCACGCGGATCAATCGCTGGGGGAGAGGTTACAAAGCTTTTTCTACGTTATTTGTTATTTTCACATCGATGCTTGAAGGATAAAAGACCGCTAGCAGAAATGAATGCAGTTTTTGTTATTACGTCCACTGAGGAGATTTTGTCGCGTGATGGTCATTTTGAATAATGTAGTTCAAAAGTGCCATCACTGCGGCATAATCACTGAATTTATATTTTGTCACGATTCTACATCAATGATATAAATATTTATCTTTGAATTTCTGTTGGTTCAATGGCATGTTAACAGTAAAATGTATTACACATGATTATGAAGGTGGTAATTGAAATCTTACGATTACTAAAGAAAAATCTACTGAAGACTACAATTTTTTGAAGTGAAACTTCTTTTGGGACGATGTGAATTGAATGTTATGAAACGAAAAAGTGTAACGAAAAAGAGACAAATATAAATGTATTTAAAGGGATTATGCCGTGAGAGAATGAGATAAAATGCGTGCAGCAAGCTTCGAGTTGCCGACGCGTTAATTATTACGAAATTCGTCCTATGATTAGCAGGGGAGGCGGGAGAGACTGGCTGGGCTCTGCCCCACGAAAGACTGCTGCTGCTGGTGAAACCATAGAACGCAGGCATCGCAAGCGGGACAGGGCTCCACGCAATCCACTGCGTTCAGGCGTCAAGAATGCTCTCAGGGACTACGCGCTGTCTGGCTGCCACGCGGACCACGTCTTGCACCAGCGACACTTGGCCGAGAACGCTTTTTCGTCTTGCTAGCGGCCAGAAAGCCACAATGAAGAAACCAATCGTGGCCACCGCGGAGTCGCTTTTGATGTGCCGCCGCGAATGTGTCTGACATCATTCGTGGCTGCCTTAGTCGGGGCCAAGTAGCCGTCATTGTGTTCTGCCGCGATTCCTCGCCCGAGCCCAGCGTTCGCCTGCATGTTGACGGCAAAACATGAAAGATGTAATTTGTCGATGCGGCCGGCTGGACAAAGATGTGCATAAACTTAACTCCCAGTGTTGTTAGTGGTGTATGCTACACTCTGAATATACTTGAAATACATGAAGAAGAGAAAAAGAGAGAGAGAAAGAGAGAGAAAGAAAACATTGAAATCTATAGTAAATTATTTTTTATATTGAATCTAACAATTTCTATCTTTACTACAACGTTAAAGTGATTCTTTTTATCATTCTCTCCATCTTTCGTTCTTTCCTACAACAATCAATAAAAAAATTGTGAATAAGTCTCTCTCTCTCTCTGTGTGTTTATGACCTCAATAGTTCTCTTACATATTAATCGGAAGGCAAAGTTTCACTTCTCCTGCGTGCGAACTCACACTCGATTTTTTAATTTGATGAAAGCTTTTTAAAGCATATGATCTTGCAAAGTATTGACTACAAACCATTTTACCATTCAAAGCGTTGATTACCACAAATGCAATATTGATTGAAATTTTGTTGGTTTTCATAATTTAAGCAGTTTTTTTTATAAAACTAAAGTACTGTAAGAACTATTAAAAATCTGCTCATATTATGCAAATATTATAAAACTTGGATTGAATTTACAAAAATTTCCTTAGAATAAAATATATATAGTAATATCATTCGCATTAACCCTCTATACATGATAACTTTGAATAGTTCATTTATTTTAAATTTAGTTTTTTTCATAATCATGGAAAATGTTTTCCTGGATTCTTTTCAAAAACTGATAAAAATGTATAAACTTTATAAACATTTATTACTGTGCTGTGCAAATCAGGTTAAAATAATATTTTTTATGAAAAAACCTTAATTTTTCGCATTTTCTTTTTTAAAATTTAAAAGATTCACGAAAATTTTAATACGCGTCGATTGACACCTTTGTCATGCAAATCGTATGTTTGGCTCGTGCGATATAACGCATGAAAGAAATGACCTTCAAAGGAGCAAAACAACAAACCCTCCGACCGAAGTTTTCCAAATACTAATCAGCTCTTAAGATCATAGAGACGCTTCGATTGACAACTCAACATAGTTGATACAACTTTGTTTACGTGAGTTATACTCGTAGAAAAAAGTGTCCACGAGGGTAAGTACGTACGTACACACACACATACATCTCCCTTTCTAAAAAGACTTTATATATAGTCTATAGACTTCAAAACGTAAAGAAAAGTTAAAAATTTCAATTTAGATTTTCGAGGCGATTACAAGAACTGGGAAGTTAATAAAAAGTATTACAAATAATGAGTGAGGAAGTCATTGAAATCTTACGAACACTAAAGAAAAAACTGCTAAAAACTACAGTTTTTTATTGATATATAATTATTTATATATTTTATTATATAAACCTTTCAAAGCATACGATCTTGCCATGTATTGACATCCAAAAAAATTACCATCCAAAGCGTTGACGACCACAAATGCAAATTTGATTGAACAATTTTTTTCTACATTTAAGCAGTTTTTTCATTGAAATAAAAACGATACTGTGAAAACTATAAAATTCTGCTAAAATCATGTAAACATAAATCAGCTTTGATCGACTTAGCAACAATGTCCTCAGAATAATAGATATCACGTTATACCATTCATGTGTATCCTTCTACAGTGTGAGTTTTAATGATGTTTTATTTATAATTGTATATTTTTGGAATCTTATGACAAAAGTTTTACTGGGTTTTTCTAAAAACTGTTTAGAGTTTATAAATTTTGTGAACATTGATTACTGACTTGAAAAAGTCAGGTTGAACATCAATTTTTTGTTAAAAAAGAACATTTTTTTTCATTAGGTTAAAACCCGTCGACTGACGCCTTACGGAAATAAATATTATATTTGGTTCGCGAGATAAAGTGCATACAACAATGGCCTTCAAATTCAAGGTGAAGTGCTCTGCGGTTCGGTTGAAAGCTCTACGACTCTTGCATGAGGGGAATATTGGTCACTCCACAATACTACTAAGGGGTAGAGCAACGCTAGGCAAAGTAGGCCCTCGTCCTCCAATTTAGGCCTAGCAGAGATGACTGGATCACAGAAAGAGGTGGGACAAACTAACAATCCTGCTGCACAGCCGGCTTCATACGAGAATCTGGATGGTTCTCGTCATCCCGCAGGTTCGACTGCCGTTCTTATCTAAGTGAGCCACCTTTGGATAAAGGGGACTGTCACTAAAGCCAACCAACCAATCATATAAAGTAAGACACTCACAGAGCTGTCGAAGGCATTTCGTTCTCCAATGAAGCCCAATGAGTATCAATCGATTGAGGAATCTATGATAAAATTTAAAGAACGGATCTCTATTCGTCTGCCAAATAAGTCTTAAAGATAAGGTTACGATGCATGTGTACGTGCTGATTCAACCTTATACGCTTGCGAAATCCAAATTTACACCAGGAGGGTACAATGCAACACCAAAAAAGTCTGAGGCATCGAGTAATCAAAAATCTGAGTAGGAAATGCGTTAGTAGAAGCCATTAGATTTTTTTAAAACTATGTCAGCTGAGTGAACTTCGAAAGGGACATATAAGCCAATGGAATCTACGCATGTGGCACCATTTGCAAAGCAAGAAAGATGTTCGCAGAGCTTAATGCTGATAAATGTTTGAGATATTGTGACTTTGATTCTAGAACTATCACAAATGGACTTGCGGCTTTGAAGTGAATGGATCGCCGAGGAATTATCATGATCGGTCTACTGCACCCAGTGTTGAAAGGAAAACCAAAAGTAAAATGATTGACGAACTTAATTGCCCTCAAATGGTGAAAAGTTATAATACCAATATAGAATATGTTGACAAGGTTCGCCTTTTCAGACCAAAACACATGCCGATTAACACAGTTAAGTTCATTCATAGACCGTATTGGAAATGTGCAACATTTAACGTAGGTGTTTGTGTAACTATAGACAAAAAAATGTTTGCACAATGTACATTGAAAGTTTTTGTAAAGCTGAGGTGAAATTCGAATTCTTCATTGATCGTTATAAACAATAGATCTTAAATCTAAAAAATTGAAGACGTATTTTTAATTGAATCTATTTACCAGTAATCGGCTTCGAACATGAGGTACACCTTTTGGCAAAAAGTTCGCCAAAGCAATCAGCACAAAATGGTCGTTCTTCTCGACTTGTAAAACGCTGTCCAGCCAAAGTACATTCACAGTTAGAGCAAGTGAAGCATTCCCGATGCCATGGCTCATTTTTATAGGTTACCCCACCACTTGTAATAATCTAGAATGATAATAATAAGTTAAATGAATTTCATTATTATGTAATCACCTTGTTGCATTTGATGCATCGAGTTGCAAACTTTTCTTCATAGCATGGTGCACAATATATTTCTTGGTCACGTGGTATGAATGATTTCGTACCAATTGGTATCCTACAAACATAGCAGCAAAAGCATTTTTCATGCCATTGCCTAGATTTATATTCCATTTTCTTTGTCCCTGGAAATTTAAAAAAAATAAAGACGATAAAACAGTTGTGAATGTCTTTACCATTTGGTGGCTAAACATGAGAGAATCGATTTTATTTATGAAGACATTGAACTGTGAGCAAATTGGATGATACTTTATTAATGATTGAGTGTTGATCGTCTTTTTATTTTTGAAAACAAATACACGTAATATCTATTAAGAATCTTCAAGAACGAGAAATCAGTAAGTAAAACTAATAAGTAGTTTGTACTTCAAACTTGTAACTTATCACCTTTTTCATATGTTAAAAAATTTCATGTCAAACTACAGCATAAAACTGCAGCTTTGGTTGCCACACTTACTTACGGAGCTTAGTCAATTGAGTCTAAATTGTCACACCAACCAATTTACACGAAATTTGCAGGGCTGATTTCCTTACCAGAGGTTGGCTCTCCTCAACTTCGTGATATAAGGAGTAGGCATTTGACCTAGTCTTTTCACTACCCAATCAACAGAAACCTACAGCATCGACAAGTTGGAAGGAAAATAGATGACTAGATTTATCACTTGATTTTTTTTTGTTATTTTATGTTTATGTTATGTTTATCTATGTTTGAAAGGTGGCTCCCAGAATTTTTTTTACCTTCTCTTTACATTGATATCACCAGCCTTTAGAATTCCCAGTATATTGGGGAATCTTGTAATCGCCCCCGAATTTGAAATTGAAATTTTCAACATATCTTTACATTTTGAATTGTTTATTGCCTGGGTAAAGTGTTTTTGGAAAGACCTCTGTACGTTTGTTTGTATAAACGGACGAATGTGAGTAGGAACGTTCGTGGAAGTTTTTTTTTACAAGTACGCACGCATCGAATTCGTTGAGGGATCAATCGATGCAATCTTAAGAACTGATCAAAGTATATGGACTGTTGGTATGATCTTCCGCATTTGCAAACTCGTCCAGGCTGCACATGTACGCATCTGATGCCGAAAATATTCCGACTACAAATTTTCATCTCACTTCGATGAGAATGAAATTCTATTCCAGTAGGAAAGTTGACGTACACCATGACTAGTATTTGTTGTCCCGTTCAAACAAGCCGCCAAATTTGCAATACCAACAGTGATATCTGTAAACCGATTGCTTCTGAAGAAACGTCAAACAATTGTGCACCAACGGCACAAGTCGGTTTGTTTACATTTGTACACAAAAAAAGTTTTACGCGATGGAAATGAAACGAAATGCTGTAATTGCTCTTCATTTGGGCCAAAAATCGGTGATGCAAATTGTTCGGGACCTAAAACACCTGAATATCAATAGAAAGTTTGTGTACCGCACCATGAAACGATGGAATGAGACCGGTAGCGTGAAAGACAGACCAAGAAGTGGCCATCCAAAGAGTGCAACATCAAAAAATACCGTCAAGAAAGTGAAGAAACAAATTCAACGTAAGCCTCGGCGAAGTGCACGTGACATGGCAAAAGATATGGAAGTATCACCCGAATGGTTGCGTAGTATATTGTAAAAAGACCTAGGTCTAAAGCCTAACAAACGCCAAATGAACTTACAGCTAAGTAAAAAAAAGTTAGACTGGACCGATCAAAATTGTTACTTCGTCGGGCCGAACGTGCTTTTCCGAACATTGTTTTCTCCGATGAAAAAAGCTTCCCACTGGAGCAATATTTGAACAAACAACAAAATGGTCGTGTTTGGTTAAAAAAAAAAGGTCGAGCGATAATTTGGACCTGCGCCATACTTAAGGCAAAGGGTGGTCATATCGAGCGAAAGTGACTTGAATCGAAAATAATTACTATTTTCCTACATTTTTAACTTTGATAGATAGATAGATAGATAAAAAGTTTATTATTGTCGAGATACAATTTTGTAGTATTACAGAGACTTATGCTAGAGATTTAGACTATGGTGCCGCCTTTACATCTATAGTTCCTTACAATTAGACTTGCAGATAAGTTTTGCTTAAGATTATGGTTATCAAGTTTACTAGGAAAAACGTATAAAAACCTGGCTTGCGAATACTTACACCTAAGAAACTAGCCTAATCTAGAACTAACTTAAGAATAGGCTTAAACATCTAGATATTTACTTAATGTAGCGATGACCTAGAAGGCAGTAGCAGAGGATTATCGATCGTTGCTGTTGTTTCGAGGAATGCATTATGCCGCTTCGTGACGAGATCTTTTATCGTCGGGACTTGATCCAGTTGATGCAGCCGTATGGTCGAGAAGTACCAGGGTTTGTCTAGGATGATCTTTAGGCATTTGTTTTGGAGAACTTGAAGCTTACCTTTATGGTGATTTGCACATTGTCCCCAAACGGGTGCTGCATATGAAATAATTGGCTGAAATGCAACTTTGTATATAAGCAGCTTATTATGCAGGGAAAGCTTTGACTTTCTGTTAATGAGGGGATACAGGAGTTTTATGGCCATTTGAATTTTGGTGCAAACTGTTTCTACGTGATTTTCGAATGTGGTAGACTTATCCAGAATCATTCCAGTTTCGCTCCAAGGAATGGCCTTCCCAACGAAGTTAACGCAACGCGTTGGAAGATTTAAGGGACTTCGTTTCCGGGTGAAGTAAATAGATGCAGTTTTCGCGGGATTCACCTTTATTTTCCAACGAAAATAAAACTGGTAGAGCAAATCTAGTTCACTTTTCAAGGACTGAATTATTGAGTCAGGAGCACTTGCTTTGGAGAAAATGCACACGTCGTCTGCAAAGATTGCAAGGTCACACCTGGAGTTCGAGGGGATATCGGCAGTGTAAATATTGAACAGAGCTGGACTCAGGCTTGCTCCCTGGGGTACTCCTGCCGGGACGCGCCGAAAAGTTGAGTGGGTTTTATTAATTTTCACAGCAAATGATCGCTCCGATAAAAAGGATTGTATAAGCTTTACCAAGTAAACTGGGAATGCAAATTGTGTAAGTTTGAACACCAGTCCGTCATGCCAAACAGAGTCGAAGGCTTTTTCGGCATCGAGGGTGACCATGCCTACGGACTTTTTCTCATTAAATGCATTGGTGATGCAATGGGCTACCCGGTTCATTTGATGGATAGTAGAGTGGCCCTGTCGAAAACCAAATTGTTCGTTTGGGATTAGCCTCTTTTCAGCGATGATTGATTCGATTCTAGCAAGAATTATTTTTTCGAAGACTTTGCTGAGCGCAGGAAGCAAGATTATAGGACGAAAATTGCTGGGAGATCTAGAGTCTTTTCCAGGCTTGAGTATTAGGATGACGGTCGTTTTTTTCCAGATTGCTGGAAAGTACACCAACTTGAAGCAGGAGTTAAATATAAAGGTGATTAGAACAATTGGCTTATTGGAGAGGTTTTTCAGAAGTATGTTTGGAATTCGGTCTGCTCCTGGAGATTTACAGTTTTTGAGCCGCTTAATAAATTTAAAGACTTCCTTGGGTTTGCAGAAACAATTGGAAGGCACATCGAACCAAGAGGGGAGTGACCTAATTGAGCTATCGACGATATCCTCAGTTGTCTTACTGCTCATGTCTTGGGTAAGCGTATGCGAACTTTGAAAGACGTCAGCTAAAAGCTCGGCTTTTTCAAGATCGGAGTGGGCTAAGGTACCGTCGTTCTTAATGAGG
The DNA here is from genome assembly GCA_963942545.1 of Oxycera nigricornis. NCBI lineage: Eukaryota > Metazoa > Arthropoda > Insecta > Diptera > Stratiomyidae > Oxycera > Oxycera nigricornis. Next base: position 62,463,844 of record OZ012663.1, on the reverse strand, counting down.
TGGGAAAAGTAAGGAGTGTGTCTTCGTTTGAGGGTTTTTTGAAGCTTCCACATGGAGGATGAGCCTCGGTCGAAACTTGCTAGCAAGGAGTTCCATGTCCGATTTCTGATGGCCGTAATTCTGAGGCTGATCATCTCGACAAGCAGGTTAACTTGTAGTTTGAGACGATAGTCTCTGGTTCGTTGCCACTGTCGTCGCAGGGTATTCTTTTTTTGAATTAATGTCATTGTCTCTATATCTACTTCTGGTGCTTGTACAAATTGCGCTTTTATTTTCTTGGGAGTCCATAGCTGGATTGCGTGCCATATATCATCGTTTAGCTGGCAAATCATTTCGTCTATTTGTGAAACGTTGATGACAGATCTCAAGTTAAGCTTGCTAAGAGATGTTTTCGTTGGTTTCTCTAAAACAGAAGGACTCCGTGTTTTGATTTGGGGACAAGGGAATATTGTTGATTTGACTAAAAACCGGTAAATGAGGAGATGATAGAGCCTGCAATACTGTAGGTTTCGACACGTCAACCTCATTGTCAGTAATTAATAAGTCTAGGGTGGAAGGTTGGCTTGTCAGGTGCCAGGACATTTAGTTGCCTTTGGAAGGCCATGTCAAGTAGAATTCTACCAGTTTTGTTTGCTTTGGCACAGTTCCAAAACCTGTGTCTGGCATTGAGGTCACCGCAAAGAATATATTTTTTGTAGGTCCTAGTAATGAGTTTCAAATCCTCAGAGAACATATTAAGCCTAGCTGCATCTAATTTAGTACCCGGAAAGTAGGCAGCTATTATTGTAATATTAGAATCTTTTAGTTTGACGGCGATCGTTTCAATAATTTTGGTGCTTAGAAGAGGCAGCAGCGAGCATTTGATTGTTTTGTCGATACAAAGTCCTACTCCTCCTCCACGAGAGCCTTCTCTGTCATTTCTAAAGATATTATAATTAACATCGAAAAGCTTATCGCTATTTTTCAGCCAGGTTTCTGTAAGTGCGATTATATCTACATTATTACTATGAGCAAGATCAAATAATTCAATATTTTTATTTTTGATACTCTGAGCATTCCATAAGATTAAGTTAAGGGACTTATTAACCATATAAAAATTTTAAAGCAAGTTTAACTATAACGTTGTATTGATCCTGCTTAGTTTTGCAACTTGCAAGACTAGTGATTAGTTCCGCAGATATTTACAGCAGATCCTCGGCAGAGAATAAGCATTGATCACCACTGCATGGGTTGGCCGTGCTGGCAGACTTCAAAACCTCGCTAAAAAGTGGTAGCCTTAGAACAGGCGCATTAGATGCTGAAATTGATGAAGACAAAAGTGGAAAGTTTGCCGCCTTGGTTTGAAAGCCATTTGGAGGTGTCATCATCGGCTTTTTAGCTCTGGCAGAGCGGAGTGACATCCTCCCTTGGATTTCTAAGTATTTTTCCCGGCCTTTGCAGTCTCGATCATTAGCTAGATGATTAAGGCCACAATTAGCGCATTTGATTTTGTGCGCCTCGCCTTCTTTAAGGGCGCATGTAGAGTGGCTGTGTTCTCCGCTGCAGATTAGGCACTTTGTAGGCAGGTGACAATGTGCCGAGCCATGGCCAAACATTTGGCAGTTTCTGCACTGCGTGGGACCAGTTTTCCGTCGAGAGTGATAATCTCATCGCACTAGGGTGTGCATGATGCTCTTGTTGTTGCGAAGGTCATTCAATCTTGTCCCCGGTGCAAAACTCAGCAAGTAGCGGCTATTGCCTGTATTGGCTACTATGAATTTTTTCACCTCCATACATTTTAGCAGCAGAGTATCCGTTAAATATTTTTGAAGATCGTTGCAAGCCATGTCGTGCAGGCCAGACAATATTATTTTCACTGGCCGCAAATCCGCTCTGCGGTGGCTGAGAAATTCCACCTTCTTGGATACGAGGCAATTGACGACTTTTTCGTATTCCTCCAGTGAAGATAAAAACAATCGTCTTCCAATCGACATGATTTTCAGATCGAACTGAGATATCTGCAATTCGCCAAGTATCTCAATTATAGCCTCTCGAGAGATAAAGGGGAAGGTAATTGGAGGTATTTTTACCTTTTTAGCAGGCTGAACCGCTGCTTTTGATGTCGATGCATCGTTGTCGGACGCTACGTTAGCGAGCAGTTGGAAACGGTTTTCATTAATCGGAACCTCCACCGAAGCAAGTCGTGGGATTTTCAGCTTGTCTCGTAGCAGCATGCCGGTTGGGGAAAGATCCCCTAAGGATCTTTTCCTGGACACAGTTGTGATTTTTCAGAGAAACACCACTATAATACTATCGCGAAAGTTAGTCGAAGGTTCAAAGGAACTTGATCACTGATGCCAAACAACGCGTCGCAGAGCCAAATGAATTGCGTCCGTACGCGCCGGTGGAAATTTAACTTTGGTTACAATAAAAATAATTAAAAAAAAATATGGTTTTACATTTACAAGGCAACACATACTAGTCACTGTGTATGTTATTTGCATAAGTAAATTTTATATTAGAGGAACAAAATTCATGCACGATGAGTAAACAAAAGCAGACGATGGGTTTGATGTACTTATATGATGAAGCATCTACATAATAACGATGTGCGTATCAACGGGTACGTTAGGTTTCTCGGAAAAACGTGGGATAGATTGAGCTAGCCGTATGACATAAAAAACTGCACGCGGTGGTTCCACAAACAACAATACCTGATAATGGAATGTTCATGATGATGATGATGATGATGATGATGATGAACCATTTTGCATGGTAGCACCAATGATTAAATTTCTTGCTTCATTCTCATTATCAAGAGCGGTTACCTTAATTTCCTGAAATTTGTGCGCCGGTTTGACATCAGTTTCGTAATTTTTAGAGGGAAATAGTATGAAAAGATGCCCCTGAATATACCACTAGTCCATACACTTTGAGAGCTGTTTAGAGTTTGGAAAGTTACGGGCGGGTGTTTTTTGTGTTTAGATCCATCCATGACAGGCCCGTGCTGGATCCCTTGTTAAGGCGGTGGACGGCCATGGCCAGATGGCGCCAGAACTATGCAGGGGGAGGACTACCGGGTGGTCTGGAATATAATAACCAAGGCGTTATTCGCACGTGACACTGGGTTCAATATGCTTTTCTGGCAGCTGGTCACAGTACAAACGGACCATCACACTGACACATATCGTACCGGTATTTATCAAACATGATGACCATGTATTGTTTGCTAAAATTAATGTTCATTTGATCCATTTCAAATTTTTGCATTGTCTTAGGACAAAATAAAAGACAAAGTAGTAGTTGAAACATAATTAGTGTAATTCTGGTAAACTAACACACATAGAAAATTAAGACGAGACAATTTTACATAACATACAAATACAAAAAAAGTTATCAGGATTTACTACTTAATTTCTTAGGGATAGTAACAAAAACAAATATGGTCACAAATGTAATGTTCTTTGATTGAATTTGCAAACCAAACCTGAAGAAGTCTTTTTAATTCAGAGCTGGAGTGACAAAGATAATCAATAACGGTATCTAGATCTATTGAGTTCAAAATATCAGCTTCTGAGTGCATTAACAGTAAATATTCTAAATGTTCGTTTGTCAAAGACGATTTCAATCTGGTTTTAATAATTTTCAATTAGAAAATGCTCGTTCACAAGAAACTTGAGTCAATGGGATGGTTAGAAGAGATTTATATACTTTTGAAAGTTCTGGGTATTGTAAACAGTACATGTTATATTCTAATAAAATTTTATATGCACACTTGATACAATTGTTGCATGATGCCGACGCTTTGCACTGGATCTCATGGTCTTCATCATCATCTTCTTCTTGATCATCGTCATCATCACTGTGGCCATCGATTTTCTCGTCTGAGACATCTTCATACTCATAGTCAGCGTTCATACTTGCATTTGAAACCTGGGGCCATACATTCATGAACGAGATAAGTTCTTCTTTCAGCTTTTCTTCAACAACGTTCAAAAGTAATTCTATTTTCTTCAATGATTTAGGAGGAAGAGATTGCCGCTCAGCAATATCGACGATAAGCCTCGTCGTAAAACTTGTCAATTTCGGAACAGGAGGGCGCCAAAATTTCCAGGCTGGCGGGCGCACCGGGATACGTCCCGGTGTCCCTGCGGCCCAGCACGGGCCTGATCCAAGATCATTTATATCATGAAATTAAATTGAATTTGCATTGTGAAACTGTCAATCAAAGCGTATTAATATTTTAATGATTCTATCAAACATTAGAAAAATTGTTGAAGCTGTTTTTTTTAATATAACAAAAAAGATGAAATCAAAAAATTACATTTCCACCTAATTTGCACAACGAGCATTGAATGCTTATAAAATCTAAATATTTCAAATTTCTCAGACACAAAATTTTAACAAGCCGTGAGGTGCGATCCATGAGGTCCACACGGTCAAATTCCCAGTAATATCTATGTGCATAGATATTACAAATATTAAACCCAATAATAATTATGGAAAAATACTATTTTAAGTTATTGGAATGACTTAATATTAATCGTAACATTTACGCGAGAATCAATTGATTACGTTAGGATTTTGGTGGATTGGTTTCATTGAATATTCACGCGGATCAATCGGTGGGGGACAGGTTACAAAGCTTTTTCTACGTTATTTGTTCTTTTCACATCGATGCTTGAAGGACAGAAGACTGGTAGCAAAAATAAATGCAGTTTTTGTTATGACGCCTACTGATAAGATTTTGTCGCGTGATGGGCATTTTGAATAGTTTCAGTCAAAATTGCCATCACTTTGGCATAATCACTGAATTTGTATTTATTTCCCGATTTTACAAGAATGAGACTAATAATTATTTCTTACATTCTGTTGCTTTCAGGTTCAATTGCATGTAAAAAGTAAAATGCATGTATTACAATGATGATATCTTACGAATACTATAGAACAAAGCTCCTGAAAACTGCAATTTTTTATTTAATGAAAGCTTTTCAAAACAGATGATCTTGAAAAGTGTTGACTACAAAACATGTTACCATTCAAACCGTTGATTACCACAATTGCAAATTTGATTTGATTTGTATTGGTTTGCAAAATTTAAGCAGTTTTTTCATTAAAGTTGAAACATGGTGCCGTGAAGAATTTTTAAAATCTGCTCAAATTTTGCAAATTTCAATAGAATTTGATTGAGTTTACTACAATGTCTTTAGAATAAGATATTTAAGGTACCTATATTCATTCGCATGAACCCGTGTTGCATGGTGACTTTGAATGATTTTTAAAAAAATTTTTGTAATCACGGCAAAAGTTTTGGCTGGTTTCTCTACAAAAATTGACAGAAATTTATAAATTCTATAAACATTTATTATGGCGGTATGCAAATCAAGTTAAAAATGAATTTTTTTAAGAAGAAAACACTATTTTTCACACATTTTTTTTTATTAAATTAAAAAACCGTTTTAACGATTTCTTTTGTATTAAAAAATAAAAATAAAAATATTAATACGCGTCGATTGACTTCTTAATGGTGCAAAAATTATATTTGGTTTTCGAGATAGAATGAATGACATAAATAACCATGAAGATCATGATGACTTTGAATGATTTTTTTTATTTTTTATTTAATTTTTTATTTAATTAAATTGGGAAGCGTGGTTTTGGGGTGACGGACGACATCGTCTTCAGGTGCTGTCATTCACCATCCGCCACCAGACAAGCACGATCACGGTTAGGCTTATTGATGGATTAAGCTTATTATAATTCAACTATTTTATAAATTATTTGTTTTCGCGCAGTATAAAGACTGTCAATTTGACGTTAGCGTATATTATGCATAAGTATCCATTCTATAAAATCATTTATTTTGGGTTTTGAGCCTTCATGTCTAGTCGACAATACCGCCCACTAGTGTGCTTTTGGTTCACAACTTCGCTTACACTATTTTTGCACATTAATGGAGGTTCTTTTTCGTTTTCCGGTTTCTGGCTGGTACCATCATAATTAAATGGGGGAGCGTGGTTTCGGGGTGGCGGACGGGGACTAACCGTGGTCGTGCTGTCTGGTGGCGGATGGTAAATGACAGCACCTGAAGAGGATGCCGTACGTCACCTCGAAACCACGCTTCGCCATTTAATTATGATGGTATCAGTCAGAAATCTGGAAACAGAAAAGAACTTACATTACTGTCCAAAAATACTGTTAGCAAAGTTGCGCACCAAAAGCACACTAGTGGGCGGTGTTGTCGACTAGACACGGAGGTTCGAAACCTAAAATAAATGATTATATACAGTGGAGAGCAAAAGTGGATACATGATTTAAAAATTCTAATGAAAGGCTGCTATTTTACTAAATTTCAGTACTTTTGAAATAACATTGACGTTATATCATAATACAAAAACAATTCACTTTATTACCAAAACATAAAATCACATATGCTTTCTACAAATAATAATAAAAATAAAACAATATTTTTTTTCATTTATCCAGTTTTGCACGTTTTCAATTAAAGAGAGTTTCAGGAGCTTTTCAATACTTTTTCGATAGTCCCTTGTTTTTTCAGACACTCCGCATGCGTGTTGGCATGCTTTCAACTAGCCTCTGAATGGTGTCATGTGGAATTTTTTCCCATTCAGCGTGCACTCGACTCCAGAGTTCCACCACATTTTTGGAGGATTAGCATATTGTGCCAGCCATCTTTTTAAAATGGCCCACAAATTTTCAATCGGATTTAAATCCGGACTTTGCGCTGGCCATTTTATTTTCAGGTGTTGCTCACCAAGCCAATTTTGCACAATTTTAGCGGTGTGCTTCAGGTCACCACCCTATTGAAAAACGATCTCTGCAATGGGATAGGCGCAATAATCGATGAAATCTGGTAAATTTGTTTTCAAAATATCAAGATAATGTTCTTTTTTCATTATCCCATTTATTTTTACCAATGGACCCAGATGCCATCATGTGAAGCAACCCCACACCATTAGACTCCAACCTCCATGTTTTAATGTTTGCTTCACTTGATGTGTTTGAAGGCCCTCATGTGGTCGATGCCAATAATATTCTTTGCCATCCTACTAGAAACGATTAATCTTGGATTCATCTGACCAAATTACTCTTTTCCAATCTTCCACTGTCCAGTCTTTATGGTATTTGGCAAATTTTAGCCCTTCTTTGATGTTTTTTCGGATAGTAATGATTTTTTAGGCTTGATAGATGCTACAAAGCCAACTCTTTTGAGCGCTCTCCTGGCAGTCCACTCACTAACAGTCTTGTTTATAAGTTGCGCTGCTGTTTTTGGTGTCCTTGCTTCCTTGGAATCTTCACTCCTTAGTAGTCTGCTAATTATTCGTGCGTCGGCATCCGATAGGAGTTTTGGTCGCCCTCCAAGATTTCTTGTGGATGAAATATTCTTCATTTTTCTTACTAAAAGCACCGTTCTGTGGCAGATTTTTAACTTCCCAGCAATTTCTCTCGAGTCAAAGAAACAATTTCCTTTCCAAATCCAGTAAAATTTTCCTCATTTTGACTATATGTTCAAAATAGGTAAATAATAGAATAATCTGACCAACCTTCACTTACCATCTAGCAGATCTGATGAAACTAACAAACTAAAACAGTGAAAATGTGAAATTCAAGCGAAAACACAAAAAAATAACTGTAAACAGAAAATTACAAGCACGTGCAAAACTGGATACATTGAGAAGTGGAATTATATCGATGGCTATTGTGTTACCGCATCTAAATACTTCTGATATTTATGTTGAATTATATTGATAAACTGCAATTGCTAATAACTATAAAGATTTCATTCTACAATTATTCGTAATAAAAAGTATATAGGTAGATATAATAGATTTCGAAAATCATTTATCCAGTTTTGCTCGCCACTGTATATAAACATTGTTTACTGCGTCTTGAAAATCAGGTTAAAAATTTGATGTTTTTCAAAGAACAACATTTTTTGCACTTTTTTTAAAAGAAAAAACGGCTCTAAGGATTTTTAAAAAATTTTGATTGAACCACATAAATGTCAATACTCGTCGATTAACACCTCAATCAAGCAAATCGTACTTTTGGTTCGCAAGATATAGCGCAAGACAGGAATGACCTTCAAAGGGTCAAAACAACAAACCTCCTCGACCGAAGTGTCCCTTAAACCAATAAACTCTTAAAATTGCAAAGACGCTCTGATTGACACCTTAACGAAGTCAATACAACTTTGTTTACGTGAGCTATGCTCGTAGAAAAAACTGTCCGCGAACGTTCACACGTGCGCTCGCACGTACACACACACACACACACACACACACACCTTTCTTTCTAAAATCACTTTACACTCTATAGACCTCAAAACGTAAAGAAATGTTGAAAATTTCAATTTCGATTTTCGAGGCGATTACAAGAACTTCCCATATACTGGGAAGTTAAAAAAACAATAATAGTCACCGTCAATAAGGGGTTGGTACGAAAAATGTACCCTTATATCTATTATTCTAAAGGCGCTGTTTTTTGTCAATCAAAGCTTTTTTATTTGAATATTTTGAGCAGGTTTTTAAAAATATTCACAGTGTTGCTTTTTTATTTCAAAGAAAAAAACTTAGCAGTTTAATCAAAATTGCATATCTGGTAATAAACGTTTTGAAATGTTGTTTTGAAGAAACCTTTTCGAATCAAAAACAATACACCATTAAACCAATGAATAATTGGTAATATGAATAGTATTACATAATTTTACTTACTCTGGTTTCAAAGGAAGTCACTTCTTCCTAATTTGCGCTTCTGCTCATCATTGCTTTTCGAAACCACAACAACGAAAGTGTAAAATGAATGGAGGGGCATCCATTGATTATGTAGGGACCATATATCAAATGTTTGGAGTTCACTATTTGTAAGGGTGGGTAGTCTTTCAGTTACTTTTTCCTCTTTCGTAAGTAAGATTTTTTATGTTTTACTTTGTAATGAGAATTTACTTCACGAACTAAGTCGCAACAAAATTTCAAGGCAACGAGACTCTCGTCTCGTTGGCCTCATTGGACGTTAAATCCTGGGACGAAGCAACGAACCCGTTGGTCGTGTAGACAAATGGGGTTCGCCTCTACTTGGCTAGACAGTAATGGCTGCTGGCAAGCCAGCTCTGTTCGGCGCGTAACGTTGTGGCTACGGTTGCCTAGACCAAGTCCCGATTCTCATTTTTCGAGAGATTCAGTCATCTAAATTGCCCGATTTATATGTTCGACAATAATAGTCCCATGGACTTCAAGTAAAACAACAAAACTTTCTGAGGCTCGACCTCCTACTTAACTTTAAGATTATTCTCGCGCGCGCATCAAAAAGCACCCACGAGTTCAACAACGCCAACCCGAGAGATAAACTAACACCTACGTTACCAGCGAAATACGAAAAACGACGGAAAACCAGCGAAAGAGAAACCGCGCGAGCAAACTAACTCTCGGGCATCTGAGCCACTGCTCGGAGGAAGGAGACGTCACCGGCGGCGCGCCGGACATCGATGTTATTGTCCGGGCCCTCCCTGCCTTAGCTTAACGCTTGCCATGTGGGCATGTGCAGCGCACTAAGCCCCTTCAATACTTACCCCTGCCGAGCTCACAGGTCCTCAAACCAAGAGGAAGAAAAATCTCTGGAATTCTCGTTAAAATTCCTTTTCATTTTTTCTGTTGTGTTTGGGTTTGTGATTTTAAACAAACTTTCTTGTCACAGTCCATTAAGACGTTCGCTTATTCATAAATTATTTAGTTCTTGTGCACATTGCTACACACGTTCTAATTAAATTCCTACTTATTTTAAATATTTCTTCTTCATCGCAGTTATTATGTTTTGTTCTTCTCCTATTCTAAGCGTCTAGCCTAGATTTATTGATTATAGTTTTTTATAGTTTTATTTCATATTCCACTTATTGAATAGTGATAATTTTTTTCCGAAAAAAAAAATAAAACCAACTTTTTAATCAATCAGTTTCTGTTATGATTGTTAGTCAACGGTGATTTCTTCCTTCAATTTTTTTTTCATTAATTCGGATATTTACAACACTTTACTGAACGATAAGATGCGATTGCGAGAAAGAGAAAACAGAAAGAAAAAAATAACAATCGAGCAGCAAACAATTGAACGAAAATTACCCCGCCCCCCTTATCTGTTGTATTTATTTATAAATATGGAGGAGATTGATTGGTACAAACAAGAAAGGAAATTCTTTATACTTTAAATATCCAAGAAAAAAATTGCAGCAACTAACACTATTCGCCTGATCTTAGTATGTGATCTATTTTTTATTATTTTTATATCAAATTAGAAATGGAACGTGATATCGATTCACATATAAATTAAGATGATATAGGTGGTACTGTAGTGTATTCCCAGTTCCAAACCTGGAACTAGCCTATACACAACTAATCTCCCACAGAAGCTCCCATAAAATAATCTCCCCCAGAACCTCCCAAAAAATAATTTCCCACAGATGCTCCCATAAATAATTCTCCACGTAAACTTCCTATATCACCAAAGCACATCCTCAAATTAATCCCTTAGCAAAGATCTTAACCTCCATACTAACTACATTGGTATGGTAGTTCAAAAATTCCCTTTTTCGTAACCGTGTGAAACTCTAGAGGATCACTGAACCTAGAGTAAACAAAAATATAATTGGGGCAATGCAAAGTACATTGGTGTAAGCAATATTGCAAGTAAACGAATTCCGTGAGAATTAATTTGAATCGCGTTCGATTGGTTAGGGTAAATAGATTTAAGACTAGAGTAGGGATTTTTATATGATAAGCAATTTTAAATGTACATAACAGTAAGCGAAATTTTAAAATAAAAGAACGGACTGAGCTGAGGCTCGGAACAATAGTGATCTCCTAATACAACAAGCTAGTTGTCATTAATAACGTTGCCTTCTATTCGGCAACTAGTCTGCCTTTACAATTTGGCAGACAGCGAATTGCCTCATACATTGGCAATTCATTTAGAAATATCGGCTGCCTGTCAACTCGGACTGCGCCAAATATGTGGCAACCCAAGGGATGCCTGTAGATGGTAACAAATCTTTTTAAACTTTTCTCTGTTGACAAGCTCATATCCTAGAAGAGTGAAGACCATCACCTTAGAAGAGTACCAGCTTAGAAGACAACGCGTTTCATTACATGGTGATCCTGCATCTTTACAGTACTATTATTTACAGTTACAAGAACTAAAAATATATACTTCTTTTCTTGGAAAAAATTAAACTCAACGGGTGAGGAGCTTGAATGTAGAATAAAGCAGAAACTTCCCGAACTGAAAACAACTGAACGCAAAACTTTAGCTTTTACTTTTGCCCCATATTTGACGAGAGGCGCATAATTTTCTGACTTTTAATTAAATTCGAGGCTAGTAGTTTGGGCATTGTGTGACTCACATAATCTACTCCTTATAGACGTCTAGAGTTGGGTGGCTTGCTGCTTCGTTCTTTAGTCGTGTAGATTCAGAAACTGTTTCCCGGCGGAGCGATACCTCCCTACCACAGTTTGCACGTGCTGCATTCCAAAGAGCCTTTCGAGATGAACGGTATCCAAAACGGTCCCCCACACACTACGTGATTCGGCCCAATTGCGTATTGGGAAAAAGTTCTTGACCGACCAAATTGGAGCCACGGTCTGTTCCCTTTTTTTGGCGCCGCTCAATGTCCTAGTCACGAGCCCCCGAGGACAGCGAGGCGGTTTGCAGCTCTTCTGGGCCGACACCCGCTAGCACTTTGAAATGCGAAATGTCCGCCACTCCTATTGCCTGCATGCGGTTTCCGATCGGGTCTCATCCACGTAATGTGCACAACTCGTGGGAAGGTGCGTGTGCGAAAAAGATTGCAGTTTAAATTGGGCGCAGAAGATATCGCGAAATAACTTTCCCAGGTAACCTGCTTCGCTTCGAAAACCGGTGCTCGGAGTTCCCTAGGACACGTCCTCCTCGAACGAATGACACTCAACCCACCATTCCCAACCAAACCTGCTCCTTGCTACCTCATCGTGGTGGATAAGGTGAGCACGTTTCGGGTGGTGACTTGTTTCGATCTGGTTTTGCGCGGGAAAATTTTTGAACTCTATATAAAAATTTGGGAAACAAAGCACGATATTACAACATGTAATCAGATATAGAATTTCTATTGCATTTTATATGTTGTTTTGAGATCAACTTCAAAATAAAAAAAAATGTCCGACGATAAAATGGTGTGATACAACAGATACAATGGTGGCTTATACTTTTCAATATTATATGCTTAAAAAAGCTTATATCCATGGAAAAATTGTAGGTTTTAGCAGTTTATTAGTTTAGTTTCTAAGGACTCGTAAAATTGTTGTTGTTTCTGCCGCCATCTTTTGGAATATTTTATGTTTTTTACCTACAATCAAACAGCGATTATTCGATGCGTACTAAAAAAATTTCAACATGAACTGCAAAGTAGGAAATAATACAAGCTCTCATCATCGTAAAATAGTGACAAAAAGCCGATTAAATGTCCATGCAGTTTCCAGAAAAATTATGAACAAACATTTTCAAAATGGACATCACGCCACAAAATCTTTTCAGTTAGCGTAGAAACGTAAACTGAATTCAATAGCTCTGAAAGCGCCCTTTTGTCTTTTGAGTATCGATGTGAAATAGCCAGTTGTTTTGAAAAGGCTTTGGCTATTTGTTCAGCCTCCAATTACTTTAACTAAAGATTCAATCCAACCCCGTCCCCCTTTCCAACTAAACCCTCACGTAAACAATGAACACTCACTAAGAAGATACTCATGCCAATTGTTGTAAAGCGTTCTTTTCATTACAACTCTTCAAAGTAGCATTTTTTCATTATTATTAATGTGTTTATTATTTACAATTTGTATGTTGATATTATTATGTAGAAAGTTGACCGTGTGGACCTCAAGAGCCGTTGCTTGTCTATCAAACAAAAATCTAACTTCGTTGTATTTAGCTTTGATCTTAGCAAGATTACTGTCCTGGTCTACTTGGGTGGCAATGAAAATGTTAATGAGGAATTACGAGAAACATGAATGCTCAGGTGACTACAATGACGAAAAATACAAAAACAGATCTATACACAATTTGAAAAGATTTCCCTGAACGACATCAAAGGTATTGAGTATTTTGAGCACGCAATGTTTGACTGAAAAACGAAAAGTATTGAAAAATTCATTAATTTTGATCCAAAAATTTATTGGTTTCTTTTGCTGTCATTCTTCGACAAAACAGCTTTCATCAGGATGAAGGCGAAGATAGCTTCTTCGGCTATGAGAACACCTATACTGAACGAATTTGCTTTCAATGTTTGGTTTGTAACTTCTCTACTAGGTTCATTATAGTATTTTTTCGGCACACTTTCTACTCACGACCGTAGCCACAACTGTTCTTATTTCGTTTTGAGCAAACCGTGTGCATTGTGAAGAAAATTAGCTCTTCTAATTCTATATTAGTGAGACAGAAAAAAAGAACCGCAAAGATGTGGAAAATAATTTACCTTTTACAATACTGCAAAACAACGCTTAACTTCAAAAGACTAGTGGTATGGGTGAATCTTTGTAAAATATTATCAAAGATTTAATCAAAGCTATTTGATGCAATATCTGAACAATTTCAATGTCAAATTTTTGATCATGTAATTTTGATTAAGTAACACATGCACAAGTATCCGAAAAATTTAATTCAACACAAGTTATTTGAAAACAAGCCGTGAAGTGCGACCCTTGAGGTCCACATGTTCAACTTCCCACTATTACCTAGATAAACATTAAAAATATTAAACACAATAATAATTTTGAAAATAATAGGCGAGACCCGTACAAAACCGTATACTTAACAAAAAAGCCTCATTTTTTTAGTTGTCTTCAAAATTATTTGTATATTTATTACAGGTTTCAATAGAGAAGCATGTACTAAATAAAATTCAACAAAATAACTTTCCAAATTCAAATTAAAAAGTTACAAAATTAAATTGAATTGAAAAGTCCGATTTTTCCGGTTTTACCCCAGGTACTGGGTAAAAACGTACATAGTGTAAAAGATGATTCGTCGTCGATGGTTTCTCAGGTGCCTTGAAGTCCTCGGTGTTGGACGCCGAACGCCAGATCTTATACTCTTCGAGGGAGATCCGTGATTTAGCGCTGTATAGGTAAAGCGCACTATAAGCGAGGAAACAGGGTTATACTAGGGTACCTACCGGCAAGTGAATTGCCACATGTCTGGCGCAGGATTCATGATCCAAGCTAGCCTATATTTTTACTACTTTTCTTTAGCGACTGGTTACGCTATAATTGTAGCGCTTCTAAAGCCAAGTTACGGCTCCAGCGTTTTGCCAAACTACGGCAATAATTGATAATTAAACGAGTCAATAGTAAGACTATGACTATCTTTTCTTTATTCTACAATTCCTTTTATACAATTTTTACATCTTAATATATAATCCCTACTCTAATATTTTTAATTTACTTAATGCATAATCCCTACTCTAAAACTTGAAGAATTGAGTATAGTAAATTCATTCTACCAATCAAAATATCGATCAGCATTTTTCCCATATGACCCAATTTAAAAATGCAACACTCATAACGTCCATGAGTAATGACTACTCAAGTTTCTTCACAAAGGGTACATGCACTTTGTGTGTTACCATAGTCTCAAGCATGTCGTACATTGCACTTGCCAACGCTAAGCGCCGCTTAGTCTGGCACGATCGCGATGGGCTACTATAAACATTCATTCATGTGTCTATTTTTAGTGACATCATGAATTGGACTTTCGTATGAGTGGATTATGTGTAATGCAAAACGAGTATTGCAAACTGAGCATTACAAAGCGATCGTAAATTATGCATTTGTAAAGTCTACGTCTGCTCGTTAATTATTGATTTGTGGGTTGAAGGAAAATGCTGATTGGTTGTGGAAATAATTCTGTAGATCCACTACACCCTTAACCTTTTGAGGTGAGAGTTTGGGTACAAAATCGAGACTTATTATAGGTATTTTTACATATCTTATATTATATTTTTATACATTGTTATTCCCTCATTGTTTTGAAAATCTTAAGTCTGATTCTTATTGGATTTGAACCTCCGTTTCTAGTCGAGACAAATCGCCCACTAGTGTGCTTTTGTTGGTTAGCCACTTGCTAACACTATTTTTGCACATTAATGGAGGTTCTTTTTGTTCCAGATTAATGGTTGGTGCCATAATTAGATAGGGAGCGTGGTTTCGGAATAACAAATGGCTTCCTCTTCAGGTGCAAAAATAGTGTTAGCAAGTGGCTAACCAACAAAAGCACACTAGTGGGCGATTTGTCTCGACTAGAAACGGAGGTTCAAATCCAATAAGAATCATTTCAAATTGCAACGTATGCACAATATACGAACGAAAAAATATTGACAGTCGTTATACTTCGCAGATGCAAAGATTAAAATAGGTGAAATATAATGAGCTTAACCCATCAACAAGCCTAAACCGTGGTCGTGTTGTCTGATAACGAATGGCATATGACAGCACCTGAAGAGGAAGCCATTCGTTATCCCGAAACCACGCTCCCTATCTTAAGTCTATTATTGTGTATCCATTTTTTCTTTTTATCTATGTCCAATAGTGTATTTATTATATTTTTACTTAGTACTTTAAATGGACCTTTATACGGTTTCTCATGTTTTCTTCTGTTCTCTACTTTTAATAAAACAAGATCGTCTATTTCTATGTTTAATGGTTTGAAATAGCATTCTTTATTTGTTCTTATTGTTTTTGCTTTCTCAATGAAATCCTTTGCTTTTGTTAGAGACATTTTTAATCATTTCTGTAATTGTCTAAATTGTATATTTCTTCTGAATCGCTCAAAATGTCATTTGGTACATAGGATAGTTTGCCGAATACTTGTTCGTAAGGTGTATAATTTGTGTCAATATGTGGGGTTGTATTATATGAAAATGTATAGAAAGGTATCCATTCGTCCCAGTTGTTGTTATCAACGAAGGACAGTAAGTATTCGTTTAATACGCGGTGGTTCCTTTCTATTACACCTAACGACTCATGATGGTAAGGTGTTGAAAATATTTGTTCTATATGTAGTAACACGCATATTTCTTTCATTGGGCTGTTTGTAAATTCTGTCCCTAAATCCGTTTTTAGAATCTTGAAATGACCGTATAATAAGATAAATTTATTTACAATAGCTTTTGCTACCGTGGTAGCATCCTTAGTCTCTATGGGAATGGCAGTTATAAATTTCGTTAATTCGCACTGAATAGTGAGAATGTATCGGTAGTTGTTGGAAATTCTCAACGGGCCAACAATGTCTGCGCCTACAATCTCGAAGCTAGTAGATGGTGTCTCGGTTTTTATCATTTTTTCTTTGATGTGCTTAGTTATTTTATTCATCTTGCACTCTTCACATTGGTTTATATGTTTTTGACCATTTTCTTCATATCCTTCCAACAATATCTCTTTTTCAATTTTAACAAAGTTTTATGTACTCCTGCATGTCCTCCATGTGGTGAATTCAGGTACTCAATAATTAATTCATTTTGCTTTTCGACGTCTTGAATTCGTTTGGGCGGTCTGTATATTAATATTATTAATTTATAACTTTCTTCCCGTTGCAACGCATTAAATAATTTCTTGAATTCATTTCTCGGTACGTACCTGAATATATCATCATTAGAGGATAAAAATAGTGCATTTATGCTATTGTTCTTTGAATATATTAACAATTTCTTCATGACAGAAACTAATTTCGTGTATGAATTATCATTGTTGTTATCATGAACTTTCAGCTTATCGTTGAAGGAAACTGGTTTCTCGTCAACTTTATCACTGTAGCGCACTACTTTAAAATCTTTTTCTTTAGTTATAAACATATCATCTTTCTTGTTTTTCTTGCTAGCTAGCATATAAAATTTCAGTTTCATCGCCCCTTTAATATCTGACAAAGAAGTGCAATCAAACGCATGGAGGTGATCAATCTCTTCGTTTTGGTTGCCACTTTGCTTGTCGATTTCTGTATTCTTATTTTCACTTTGTACCTTTTTCGTTTTACTTCTTGTTATCGCCAATAATTTTTTGCTAATATTTTCATCGTTTGTCGGAGGTATCATGGATTTTAGCATTTCAGTGTTGATTTGTATTCTTGACAGCGCATCCGCATTTGTATTTATATTACCCTTTTTGTATATGATCTCGAAATCGTAGTACGATAGATATAGACGTATTCTAGTAAGTTTTGAAGATGGATTTTTGTGTGTAAACAATGATACCAAAGGTCTGTGGTCTGATACGACTATAAACTTCCGTCCATATAAATATGGCTTAAAAAAGTTTATGCCCCAATGTATCGCTAATAGTTCCTTTTGTATGATAGGTTTATTCAATTCGTGCTTATTTAAGGATTTGCTCGCGTACGAGATTGGTAGATCTGAACCAATTTCTCCTTGTGATAGTATAGCACCTAGTGCGAAATTTGACGCATCTGTAGTAAGTATGAAGGGTTTTTCAAAATCAGGGTATTGAAGTATAGGAGATGAAATCAGTTTGCGTTTTAAAAGTTCGTATGCTTTTTGCTGTTCCTCTTCCCGAACAAACGGTGCTTTTTTCTTTAAAAGAGAGTTCAAACTCTTTGTCTTTTCCGCAAAGTTTGGTATGAAGCGTCGATGATAGTAGCAGAAAGCTACGAATCTTCGCACGTCATCCGCGGTCTTTGGAATGGGATAATTTTTAATTACTTCATGCTTAGCAGGGTCTGTTTTTATACCATCTGCTGTAATAAGGTGTCCTAAATACACTACTTCTGATTCTAAAAACTTGCATTTATTTACATTTAACTTCAAATTGTACTTACGAAATCTCTGTAAAACGGTTCTTAAATTTTCATTATGATGTTTCATGCTACATCCGAAAACCATGATGTCGTCTACGTATAAGAATGCTGAGTCGCTTAGACCAGTTAAGGCAATAGTGAGCATCCTTTGGAAGCTGCTTGATGATATTTTCAATCCAAAAGGTAATCTTTTGAATTGTTAGTGTCCATCATTGGTGGAAAAAGCGGTTAAAGGTCTTGATTCTTTTTCTAGCTCAATCTGGTGGAACGAACTAGTCATATCCAAGGTTGAAAAGTATTTTGCCCTACCTATTTTGTCTAGGACGTCTTCTAACCTTGTTAATGAAAATTTATCGTTCACCAGTTTGTCGTTAAGTTTTCTGAAATCAACGACTAATCTCCACTTCTTGGTGTCATCCGAGCTTTTCTTAGGTACAACGAACAATGGTGAGTTGTACGGGCTTGTGGATTGTTCGATAATATCATTATCTTTTAGTTCCCGTACTTGCCTAAGAATTTCGTCATTCTGAGTTTGTGGTAACCTATAATTTTTTATGTAGACTGGGTTTTCGTCGCAGGTGTTGAGTTTTTGTTGGTAGAAATTATTTTTTGTGAGGTATTCACCTTCCAGATGGAAAACGTCTTGGTATTCCATAATAATTTCTTGGAAGCTCTTGTTTGCTTGTTCATCGAGACTGTTGGTATTAATTACGTTTAATAGTTCGGTTAATCGTTTTTGACAAATTTCCGAGTTGTCTTTAATACGTCATAATTCCTCAGTGGTTCTACCTCTGTTTGAAAGTTCTTCAGAGTAATGTCATGGTCGTTAGTATTGAGTATCTTCACATGACATATACGTTTCGCTGGAATTATGCAATTGCTTAAGAATATCCCTTTTTCGATTTCTTTGTTTAGTATTATGCTGTCTTCTGATCTGTCTACGTCTATGGGTATTATCGCTTCTGTTCTTGCGGGAATTGTTATGTGTGCCATGTTAGCTTTTGTAGTGTACATTGGTAACACTATATCTCTGTCTTGTGTACTGAAGGATATGGTATATATTTCGTAGTCAATTTTGCACATATAAGCATGTCTCGTCCTATAATGCCATCAGTTTCGATCGGGAATTTCTCATCTACCGCATGAAATGTATTTGGTATAATAATATCTTCAATGTTGAAATTTAGTTTGATAGTTCCAAATGACATTGTTGTTTCATTTGTTATGCACGTGAGTTTGCACCTGTTTTGTGCTTGTATATCATATGAACTTAAATTATTACTTTTATATATGGAGATGTCGGCTCCAGTATCTATTAATAGTTGTAAATATCTATTTTCATTTTTGTTAAAGATTTTTATATAATTTGTGCTCATACCCGTTATTCTGTATACATTATTCTCTAGAGTGTACTTATTATTGTTTTTTTTTTTTTGAATATGAAGGGTATCTTGGCACAATTTTCATAAGAGTTCTCATAATGATTTTATGCTTTCTTAAAATTTTATTGATTTGTTTAGAAAAATCCTAATTAATATGATATTCTTTCCAGTCTATATTATATATAAAATTAAAGTTTGACCTAAAATAGTTAGTGTTGAATTGTAAATTTCTGGTCGTTGCCGATTATCCCTAAGTCATCATTAAATTGTTTGTTACTTTAATCGCAAATAATGCAGAAAATTCTTCTTCATCTTCGCCTTCTTCCAATTTGCAATTGTCTTCGATATTTTTGGTTGAAGTTGCAACTCCATTATCTCACGTCGAAATTTCATTTTTGGTCGCAGCGTTAGTCGTCAACGTACAAATTTAAATTTTTGTTCTTATTTTTACTAAGAAACTTTCAGCTTCGTGTTGGCCGAATCGCCTTGGTACAGGTTTCGAGTGGACAGGATCGCCATGTAAAAGATGATTCGTCGTCGATGGTTTCTCAGGTGCCTTGAAGTCTTCGGTGTTGGACGCCGAACGCCGGATCTTATACTCTTCGAGGGAGATCCGTGATTTAGCGCTGTATAGGTAAAGAGCACTATAAGCGAGGAAGCAGGGTTATACTCGGGTACCTACCAGCAAGTGAATTGCCACATGTCTGGCGCAGGATTCATGATCCATGCTAGCCTATATTTTTACTACTTTTCTTTAGCGACTGGTTACGCTATAATTGTAGCGCTTCTAATGCCAAGTTACGGCTCGAGCGTTTTGCCAAACTACGGCAATAATTGATAATTAAACGAGTCAATAGTAAGACTATGACTATCTTTTCTTTATTCTACAATTCCTTTTATACAATTTTTACATCTTAATATATAATCCCTACTCTAATATTTTTAATTTACTTAATGCATAATCCCTACTCTCAAACTTAAAGAATTGAGTATAGTAAATTCATTCTACCAATCAAAATATCGATCAGCATTTTTTCCATATGAACCAATTTAAAAATGCAACACTCATAACGTACATGAGTAATGACTACTCAAGTTTCTTCACAAACGGTACATGCACTTTGTGTGTTACCATAGTCTCAAGCATTGCAACATTGCACTTGCCAACGCTAAGCGCCGCTTAGTCTGGCACGATCGCGATGGGATAGTATAAACATTCATTCATGTGTCTATTTTTAGTGACATCATGAATTGGACTTTCGTATGAGTAGATTATGTGTAATGCAAAACGAGTATTGCAAACTGAGCATTACAAAGCGATCGTAAATTATGCATTTGTAAAGTCTACGACTGTTCGTTAATTATTGATTTGTGGGTTGTAGGAAAATGCTGATTGGTTGTGGGAATAATTCTGTAGATCCACTACAATAGTATACGATATTGTCCCAACAAAAGATTCAACAACGGTTACAATAGAAATCGTCTAGATCCTCAGGTTTCCATCCAGTGCAGCTCTCATGAGCCCTTCGACTGCAGCTTAAGCATTGCACCCACCCATCATTTAACCGTTTTTCACCATACCACTGGCAACAGTAAAGACATAGATTTTTGTTTCCAGAATCTTGCGTGACTGTTGGAGATGTACCATTCGATGCTGCATTTCTTTTCTGCTTCGAAGGTTTCGTTTCCTTTACTAGGATGCTCCTTTTAAGTTCTGATTCGTACTCAGGAGAAGTAATGACTGCAGTTTTGCCTCTTCGGCGATTAGAACTCCGTTTCTGTCTAATATTTATTTTTGGAACAGGCATGATATCAGCTGGAGATAAAAACAGTGCTTCAGAAGAGTATGGACCATGTTGTTCGTTAGGTATTTCAGGTTGAAAATAGGCTGCAGCAGTTGTTGGCATATTATTAGCACCAGAAAAAGCTGACACTGCGACCTGCTGAGCGTTGGCGGATATTAAGGGTACACAATTTGATGTTAGTGTTGTGTCTGTTTGTATATTGGTCGTTTCTGCAGCTGCAAAATCAGCTTCATCAAATTTAAATCTTTTTGTAGGAAATATAACAGTTTTAGAAAATCCGGAAATCGCGTTATGAACTGTTGCTGCTTTGCAATATGAAATACCAAAAAGTTCTGCTACATGGTATTGCCTAACCATCCGCCCAGAATGATTTTGAAGCCAAATGTTGATTATTTGCGAATAAAATGTACTGAGGGGACCCATGAAGCTAATATCTAAGGGCTGCAATCAGTGAGGGCAGTGCGGAGGTAAACTCAATATAATTATTCCATTTTCCCTTGCCTTTTCAATAAGAGCAAGGTTTTTGGTGTGAGTTGAATGACCGTCAAGCACTATTAAAACAGGATCATTTTTGTTGGGCTTAACATGTGCAATAAAATGCGTCAACCATTGAACAAATATGCTGCCTTGAATCCACCCGCTTGAATGGCAAACAGCTATAGTTCCCGGTGGTGTGCCATTCAGTTACTCCACTTTTATTCTAACTCGCGGAATAATAAGCAAAGGAGGAATATAGTTTTCTGTAGCAGAAACAGAAATAACCGCCGTAACAAGTTGGCCTCTCTCCGCTGAAGTTAATAATCCCACTTGCTTTTTTCCTTTTAAGGCAACTATGCGACTTTGCTTCTTCGATACCGTGATGATACCAGTTTCATCAACGTTGAAAATTTTTCCAGGTGGAAGCTTATATTGGTCAATAATTTGTTCCAATAAATCAAAAAAAAAAAAATATTTACACTTACTCTGTTGAAACCCATAGCTCGGGCGATAGCTGTAGGCTCTGCTGCACGAATAGATAACTCCGGATGGCGTTTTAGAAAGCCAGCTAACCAATCTTCGCCTGCCAAGCCTTGTAATTTGTTGAAACTATGAGGAATATTATTGCCCTCTGCCAGCTCAAATGCCAACCGTCGAATGTCCTTATACGTTAAACCAAATAAACGACTTTCCAAAAGTAGGATATGGCCTACTAGATTATGCTCCTGCTGCTCAGAAAATACTGGACGGAAAAGCCCAAGTCCTTTGCTTGTAGCAACTGTAATATTGCTACACTCTCTATATTTTCGTACACGATCTTGTAACGTTGATTTCGGCAGTCCGTACGTTTCTGCTGCTTTTAGATAGCCCATAGAACTATCAAAGACGCTGAGAATCGCTGCTCTCATTTTTTCAACGTTCCAGTCTTGTCTTGCTGCCTTTTTTTCATAATTACGTGGCATTTTGGAACTCCTGTAAAATTGTATGATCCAAATTCCAAATCCAAATTTCAACGCAAAAATATCTCAAAAATAAAAATATCTGCAACTAAATGTCAACGGTAATATCCAGTTTAATTGGCTGGGTTAAAATCGTATGTGACCGGTTTTACCCCGTACGGTTTTACCGCGCATGATTCGATTAAACTTGAGCGACATTACAAGAATATGCAACTATTGTCGACAATAATTCCTTTAGAATTAACTACCCACTTGATCAGTAATAATCGTTTACTAAATGTCACTCACCTGCGAATGACTCGTTCCTTACAGTTTTCTGTTTAAAAACACCAACAATAAGAAGAAACACACGAGATTTCGACGAAAATGTGTATCCGCGTCCAATCACATGCACACCTAATTCTCTTCTGCTGGCAGACATATAATCTGTAGTGTTGTAATGAAGCTGGATCGCCATGTAACGTGTGTAACGTATGCGATGAGATTACTGTTGTCTCATCGTGCAGGCCAAGTGAAGAGAGTCTTCTTTTATACTCCTCTAAAGATATAAACTTCTTCTCACTAGAAAGAAGTTATACTCAGATAGGGTGACAACGTATATGTGAAAAGGACCTACCGGCATTCCGAAGATTGCCACATGTTTGGCGCAGTTCAAAAGAACAGGCGGCCGATATTTCTATTAAACGTAGTTGCCGAAATTTAAGGCAACTTGTAATCTGCCGAACTTTCCAAGGCAGAATTTTGTTGAATGTTCCTTCCAAACACTTTGCCGATATGAAGGCAAGGGTTGCTGATTAAAACAAGCAACTTCGTCTGGCTATGGAACAATTCTGTCCAGCACTAGACTCGTTCCTTCCTTTTATTTACAAAAATTACTGTACATTCAATTTGCTTATTCTATAAAATTCTTACTCTAGTTGTAAATCTACTTACCATAACCAATCGTTCCCACGGAATTTGTTGCTTATAATGTTGCTTGCTTGCAATGACCCAATTGCACATTTGCCTACTCTGGGCTCAATGCTCTACTAAAAGTTTCTCACGGTACGCGAGTTTGAGAATGTGCTTATTAGAGAGCTTACTGAAATTTTTGAAGGACATCACAAAAGTTTGAGTATGACGTCGCAAAAGCTCGTTTGGGACATAGGTGTGTTTTGGCTATTTCTAGGTTTGGAACTGGGAATACACTACACCCCTTTCCTTTAGAAGAGTATTTGTTTGCAAATACGACTGATTGGTTGTGGTATTTTGTTTTACAACTATGCTTATCTCATGATGAGATATAATTTTGTATTAAGTATAGAGTGTACAATAATTTTACAATGATTGAGTGAATCTTTTATATAATTTAAGTCTATTATTATGTATCCATTTACATTTGTCTTCTATCTCTAATAGTGTATTTACATTGTTTGTGTTTATTACTTTATATGGGCCCTTATACGGTTTCTGGTTTTTCTTTCTGTTTTCTACTGTTATCAGTACTAGATCACCAATGTTTAAATGAAGAGGTATGCTGTTTTATTGCTCCTAGCTAATTTTGTTTTCTCTATTAATTCTCTGGCTTTTGATGCAGATATTTTTAAACTTAGCTTCAATTCATTCGCGTTATTTTCAATATCATAGATTCTATCTGTGTTTTCTCAAGTGTCGTTTGGCAAATAAGAAAGTTTTCCGAAAACTAGTTCGTATGGTGTGTACTTAGTGTCCACGTGTGGGGTTGTATTATACGAGAATGTATAATATGGTATCAATTCGTCCCAGTTAATCTCATCAACGAATGCTAACAGATATTCATTGAGGACACGGTGGTTTCTTTCTACAACACCTAACGTCTCGTGGTGATATGGAGTTGAAAAGATTTGTTTTATATGTAAAAGTTCGCAAATGTTCTTTAGGAGATTATTAGTAAATTCTGTCCCTAATCGGTTTCTAAAATTTTGAAATGACTGTATTGTAGTATAAAATTGTTTACTAAGGCCTTTGCTACTGTATTAGCTTCCTTACTTTCTAAGGGTATAGCCGTGATATATTTTGTTAATTCGCATTGTATATTTAATATATATCGAAAATTGTTTGAAAGTTTTAATGGACCTATGATGTCAGCGCTTACTATTTCAAAACTAGTAGAGGGTGTAACGGTTTTTATCATTCTTTCCTTTGTGTGCCTTGTGATTTTGTTATATTTGCATTTGTCACAGTGGTTAAT
This sequence comes from Oxycera nigricornis, assembly GCA_963942545.1. NCBI lineage: Eukaryota > Metazoa > Arthropoda > Insecta > Diptera > Stratiomyidae > Oxycera > Oxycera nigricornis. The sequence continues at coordinate 62,439,198 of OZ012663.1, read as the reverse complement.
GTAGTGTTTTATCATTCTATCATCACTTTCTTTGTGGACAGCAAAGCAGCCATAAGGATGCTAGAATCAGTCTTAGTGTCCTCCAAATTAGTTGAAACCTGTAGGTCGGAACTGGGGAGGATCTTTCAAAAGAACAGTTTAAAACTGTGTTGGGTTCCTGGGCACAGCGAAGTGCACGGAAATGTAAAAGCGGATCAGCTCGCTAGGGAGGGATCCCGTGAGGCGCACCTGCATGAGAAAGTGGGGGTAGGGGTCTCAATGAAAGTTCTTAGGCAGGATATAAAGATATCAGCCTATGAGCTAGCATTGAGGCGCTGGAGATATTTAGGCACATGCTGTACCGCTAGACAGATGTGGCCAAATTATAACAAAAAGCGCACTCTGGGCTTGTTATCCCTAGACATAGGTGCAATAAGAAACCTTGTGGGTATACTGACGGGTCATGTGGCTTTCGGTGAACATACAAGAAGAATCGAGCTCCCAGCGAACGACCTGTGTCGAAGCTGCGGTGATGAAGAGGAGACAGAATCTGTAGAGCATCTTCTCTGCAGTTGTCCGGCTCTAGCGAATAATAGGAAAAAACACTTAGGTGCTTTCTTTTTCGTGAAGCTAAGTGAGCTTAGTGTTATGAGAATGGACCAGTTCCTGGATTCCCTCAAGGAATCGGGGTGGTTCATAGAATAATATGGTAGTTTTTCCATGTCTTCAGGGCACAATGGGCCAACGGGGCCTAAGTGAAGCGGAAGCCGCGCGGCTTAGCACCCTTCAACCTAACCTAACCTAACCTATCATTCTATTCATGTCCCTCCAACAGTTTTTTTGTTTCAATTTTAAAAGTATTTTACGGATTTCTGTATATCCTCCGTGTGGCAATTCGTGGAATTATTTTATAAGTTCATTTTGTTTAGCGATGTCATTAATTCTTTTGGGGGGTTTATGTATCATAATTTTTAACTGGATATCCATTTTTCGTTGCAACATATTGAATAATTTCTTAAATTCTTCTTTGGGTACGTACCTGAATATTATATCTTCCATAGATAGAGCTAGCTCGTTTATATTATGATTCTACGAATAATTCAGTAACTTCTTCACTACAGAAACTAGTTTCGTGTTTGAATTATCGTGACAGTTATTGCGAGATTTCACACTTTGCTTGTCGCTGGCGGAAACGTATTTCTCGTGAGCTTTATCGCTAAAGTGTACCATTAAATTATCTTTCTCCTTTGAGATTATTATACTTTCTTTATCGTTGCGCAACATATTAAATTTTAGTTTTAATGCCCCTGTTATATCGGATAGTGAAGTACAATCGAACGCATAGAGGTGATCAATCTCCCGATTTCTATATTTGTTTGTTTCTTTTGTTTATTCGCCTTGCTTCTTGTTATCACCATAAGTTTCTTGCTGATACTTTCGTCATTGGTTGGGGGTATCATTGATTTTAGTATTTCTGAGTCTATTTGTATAGGACTCGAAATCAATTTTGCACATTTATTTACTGAATATATCTCTACCTAATATACCATCAGTTTCTATTGGAAAGTCCTCATCTACTATGTGGAAAGAATCTGTTATCATCTTGTTTTCGATGATGAATTGTATGCCCGTGAGTTTGCATTTATTTTCGGGCTTTAAATCGATATTAGTGCGAATTAAGCTATTTGTTGAGTTTCCGTGCTTTCTACTTCTATGGCTAGAGGGATTGCTTCACTCAGATTTTTAGGTCTTGCTGCGAATATCGTTTCCCTTATCTGGTCGTTCAGACCGTTTTTGAATACTGTTAAAGCGTATGTATCATTTACGCTGTGTTTTGCTTGTTTTGCAGCCTGTATTGGGTTTGGACCTAGTTCATTTATTTGTAGTTGGTTTAGCTCATTAACCAAATTTAGTATTTTGTCTTTATATGTGGAAATAGGTAACCGTTTTTGTGTAATGGTTGATAATTGTGTGTGGATTTGAGGGACTGTTTTGGGGTTTTTATATTTTAGTCTTAGCTCGTTTTCGAAATTTTCTAAATCTGTTACATTTGATGTGTTTAATGACGTCCTTACATTAGGGCTAAGTTTCACTTGTAAGATAAAATCTAGCAATTTGGTTTTTCCTTCTTGCGTTAGTTTTTTGCCAATGAGTTTTACTACTATTAAAAATGTCTCGAGCTCAGAGAATTTACCGTCAAAACTTGGTATGGTTTTAATAGCTGTTTCAATGTTAAATTCCGCCATTGTAGTGTAGGTAATATCCTTATCTATTTTTACAAAAATATTTTCGGCGTTCAGTCGTTGGATTAGACCTGAAATTAGTGCCTTACTAATGTTTGAGATTGATGATTTGAGTTCCATTTCTGTGCCTTCTTCGAGTTTGCTAAAAATATCTAGAAATTCATTTTCAATTTCTATTGTGGATTCTAATTTTTCTTTGAGTTTTTTTACTGTGTAGGTCTTTGTTTTCTTTAGATTCGATAAGGTCGTTTGTAGTTCGACTAATAACTCTTTCAAACTGTTTGTAGGCATCTGAGAAGATTTTTGTGTTTAATTTTCTAAACATTATTCCTGCCTAAGACAATGTTCCTATCTACTATTTTTCTAGCATACTGTTTTTGTTTGTTATTATATATGTATAAGAATGTTAAGATGACTAAAAAGAAAACCGTAGTACTTATTTTTTGTTTATATGCAATGAATATATTTGAGTTTGTGCTACAATTATTGCCCATTTTTATTTACGATTTACTTCCATTATTTCTATATAATTTTTATTGAATTTTATTTTATACTATTTGTGTTTATAACTATCTAAACTATTGGTGAATTTAATTTTACATTCTCCTGTCGAGATGTGAGTTAATCGATGTAGAATCGCCTTTTCGCGCCTTTGATTGTAGGCTTTGCCTCCTCGTTGTCGTCGCTTCAACTTGGTAATTTTCGGTGGTTCTGCTCTCGGCTTCCTTGTAAATTCCTCAATATTCCTGGGTCGTGGTCCGGGCTGTGGTGTTGGATCGTACTTAGGTGCCTGCGATATTGGCATAGGCATGTACTCCTCGTGTTTATGCTGCTTTGATTCGTAGTATTTCGCGCCTTGTATCAAGCATCTTTCGAATGCTCGATTGAACTCCTCGTTTGAACCAATTTCATTTATCTCGCCTTCTTCTATGTCGTCTAGTGGGCCGGAACGTGCAGAATCGTGGGTCGCAGGATCGTGGGTCGCAGGATCGTGGGTTACAGGATCGTGGGTCGCAGGATCGCCATGTAATGAAACTGGATCGCCATGTAACGTGTGTAACGTATGCGATGAGATTACTGTTGTCTCATCGTGCAGGCCAAGTGAAGAGCGTCTTCTTTTATACTCCTCTAAAGATATAAACTTCTTCTCACTAGAAAGAAGTTATACTCAGATAGGGTGACAACGTATATGTGAGAAGGACCTACCGGCATTCCGAAGATTGCCACATGTTTGGCGCAGTTCAAAAGAACAGGCGGCCGATATTTCTATTAAACGTAGTTGCCGAAATTTAAGGCAACTTGTAATCTGCCGAACTTTCCAAGGCAGACTTTTGTTGAATGTTTCTTCCAAACACTTTGCCGATATGAAGGCAAGGGTTGCTGATTAAAACAAGCAACTTCGTCTGGCTATGGAACAATTCTGTCCAGTATTAGACTCGTTCCTTCCTTTTATTTACAAAAATTACTGTACATTCAATTTGCTTATTCTATAAAATTCTTACTCTAGGTTTAAATCTACTTACCATAACCAATCGTTCCCACGGAATTTGTTGCTTATAATGTTGCTTGCCTGCAATGACCCAATTGCACATTTGCCTACTCTGGGCTCAATGCTCTACTAAAAGTTTCTCACGGTACGCGGGTTCGAGAATGTGCTTATTAGAGAGCTTACTGAATTTTTTGTAGGACATCACAAAAGTTTGAGTATGACGTCACAAAAGCTCGTTTGGCACATAGGTGTGTTGTGGCTATTTCTAGGTTTGGAACTGGGAATACACTACAGTGTAACAGCTATAAATTGTTTAACTAAGAAAATTTCGTAGCTTTTGAGAGTTACCTCAGGTATACGAATTTACCCCGGTAAACGGTTTTGTACGGATCTCCCCTACTTCTTTAAGTAATAATAATGACAGGTATTCATAGCAGTAACAGGAATGAGTTAATATTAATCATATCATCTACGGGAGTATCCATTGATTACGTTAAGCGTTTGGTAGATGCGGGTAGATTGATTTGATCAATCAATCGGTGGGGATCTTTTTACGTTATTTGTTATTTTCACATCGATGCTTCAAGGACAAAAGAGCGCTAGCAAAATTGAAGGCAGTTTTTTTATTATGCCCACTGAAAAGATTTTGTAGCGTGGTGGTCATTTAGAATAGTTGCGTTCAAAATTGCCATGACTTCAGCATACTCACTGAATTTATGTTTTTTCACGAGTTTACATCAATGAGATTATTATTGACTTTATATTTTCTATTGGTGTTCAAAATTTTTGAATATACAGTCAAAAATAGGTTCAATTGCATGTAAAAAGTAAAATGTTTTAAAAATGATGATGGAGGAAATAATTGAAATCATACGATTACTAAAGAGTAAATCTACTAAAAACTACAATTTTTTTATTTGATGAAAGCTTTTTACAGCATATGATCTTGTAAAGTATTGGAAATTAAACATTTTACCAATCAAAGCGTTCATTACCACAAATGCCAATTTGATTGAAATTTTGATGATTTTGAAAATTTGAGCAGTTTTTTAACTGAAAGACTGTAAAAACTATTAAAAATCTGCTCAAACTATACAAATATTTTAAAACTTTGATTGAATTCACAACAATTTATTTAGAATAAAAGATAAAAAGTAATATCATTCGTATGAACCCTCTCTACATGGTAACTTTGAATGATTTTTTATTTTTAATTTAGTTTTTTTTCATAATCATGCAAAAAAAAATTTGTTGGTTTCTTTTCAAAAACTGATAAGAATGTATAAATTTTATAAACATTTATTACTGTGTTGTGAAAATCAAGTTAAAAAAATATTTATATTATTTATATAATGTTAAAAAATCACATAGATTTTATTACACGTCGATGCATACCTTTATGATGTAAATATTATATCTAGTTCGTGAGAACTAGTGAATGACAGAAACGACCTTGAAGATCATGACGACTGTTAATGATTTTTTGTTTTTAATTTAATGTTTTCTGTCATCATGAGAGAAAGGTTCGTTGATTTTTTTACAAGCACTGCTTGAAGTATATAAATTTTATAAAAATTGATTACTGTGCTCCGTGACTCAGGTTAAAAATTTATTGTTTATGAAAAAAACCTAATTTTTTGCACTTTTTTTTCTTAAATTAAAAAATAGCTCCACCGATTTTTTTAAAATTTTTAAAGATTCACAAAAATGTTAATACGCGTCGATTGACACCTAGACTATGCAAATCGTATATTTGGATCGCGAGATATAACGCATGACAAATATGAACTCGAAAATCATGATGACTGATAATGATTTTTTATTTTTTATTTAATTAACTTCGCAGTATATGGGAAGTTCTTGTATTCGCCTCGAAAATCGAAATTGAAATTTTCAACATTTATTTACGTTTTGAGGTCTATAGAGTATATATAAAGTGTTTTTAGAAAGGGATATGTAAGTGTGTATATGTACGTACGTCTGTACATTCGTGGACACTTTTTTCTACGAGCATAACTCACGTAAACTAAGTTGTATCGACTTTGTTAAGGCGTCAATCGAAGCGTCTTTGCAATCCTAAGAGCTGATTATTTTTTTCGGAAACTTCGGTCGGGGGGGTTTGCTGTTTTGCTCGTTTAAAGGTCATTTATGTCATGCGTTATATCTCGCGAACCCAACGTACGATTTCCTTGAACAAGAAATCAATCGACGGGTATTGACATTTAAATAATTATATCAAGGTTCTAAAAAAATTCTTGTAGCCGTTTTTTAGTTTTTAAAAAAAAGTGCAAAAAATTGCGTTTTTTTTTTAAAACAATAATTTTTTGACCTTATTTTCTAATCCGAGTAATGAATTTTTATATAATTTATATACTCCAAACAGTTCTTTTAAAAATGCCTTCGAAATTTTTTCTCATAACTACAAAAAAAAATCAAATAAAAAATCATTGATAGTCATCATGACCTTCACGGTCATTTCTGTCATGCGTTATATCTTGCGAACCAAACATAAAATTTGCATCGTTTAGGTGTCAATGTACGCGTATTAACATTTCTATGAATCTGTCGACTTTTAAGAAATCGTTTTTTAATTTAAGAAAAAAGTGCAAAAATTATGTTTTTTTTATGAACAATAAATTTTTAACCTGATTTGCGAAATATGGTAATCAATGTTTATAAAATGTATATACTTGCAACAATGTTTGTGGGAAAATCATCAAAACTTCCTGTCATGATAAAGTATAAAATTGAATTAAAAATAAAAAAAATCATTAAAAGTTACAATGATTTTCAAGGTCATTTTTATCATTCACTATAGCTCACGAACCAGATATAATATTTGTATCATTGTGATGTCAGTTGACGTGTATTAACATCTTTGTGAAGTTTTTAACATTATCAAAATTCGTTTCAGCCGTTTTTTTAATTTAATAGAAGAAAATGCGAAAAATTATTATGTTATTATTATTATGTTTTTTTTCATAAAAAATATTCTTTTAACTTGATTTGCACAGCACAGTGATACCAGTTTATAAATTTTAGACATTCTTATCAGTTTTTGAAGACAAACCAGCAAAATGTTCTTCCATGATTATGAAAAACACCAAATAAAAAATAAAAAATCATTCATAGTTAGCATGTAAAGAATGATAACACTCAAAGTTACCATGAAACACTTTATATCTTTTATTCTAAAAAAATGTTGTAAATTCAATCAATGTGTTATAATGTTTGCAAATTTTGAGCTGATTTTTAATAGTTTTTACAGTGTTTTAGTTTTAACAAAAAAAACGCTTAAATTTTGAAAACCAACAAAATTTCAATCAATTTTGCATTTGCGGTATCAACGCTTTGAATGGTAAAATGTTTTGTAGTCAATACTTTGCAAGATCATATGGTTTGAAAAGCTTTCATTGAATAAAAAATTGTAGTTTTTAGTAGATTCATTCTTTAGTCATCGTAAGATTACAATAACCATCATCATTTGTAATACATTTTACTTTTTACATGCAATTGAACCTATTTTTGACAGCATGTAAAAAAAATTTCAAGACCAAAAAGGCCCCCACCGATTGATCCGCGTGAATATTCAATCTTTCCTCATCGACCAAAACCTTACGTAATCAATGGACCCTCCCGTAGACGATATGATTCATATTAACTCATTCCTGTTACTGCTATGAAAACCTCTCATTGTTATTACTTATGGTAGTATTATTTTCAAAATTATTATTGTGTTTAATGTTGTTGATGTTTATGTAGATATTACTGTGAAGTTGACCGTGTGGACCCCAAGGGTCGAACCTCGCGGCTTGTTTTTTTGTAATCATGAGAAAAAAATTTGATAACATTTTTAGAAAAACTGTTTTAAATTTAAATTGATAACTACGACTTGAAAATAAGATTAAAAGTCTATTGTTTTTGAAAAAACCGTAATATTTTGCCCTTTTGATATAAAAATTTAAAAAACGGTTGTAAGAATGGGTTTGGAAACTTGATAGAATCACGTAAACGTCAATACGCGTCGGTTGACACCTTGCTCAAGGAAATCGTACGTTTGGTTCACGAGATATAACGCATGACAGAAAAGACCTTCAAATGAGCAAAACTGAAAATCCTCCCGACCGAAGTTTCCCAAAAACTAATCAGCTCTTAAAATTGGAAAGACGCTTTGATTGACGCCTTAACGACGTCGATAGGACTTCGGTCACGTGAGTTATGCTCGTAGAATAAATTGTCCACGAACGTACATACGTACGTACGTACATACACACACACATATACATCTCAGTTTCTAAAACACTTAATATATACATTAGTAAGGATTTGAACCTCCTAGTCTAGTCGGCAACTTTCGCCTACTAGTGTGCTTTTTTTGGTTAGCAAGCATAGTGTTAGCAAGTTGCTAACACTATGCTTGCACATTGATGGAGGTTCATTTACTTCCAGATTAAAGGCTGGTTATATAATTTGTGGGGAAGTGTGGTTTTGGGGTGACGGACGGCATCCTCTTCAGGTGCTGTCATCTACAATCCGCCACCAGACAGCACGACCACGATTGGCTTATTGATGGATTAAGCTCATCATACTTCAACAAATACACTCTACAACAACGTAGACTATACTTGGACGAGTCTCTCCTTTGTAAGCTTTTTCTGTATATTCTTGACAGTCCTATCTGCAACGAGCTTCACTTCCGTCACTCTTCTCGCCCCTGTAGACACCCTACGATTTTTGCTCCTCCTAACACCTCCTCTAACTTATATTATAATTCTCCCCTGATCCGTTTACAACGAAATCATGATCGTATGCAGTTTGGCTCCTTCGGTCATTCTTTTGCGACATATAAGCTTAAGATAAGAAAATTTATTTTTTCCTCTTAATTATTACTTTCAATTTATATTCTTATGTTTATCCTATTTTACTATTTCAATTATTAATTTAATTTTTTAGATTTATTTTATTCATTAATTTTACTGCTGTTTATAGCTTTAATTTGCTACTATGTAATTGGATCACTCTGTTTCGTAGTTATTGAAACAATAAACAATAAACAATAAACAACTGATTTTTATAATTATTTGTATTATTAATATATACTCTATAGACCTCAAAACGTACAGAAATGTTGAAAATTTCACTTTAGATTTTCGAGGCGATTACAAGAACTTCCCATACACTGGGAAGTTAATAAGGAATGATTATTAGTGTTGGAAGGACAAATGGTATACTAGAACAGAGACAATGGCAGTCAATACTATTCCAAACTATATTCTTTACGAAACTTCCATCAGTTAAATAAATATGGCTTTCAAAAGTTTATAGGCTTAATTTTGGCTTTTCAGCGTCAAAGATTGGAGTAGCACACTAATTTGCTGGAAATTGAAGAAAATATCAATAAAACATGGAATACACTTCAGGGAAAACAATAAAGTTGCATTGAATCATACGGAAATCTTCCGCTTAATGCAATTGTATTTTTGTTGGTAAACATACGAAAATTATAGGAGAGTCTGTTATTCTTTATGGAAACACACGAAGTTGATCGACGAAATTTCAATGCATAAGCACACTTATGAAATAGACAAAATTATTCGTAAAGACAGATAGATAATGGAAATTAGCCACGTCGAAATGAAAAATTAGAAAGGTGGTGTATGAAAACAACGACATGTGCAAGTTAGGAGTCCTGTAACGCGGTTCGGCAAAAATAAAAACGCTTTCGATGATATTATTCTTTATTTGATTTAACGATGCTATCGCAATCGCTGCCGCGTACAAAAAGTCTTAATTAATCCTAGGTTCGACAATTTATAACAATAATTTGCACAGGTGAGCAAATATTACCTGGGTTCATTGAATTCTTTAATTGCAATTGCAGCAACATGTGCCTGTCGATCGCCGATGCAGGTGAGAGGCAAAGCTTGGTCATTGGCCTAGCTTCCAAAGGTAGAAGGTGTGTGCAGAAAAAGTGCACAAGGCAATGATTTGATGACCTCAATGAAGACGGATGCGCGTGTAGGGAATATAATGTTAACGTAGGCAATATAGGTGGATGCGCGTGTAAGAAATATGGTGTTAACTCCTCCCTCCTTAAAAATCTGTGTCTCACAGATTAAAATGGTAAAACAATCGGCTGCAGCTGAGATGTTTGAATTGGGTTTGATATAGGTTAGGTTCGTATTCTTCGGAAGTAAAATATCAGAATAATTGGAATAAGTGCCAAGGTAAATTAATTAAATCAGAGGACATTGATACGACATTGTTTAAACGAATCTGATCTAGTCTTTCTACATTATTTAAATGAAGTTTTTGTAAGAAGAGCAGATCTAGTCTTTTACTTCTTTCCGTTGAATTAGGTTTAAGAAATGAGGGTAAAACTTGATAGGTCCTGACTTCTTCGCTGGCGTATTTTGAATCGTCGAGTCAAATTGTGTCGTTTAGAATATTGACGACGTATGTGCCACTGAGGATGCTTCAGATCCTGCAAGTACTTGAACGATGCAATCGGATGGAAGTAAATTGATCAATTGGTTTTCTGTGCATATAGTTATGTCTCGAATTCGAGTGCATTCACCAGTTAGGGCGTTTTTTTTTGATTGTGTTAAAAAGAAGTTGAATAACTGAGATGTATCATTCTATGGTTTCTTACAGTGGGGTGAATAAGGACGTGGTTGTAATCGATATTATTGGTTTTTGGGAGGCTTATAACATATAGGAGTAGAGAACCTTTAGCAATTACCATAGGTACAGCAAATTCAATGGCCTGAATCTCGTTTTCATATGGGAGAGTTTCGATTTGGGCAAGTAATTCACTAATCTCAGAACTATCTAACAGGTTAGAGTTAACAATTCCTTCCTTGGCAAATTCGTAAGCTAGAACTATTTCGCGAATTTCGTCTTTGAAAATAGTCATCTTATTAAAAAGCGATTGTTCGAATTTATCGTTTTTAAAAGTGTTGAAGTCTGCGACTATCCTGTTGTAATTATCTGCAAGTAGAGTTGACACTTGAGTAATGTAGTGATTTAATTTGTACTGCTTGTTGTTATTAGCAATTATGTTATTTTGCGACTTGACGATATTGTCCCAGTCGGTGGCGTCTGGGTTGCTTGCTAGCCACTTCAAGGCCGTACCGATTCGCGAGCGCTTGGTCCTATTCCTGCCTTGCAGTTACTCTAGTAACGATTCTATTTTCCCAAGTTGATGATAAATTTGCGGCACCAGGATGCTGGATCTATTGACATGTTGCTGCACTAAGGGCCTCATGTTGGCTGCTTCTTCTTTGAATTTATCTAGGTCTATTGAGTGGATTATCTTGAAATCTCCATCTGTGATTCTGTCAGCTCCCCGTCTCAAGGTAACTATTGGTCCTGTGTATTCGTAGGTATGTATTGTAGCTCGCGTCGTCATGGTGACTAACCTGAAACAGGAGTGGTGTTTTTCAGATGCGATTTGTGGACCCTATTCCCTAAATCTGTAGTGACAGTTACTCGATTGTCTTTGCCCACAATTATTTTTTTAATAGAGAGGTTTGTTTTTAGTTTGAATTTGCTTATCCTTTTACATACTATGTCGCTAAGTTGGTAGATTTTGGGTTTTGATCTTCGCTTGTTGTATACCTTTATTTGTTTTTTGCTTACGAAGGATTTCATGTTTCAGATCGTTGTGTTAATTTAGCTTTGAAATTTACAATGTTCTAGTAGTTGATACGTTGCGATCTTCCTAGGAATACGTCTACGGGTTTTGTTTTTGTTACAGAGTGTGAAACGAGTTATTGTACCTGTCAACTGCAATTAACACTATTTCTTTTAAGGAGAGTTCTCTATACTCTTGTTGCAGACATTTGATGACTTCTATTTTTGTGGAATGGAGTCTCTCGATTGGCATGTTAGTTTCACTTTTCTAAGGAGGAACAACGTAAACTTTTACCCCCAATGCTTCCACAAGGTTCATGACTATTGGACTCATGAAGCCGATTTCATCATCTATAATTAAAACCTTGGGTACGATGAAATAATGTAGAATTTTGATAATCTTTTGCCGAAGATGAAGAGCGGATTTATTTTTTATTTGGAAAAATGTTGAGAATTTACTGAATTTGTCTATACAGGCTATATATTTTTCACCAGCAATTTGTATGATGTCCATGTGTAGAATTTTTGATGGATATTCTGGTGCAGGTGTTTTCTGTAGCTCGGGCTTTTGAGAATGGTGATCATACTTATTAAGATTGCAAACTTTGCATGTTTTGGTGAATTGCCTTATGAGCTTACTCATTTTGGGGAAGTAGTATTTTTCTAATATTCGGTCTTTGTTTTCCCTGTAACTGTTGTGCGCTCTGCGGTGCATCCCTACGATAATGCGGAATTTATTTTCATCGTTCGCAATGTCCTGAACAATTCGCTGAGTAAGAAGAATTTTATATTTGGAGAAGTGTTCCTTATATACGTCCTGCAATAGTTGCATTCATTTTGCGGGGATTTTTATGCCATTAATGACATTTGGACATAACGCACTTTTAAGCGGTTCAATTAGTACTTCTTTGTTGATTATTAGGATACGAATCTATTGTCTATCGAAACCATCATGTGGTTGCTCATAATCGAAAATTTTCTTACCCTCAGAGAATATCAGTTATTTTCTAAAAACGTTTATTCGTGCCTCACAATGTGGGATGAAATCACTGTTATCCTCGAAAGCGCTATGCGCAGCTCCTGAGGTTGAAACAAGCGTATTTACTTCTAACGTCAATCTTGAAAGGGCATCCGCGACCAAATTGGTTTTCCCAGGCTTTTAGATAAGCGCGTAATTGAACACCTCTATCCTCGCCTTCCAGCGTTTAATTTTTGCGTTGTGGTTGTTGTTACTTAGTGCGAAGGTGAGTGGCTGATGGTAGGATCCTCACTTTCTTCGCACTGTACAAGTAGGTTCTGAACTTATCCAAAGTCCAAACGATGGCCAGTAATTTTCATTCATTCGTGGCATAGTTCTCCTCTGTTGCGTTTGAAGATCTTGAAATATATGTAATCGGCCGGTATTTACCGAGGTTACCCTGCGAAAGTACCGCACCGATGGCGTGGTTGTATGCATCAGTGATTAAGTTAAAAAGCTGCTCGAAATCAGGGAATGCTAGTACTTCTGATTCCTTTGCTTTCTTTAGATCCTTAAAAGCTTATAGCTCAGTTTCTCCTAGAAAGATTTGTCTTTTTCTAGACTGGTTTGCCTTAAGGGGTATATCCACTTGTAATTTTGAAAAAAAAACGAATTTATGTTTTGTATATTTTGAATGAACATATATGTGAAAATATCGTCCGAAAATTTCACATTTATCCGAAAAATAGTTTCAGAGAAATAAGCGTATTTTTAAAAAAGTCTCCTAGTTTTTGAAAGTAGGCGAAGCGTAAACCGGAATAGCAACTGCTTCTCATTACCCCGATGCCCTTGTCTATGCTTTTCATAATGTTTTTATTCTTGGAATTAGAATATAAAAGGTTTATTTTATACCTGAAAGATATTTTTAGAAATTTTAGGTATAAAGTAAGTACATTTCGTCAGTTTAAAGTGAACTGCCACGATGTAAGTTGGAAAAAAATTGGATCCCAAAACTTTAAACGCGTTTTTCTCGAAACGGTGTTTTCAAAGTCGGTGAGAAAAATTTCTCCAAAACCGCCTAACCGATCGGCTTGAAATTTCCACAGAATCTTTTTAGATACTTGTATCAGGTAATAATCGAAGGAATAAGGTTTTTAACAACAATTTAGATTTTTTAAGCCCCTTTAAATTGTAAATTTTCTTTAAAAAACTATTTTTTCCTTTGGGAAGCCGCCATTTTGTCAACAATCAAAATTTTGACTATTCCATCGATCATTACCTGTATTCATCTATCCTAAAAATAAATCTTTTGGTTTTTTTATTTCCGAAAATTTGGATCAGAGATATCTTCCTCACCGCCTGACACCTTTTTGTGGAGGTCCTCTAGGAGATCTAGTACAGGAACAACGGAACCGAATATTTTTTGTAATGCATCGCGAATTCTTAAAATACATTTTTTTTTCGTCGTTGGGAGGTGGAAATCTTCAAAAGATACCGAGTTGCTCCTGCTTCTCAGCATGTCTGATTTCTACCGACTAAAACCACCTCCGTTTCCTCCAAAAAATCTTTACTCCATTACTGATTGCTTGCACTGTCCGTGTGCAATTTATTTCCTGAAATCTTGTTCATTTAAATAGTACTTCCCAGACGATGTACATCGGTATAAGGGATAGTACCAGTATCTCAAAAGTTTTATTCAGAGTTCAATAAATCTAATTTTGTTTCACATTTGTAGCAGGAAAAAAAATATTAGCGTTCTTAAAAAAGATATATATATATATATATATATATATATATATATATATATATATATATATATATATATATATATAAAATTAAAAAAAATTAAATTAAAAATTAAAATAAATTAAATTAAAATTAAAAAAAAATGATAATAAAAAAAATATCACCTTTCTTAATTATTCAAATTGAATTTTCAGTAAATGTTTACGTAGCATGATTTTAAATGTCATTATGTTGCGCGCTTCTTTTATTGTTTGAGGTAGCTTATTGTAAAAATTTGATGCGGCGTTAATCGGATCCATCCTCAGGCGCTCTGTTCTAGCAAATTTTATTCAAATATCATTTGCGTTTCTCATATTGTAGTCGGTTTTTCTCACATTTTTATCTAGTTTCGTTGTTTTCATTTGTTCAATGTGTAAATTTTTAAAAATGAATTTTCCTTTTTCCATTTGAATCAGTCCGTCTACGTTACGTTCTTGTGTTGTTTTATATACTTCAGATGTAGCGGTCATCCTTTGCAAGTTATATATGGTTTTGTATGCTTTAGTTAGTAGTCGTGACATGCTCATGAGGTTTTTTTTTTGGTAGTTTGGCTCCAAATTATAATCCCGTATGTAATTCTTAAAATTATGTATGCATTTTTAATTTGTATTAAATTCGCTATATGTACATTTGTTTTATGTATTTATTTAATAAAAAGTCTCTTCACAAAAAATTCACAAAAAAAATTTTTTTTCCGACTTACAAGTGGATATAACATCTTAACTTGAGCGTTTTCTCCCCTAATTGGATTGGGTAATAGTTTCGCTATCTGTGCAAAGTCCTTAATAAATTTCCTGCAGTAGGATGCCAAGCCAAGAAACACCTTTAAGTCCTTCAAATTTGAAGGAGGTCTGACTTGGGTGAAAGCGGCTATTTTCTTGGCATCTGGAGACATGCCCCCCTGCGAAATGATATATCCCAAATATTCGACCTGAGTCTTTAAAAATGAAGATTTATCTGAATAGACTTTTAAATTCGCACGTTTAAGTTAAGCAAGTACAGTCTCTAGGTTTTGCAAGTGCTCCTCCTCGGTTTTTCCCAGGATGATGATATCATCTATGTATGCAAAGAAAAGTCGTCCGATATAAAGTTTTAAAACATCGTCGATCATCCTTTGGAAATTGCGGGGGTGTTCTTAAGTTCCAACGGCAATCTAGTGAACTCAAATTTTCCATTTTCTGCCGAGAAAGCTGTTTTCGAAATATCCTTGTCTCGCATTCTAATCTAGTGGAAGGCAGATGTCAGATCAAGAGTAGTGAAATACTTTCCCAAAACTTGTAAGTGTGTTCGTAATATCGGGTATTGGATACGTATCCGATATGGTGATCGCGTTTAGCTTCTTGAAATCGACAACTCTATACTGCTTTTCACCTAATGAGTTAGCTTTTTGGGAACGACCCAAATTGGAGAATTGTAAGGACTCCGTGAAGGCCAGATAATTTCGTCCTCCAATAATTTTTTAATCTGTTTGACGACTTCTGCTCTCAAATTTACAGGATAACTTTACGACTTAATGTAAATCGGATCCCATGTAGAAGTCTTAATATCAGCCGTTACGTTTGTTTCGATAATTTCCCTATCAGTTATTGGCCCAAATAGCTTGGCGTGTTTGTGTAGGATGGCTTGCAATTTGTTTTTAGTTTCTTGGGGAAGGTGATCACACATAACATCCACATGATTGATCTGCTGAGATATCTTTGCCTTTAGAGGGATTTTAATATTTGGCTTGATTTTTAATATATTGTTCTTCCTGTCGATGATTGCGTCTAATTCTTTTAGAGTGTCGTCTTCAATAATTTCGTCGGATGACTTTAATTCAGGCAGTACGTAAAAATCTACTAAAATGTCGTGACCCACACAATTGAAAAATTGTCCAGTTACAAATAAATCTACCGTCGCAGATTGAATCTTGAAATGTTCTGAAACTGGTTTGACATTGAAAGTATTTTTTGGTGCTATAAATTTTTTATTAGCACCCGTATTGATTAGGAAATTCAGGATCTGCTCATCGCGGGTGTTATATTCTATGTATGGAACGCTCCTCTAATTCATCGGTATAGTCTTCATATGGAGCAATGTCGTTATCTTCGAGATATTCTGGACATTCGGCTTCGTAGGTTACAGGCGATTCTGTGTGAGGCTCGTATGATTCTACTTGAGTCTCTGTGTAATAGAGGCGTTGCGTTCTCCTAGGTAGGTTTGCAGAATCACTCGAGCGTTTGTGGCCTTGAAGGAAGGATGGTCTGGTTATATAATCAACCTGTCGCGTTTGGATGGATTTGTCATGGTTTGAGTGGATTGGGCCTCGGAGATGGATTAGTGATTCTATCCCGAAACTGATACATCTGTTTTCTGTCGGCCTCACTCAATTGTTGATAGAGTGTCTTGGCTTTTGCTTTGTCAAAGCGGGACCCAAAGAACTGATTGACAGGAGCGGAAATTGTATTGCTACTCTGCTGTTGGTGAATGGGAAAGCTCCTAAAATTTAAATTTTGGACCTCTAAGCAGAATGCGTAAGCGTCCGGTAGTGATTGAAGCTTTTGAATTAATAACATCCGTGAAAGATCCCCGTTTAGACCTCTTACAAAAACATCTAGTGCTCTGTTCCTATAATTTTCAGTAAGTGCTGCGATAGTTTTCTGCGACCGATCCTCTGTTTTAATTTTGTTTATTAGAAGCAAAAACTGGTGATTTACCGCCACGAAAAACTCATCGACACTTTTATTAATTTAAGACATGGAATGCAATTGATGTTCTCAGGTACGAATATCGCGTTTGTCCGCAGTGAAGTGATAGGCATTCCTTTATGCAAGACCAATCATCGTCAAAGATGTTATACGATATTAGGGCAGCGTCAGCTGGTCCCCTAATCTTCTGCCGAATGTGGCGAAGTATGACCCTAAATATCGGTTTTCCACGCACTATTTCATAGTCTTGGGGGATTGTCTCTACATTATAAACCTATGATGAGTATAGGACTGGGTTGCCATCAATAGGTTGAAGATCTCGGACAGAGACAAGGTATTTGAATTTACCTCTTAAAGTTTGAAAACGCTAAACGTGTTTCAAATGCGATCATCAGTAAATGAATAGCCTATTTCGGAGAACATGAGGAAATTCTTGAGGATAATAGCGTCTTACTCACAAGAAAATATGTAGGTAATCTATGCTTTTTATTGGTCATATAAACAATTCGATGGCAAAAATCCACAATCCTATGGAAAATTAAAGAGATCATACGTCACAAAGAAAGGTTTCATTCTTAGTGTGACTACAAAAATCACCCAACCTCTCACAAAAAATCATTGGGAATGGCAGCTCTGTATTTCAATCAACGCATAAACCAAAGAACGAGTACGTCCGCAGAAAAACTTTATACTCAAAAGTTCTTACCACTCGATGCGATTTGAGGTGATAACAGACAAACAGGATCTTAGTATGGCAACGAAGTTAGTTGTGTAAATGGTGAATGCCAGGATAAAAGGATAAACCCCAATTTAAATATAATTCATGGACTTTTAGAATTCAGTCTCAACGTATGAGCTCTTTGAAATTTCAATGTGGCTCGATGGACTAACACGACTTTGATCCCATCAAAGATGCCAGCGATTTCACCGAACAAAATTTATTTAATATAAAAAATAAACAAGCCGTGAGGTGCAACCCATGAGGTCCACACGGTCAACTTCCCAGTAATATCTACATAGATATTAAAAACATTAAACACAATAATAATTATGGAAATAATATTACTTCAAATAATAAAAATGTACTTCTCATAAAAGTTATTGGAATGACTTAATAATAATCGTAACAACTACGCGAGCGTCAATTGATTACGTAAGGATTTTGGTGCATTGGTTTGATTGATTATTCACGCAGATCAATCGGAGGCGGGACAGGTTACAAAGCAGTTTTTTCATTAAAGTTACAACATGGTGCTGTGAAGACTATTGAAAATCTGCTTAAATGTTGCAAATATTAATAAACTTTGATTGACTTTACACCAATGTTTTTAGAGTCAGAGATTTAAGGTATAATGATTCGAATGAACCCTTTTTACATGGTGACTTTGAATGATTTTTTATTTTTTATTTGATTAATTAAATTTATTTTGTAATCCGAAGAAAAGTTTTTGCTGCTTTCTCTACAAATATTTATAAAAATTTATAAATGCTATAAACATTTATTATTACGATGTGCAAATCAGGTTAAAAATGATTTTTTTTATAAAAAACACTACTTTTCCAACAAAAAAAAATTATTAACATATAAAAAAACGCTCTAACGATTCTTTTCAAATATAAAAAACATCATAAAAATGTTGATACGCATCGATTGACACCTTAATGATGCAAAGATTATATTTGGTTCTCGAGATATAATGAATGACGTAAATTACCTTGAACGTTTAATGAAATTTTATTTTTAATTTAATTTTTTACGTAATCATGAAAAAAACTTTTGCTGTTTTTTTCACAAGAACTATTTGCAGTATACAAATTATATAAATATTGATTACTTCGATTCGAAAATCAAGTTAAAAATTTATTGTTTTTGAAAAAAACCTAATTTTTTGCACTTTTTTTCGAAAAATTAAAAAACGGCTCCAAGACTTTTTTTAAAAACTTCATAAAATCACGAAAAAATTAATACGCGTCGATTGACACCTTGATGAAGCAAATCGTATGTTTGGTTCGCGAGATATATGGCACGACAGAAATGACCTTCAAAGGGTCAAAACAACAAACCCCCCCGACCGCAGTGTACCAAAAACTAATCAGCTCTTAAGATTGCAAAGACGCTTCGTTTGACTTCTCAAACAAGTTGATACGATTTTGTTTACGTGAGTTATGCTCGCAGAAAAAAGTGTCCACGAACGTACGTACGTACACACACACACACACACACACACATACATCTCCCTTTCTAAAAACACTTTATATATACTCTATAGACCTCAAAACGTAAAGAAATGTTGAAAATTTCAATTTCGATTTTCGAGGCGATTACAAGAACTTCCCATATACTGGGAAGTTAAAAATACTTATCTGACAAAAAAAAATTAAAATTAAAATTTGATAAAAAATACTTATCTGATGAACCAAACAAATAAGCAGCCAAAAGTAATTTTCACTGAACAAACTTCAATTTATATATATTTATTTTTTAACGGTGCACTATACATAATAATAAGAATTAGGCCATTAGATGGTCTCTAGCTTATTATATTGCAACCCTTAAAGCTAGTGATTTAGTCTAGCCCATTCCAAATGTGCCAGAAGTTATTACGACATTATTTAAATATTTAAAGAGCATACAATGAGTTTGGTGGTACCGTGAATGTGATCCATCAACCTGGACTATTCAGCTAATGTTAATTGATGGCAGCTTTTCGTGTGTGTACGTACGTACGTACACACACACACACACACATCTCCCTTTCTAAAAACACTTTATATATACTCTATAGACCTCAAAACGTAAAGAAATGTTGAAAATTTCAATTTCGATTTTCGAGGCGATTACAAGAACTTCCCATATACTGGGAAGTTAAAAATACTTATCTGACAAAAAAAAATTAAAATTAAAATTTGATAAAAAATACTTATCTGATGAACCAAACAAATAAGCAGCCAAAAGTAATTTTCACTGAACAAACTTCAATTTATATATATTTATTTTTTAACGGTGCATTATACATAAAAATAAGAATTAGGCCATTAGATGGTCTCTAGCTTATTATATTGCAACCCTTAAAGCTAGTGATTTAGTCTAGCCCATTCCAAATGTGCCAGAAGTTATTACGACATTATTTAAATATTTAAAGAGCATACAATGAGTTTGGTGGTACCGTGAATGTGATCCATCAACCTCGACTATTCAGCTAATGTTAATTGATGGCAGCTTTTCCTTGATGCCTTTTCCGAGGTCTCTGTACAACTAATATAAGAAAGATATTCCGACAATTTAAGTTAGTATGATTGATGTGGTCTCAATTTGAAAGGACACTATGTCTACTGAGTTGACAACCACCGAGTTGTCAATTATACGGTGTTATCTGTTTTGATTTCTTTCGTTTGAGAGCTGCCCGTTGTAATGTGCCTTTGGAGGTGTGATTCGTGATAGCTATATGCCTGGTACCCGGTCAAATCATCCCAGGAGTGAATTACTATTTTGTTGCACTGACTGTTACTTCCTTGTTGGAAGTAATGTTGTATTATTGCTAATTCAGTTGGTGGTTCCGTGCTTAAGTATCTTGAGCATGAACTAATATTGCAGACTTGTTCATGCATTGTTTGAAAAATAACATTGAAAAGTATAAGTATTGGGTTAGATAGTGGGTCAAGATGTTCATACTCACTATGTTGACAATGTAAGAGGAATTTTACGTTTTAATCGAGCGAACTTATATGCGGTAAGAATATTGTCGGCTAATGTATTTGGGTGGTTTTTGTATTTTTTTTGTAATTATTGCTGAATTTTATTGTCTCTTCATGGACTGTATCTATTTTGACATCACGTTGTATGACTGCATTTTTAACGTATTTTGGTGTTCCAAGAATTGACCTAAGTATTTTAGTTTGTATACGTTGGATGATGTTAATGTGGGATTTTTCACTATTCAAATTTGAATTTTCCGCGCGCGCTGGACACAGTGCGTTCACAATGAAGGGCCGACTTTGACAGAAGTGAAAGAAGTTTTTCGAAGAACGACGAACGAGTGAAGGATGTGAAAAACTACAACGCGCGAGACCAAGCTAAATTAATTGTGAAACTGATTTGATCGTTTTGAAGTGGGAAGCGAATATCCCACAGAGTGGGGGCTCAACCGGGATCTTACGAAGAGATCGACGAGTGCGCAACGAAAAAGTGGAATCCGAATACGAGGAATATTACGCGAATGTTACGACGCATGTTACGACGCATGATACGACTCATATTACGAGACATTTGGTAAAACGACTCCCGAAGAACATCAAACGACGAGAACGACGACCTGGTCCGAGGAAGACGGCATTGAGATTTCCACGACGGGTTTAACCAACCAAAAAGGACGAGTGACGATTAAAAGCTGACAGCGACGCAAGCGATTACGTAATCACATCCCACGACGAAGACGACGACTTCGATTGCGGTAAAAGCTTGGAAACGCCGAAGCGGAAGTGAGGTTAAGTTGACAAATTTTGCACGAGGAAAGACAAGTGCCAAAAATGGCGAACAAGGAGAAGTCGCTCGAGGGAAAAACCGAAGATGCCTTTTAAGACATCGATTCGTTGAAAGTTTCTCAGTTACAATCTAAATTACTTGATCTAAACCTCAAAACTTCCCTGTCTAAAGCGGAGTTGAAAACACGCCTGAGGACGGCGCTCAGTGCGGCACACGAACTGGACGAGGACAATGCGTTCGGAAGCAAAGAGGAAGTTGAGGAAAAAAGGAGAAGCGACAACGACGATGACGACGACGAGCTCTCGGAAGAAGAAGAGGAAGTTCCTGCTAAGAGACGGCGAGACGACAGAAGGAGCGTGAAACAGCCCACTATGACTTTCAAAGATGTCCAAAAGTCATTGGAGACTTTCCGTGGAGAAGGCACCGAGAACGTTCGACGCTGGATCACCGATTTCGAGGAAACGGCAGAGCTGTGCGACTGATCTGACGTGCAAAAAGGAGTTTATGCAAAAAAGAAAAACGACGAGACGTATCAAGAATTCGGCTACAGGATGCTAGAAATTGCCAGCCACTCAGGCATCGAAATTTAAGCCAAGGTTCAGTACATCATCGACGGCATCCCCGACGAAGAACCGAACAAAATCATCCTGTACGGAGCCACGACGATCAAAGACGTGAGAAAGAAGATGATCCAGTACGAAGCACTCAAGAGCCGAGTCAAGTCGAAGAATACTAGTACGGGTCAATGAAAACCAGTACAACGACGCGTTCACACCACAAAGAGAAACAGAGATGCTTCAATTGCGGAAACAAATCTCACCTGAGCCGAAATTGCCCTGACAAGCAAATGGGACCGAAATGTTTTAATTGTAACAATTGCAAAAAAACCCAAAAATTCAGGGAAAAACCGGGTTGATGCCGTGTCAGCATCGGACAAGAAGACTTCCAAGATCGTGAAAAGGGAAAAGAAGTTACAGCCATCATTGATTCCGGCAGCGATTTGTACCTGGCAACATCGAGTTTATACATGAGCAAAGGGGCGCCGAAACTGCGCACCACGACAATCCCATTCGACGGCATTGGATCTTCCGGACTAAGCACTCTGGGAAGTTTTCGAGCGACCATAAACATCGACAACCAAGATGTTAAAATCGACATCCACGTGACCCGAGACAATCTCATCGTATACGACCTGCTTTTGGGTGGGGGGCTTTCGGAATTCGTCGAGATCCACATCAAGAACCGCAATGCTGTCGAGGTGAAGTTGGACCCCGATCCGAAGAAGGAAGAGCCGCACGACGCAGAATGGACAGACAATTCCGTGAGAGAGGAAATGAACGTAAGCATCAGAGACGACGACGGCGTACACGGAATACTACTGTATCACATCAAGGACGGAGCCGTAAAAAGGACATAAAGCAACTCATTGAAGAATACTCACCTCAAGACTTGGAGCGCTCCGGGGTAAAAATTAAGATCGTTCAGAAGGACGAAATCCTAGTGCACCAAAACCCAAGGAGACTAGGAGCTGAGCAACGGAAAGTCGACAACCAAATAGTCGACGAAATGGTCAAGAACGAGGTTTCGAGACCTAGTGCATCGGAATACGCCAGCCCAATTCTCTTTAAGACCAAGAAGGATGGAAAACCAAGATTGTGCGTTGATTCCCGTCAATTGAACAAAAAGACTGAACGAGACCATTTTCCATTGCCCTCAATCGGGGACGTGCTGAACCGCCTGCAGGATGGAATGGTATTCACAACGCTTGACCTGGAGAATGGATTTTTCCACGTATCAGTCGAAGAAACGAGCATCAAGTACACCTTATTCGTGACGCCTGACGGGCGGTATGAGTACCTACGTGTCCCGTTTGGACTCTGCAATTCTCCTGCTGTTTTCCAAAGGCACATCCGCGTTGTCTTTAGGGAGCTGCTGGCGGATGGCACCATGCAGGCGTACCTTGATGATCTCATCATCCCAGCCAAGACTAAGAAGGAAGGTCTTGAGAAGTTCAAGCGTGTGCTGGCGGTGGCAAGAAAACACGACGTCCATTTTAACTGGGGCAAATGTAAAGTGTTGGTCCGACGCGTAGAGTTCCTGGGCAACGTCATCGAGGAAGGGACTATTAGACCTGGTGACGAGAAAGTCCTAGCAGTCAGGAATTTCAAGCAACCGAAGATACCGAAAGAGACGCAGAGCTTTCTGGGGCTGACGAGTTACTTTCGAAAGTACATTAAAGACTTTGCTCGGATTGCTCGGCCTCTATCAGATTTGTTCAAGGACGGAGTCTCTTTCGAGTTTAGAATGCCAAAACAAAAATCATTCGACGAGCTGAAGGACGCCTTCACCAGTGGTCCAGTTCTCAAGCTCTACCGCGTGGGCGCGGAGACTGAAATTCATACCGACGCATCGCAGTACGGTGTGGGAGCCATTCTTTTGCAACGAGATTCGGAAGATGGGGGAATGCACCCCATACACTACGCCAGCTGGAAAACAAACCCCACCGAAGAGAAGTATACCAGCTACGAGTTGGAGATATTAGCGGTTGTGAAGGCCCTCAAGAAATTTCGGATCTACTTACTGGGACATCCGGTGAAAATCTTGACAGATTGCCAAGCCGTTGCTCTGACCATGGCAAAGAAAGAAACGTGCCTACGAGTAGCTCGATGGGCATTGCTCATCGACGAATATGAGCTCATTTTTGAGCACCGACCAGGAAAATCCATGAAGCATGCCGACGCGCTGAGCAGGACCCCAGTATCAGTCTATTTGATTCAAGGACGACGCGAAGCCCTGGTGGAACGCGTTCAACGGGCACAACAGGACGATCCCGAGACCGTGGAATCCATTTTATCGATGCATAAAGGCGACATCAAAAATTTAAAGTTGCAACATGGAATCTTCTACAAGGAACTGGATGGAAACCTCCTCCAGGTGGTTCCCAGGAGCATGCAGTACGCCGTTATCCGGCATGCCCATGAATGAGGACACTTTGGAGTCAAGAAGGTCCAGTACCTGATTAAACCAGCCTACTGGTTCCCTCACATGCATGCCCGAATCAAGGAATTCATCGAGAACTGCGTTGTATGCATTTTAGCGGAGAGGAAACAGGGAAAAGTTGAGGGATTGTTGCATCCCATCGACAAAGATGACCGACCTTTTGAGACATACCACGCCGACCACCTGGGTCCCATGCCTTCTACGAGGAAAAGTTACAACCACCTTTTCGTGGTCACAGACACTTTCACCAAGTTCGTATGGATTTACTCCACTAAGTCGACCACGGGTGAAGAAGTCGTCACCAGGATGAAATCACAGGCCGTGACTTTCGGGAATCCAAGACGCATCATCTCAGATCGTGGAGCCGCTTTCAGGTCCAACGCCTTCAAAGAGTACTGTGAACAAGAAAACATCGAACATGTCTCCATAACGACGGGAGTTCCGCGAGTCAATGGCCAAGTCAAAAGAGTCAATGGAATAATCATCCCCGTGTTGACCAAACTTTCTATGGAGAACCCCTCTGAGTGGTTCAAGCACGTCGATACGCTGCAACAGTGCATCAATACTTCCTACAGTCGGAGCATTGGATCCAGCCTATTCGAATTACATTTTGGGACCAAGATGCATCTGAAAGACGACCTGGCCCTGCGAGAAATCATCGATCAGGAAGTCATCAGCATTTTCCGCGAGGGGAGGTCTAAACTCCGAGGCGAGGCCATGGCAAGCATCAGAAGAGTCCAAGAGGAAAATCGCAAGAGTTTTAACCGCAAGTGTAAAACGGCAAGACCCCACGAAGCCGGTGACGTCGTTGCAATCAAGAGGACTCAATTCGGGGGAGGCTTGAAGGTGCTTCGGAAATACCTAGGGCCGTACAGGGTCACCACGATAAGACTAAACGAGCGGTATGGCGTCGAGAGGATCGGCGAGCACGAGGGACCTGGCGAAACCACGGCATCTGCCGACCACATGAAACGGTACCCGAAGAACCAGGACTCAGGCATGAGCCTTCAGTCAGACCCCGACGAAGAGGACGAAGGCAGCGCCGAGGACGCCGGTTGACGTTATAAAATGTATTTAAATTGGAAGGTCAGCAGTGATTAGGTACAACATAGTGCCTAGAACGCTTACTTGTGGTACCCCGGCTTTTATGGGGTAGGAGTTACTAGAGCATCCTGCATAGATAACTTTTAAAGTTCTATTTTCCAGATAACTAAATAGTATTTAGTATTTGTTAGGGAGAAACGCTTTGGCAAGTTTATATTTTAGGCGATCATGCAAAAATTTGTCGAACGCTTGAGTGACGTCTAGGAATACTCCAACGCAGTATTTTTTTCATCAAGTGCGGTATTGACTTGGCAAATTATTCTATGAACTTGCTCGATTGTACAGTGGTGATTTCGATAGCCAAATTGGTGGTCGGGTATCAGTTTCTTTTCCATTAGGATTGGTTTCATCTTGCTCAAGAGGAATTTTTCGAACATTTTTGATAGATTGGTAATATACTTATTGGTCGATATGACTCAACTTTGGTTTTATCCTTGTTTGGTTTAGGTATAACAATGACTTGCGCATTTTTCCATGTGGATGGGAAGTGGTTAATGCGAAGCATTGCATTGAATAAAGTATTGCTTTTCTTCCTGATTTCGGGAGATTCTTAAGTATCAGGCCTGTGATGGAGTCGTAACCAGCGGTTTTTCTTGGATTCAGTTCTTTAACTGTTTGTGTTAATTTTTTAAAAGAGAATTTGATTGACTTTGAAGCCTGAGTATCTTTAATTGGCGGTTATGATTCTTGAGTCATGAATTCTTCGTTTGGAGTGAAAGCCGCTGATAAGTGGGTAGAAAACGCTTCGCCTTTTTGGGAATTGCTCGTTATCCACATCCTTTTTGCATCTCTGAGAGATGTTTGAGGCATGACTGGTTTTTTAATATTTTTGGTGACTTTCCATAGTGAGTAGTTAGTGTCTTGGGTGTAGTCTAAGTGGTGAATGAAGTCTTGGATTTCTTTATTTTTTCTGATAATAGTTTTTGTTTGAGTTTCTTTATGGCGTCATTAAGGGCTTGTTTTGCCTGTGGTGACATTGTTTTCTGCCACACTGACTTCGCCTTCCTTTTGTTGCGGAGTAATTCCAAGGCACCCTGGTTGGTTATAGTTTGAATTCTTGCGGCCGTTTCCTTTCGATTATGCGGGGTAGCTGATGCTGCGGACTCGAATATTGTAAGTGTTAATTAGTTTATAGCATTGTCTATTTCATTTGTAGTTTCGAGGGAGATGTTTGGGTTAAAACTGGAGTTGAATATGCTACGGAATTTTCCCCAGTCTGTTCTAGGGTTGGTTAGTTTGTCGGGTGGTGTTGAGAGTGTGGGGGTACTTGCCAGTGAGAATACTGTAGGGGAGTGATCTGAAGATAAATCATTTGTGGTTAAGGCAGTGATCGTGGTTGGGTTTAAGTTTTTAAAGATGCCAAAATCAATTATATCTGGGATTTTTTTACGGTCTGTGGGCCAATATGTGGGAGTACTCCCTGAGAGGCAATGTAGGCCGTTTTTGTACAAGGAAGATAAAAGTTGTTTTCCCTTTGGGGTTGTAAGTCTGGATCCCCAATGTAAAGATTTTGCGTTGAAGTCTCCCGCCGCGAAGAATCTGGGACCTAAAGTTCTCAAGAGATCATCGAATTGCATTGTGTGAATTGTTTTTTTAGAGGGGCAGTAAATCAAGACAATGATAAGGTTTCTATTGTTTACGTTGACCTGGATTGTAGTGTAATGAAGGTTATCGAGAGGTACTTGTATTAAGGGTGCGTGTTTTATTCTTTTTTTGATGAGAATGGCAGTTCCGCTATGAGATTGGCCTCTGGGTGGTTGTACGTTATTTTTACTAGTGAGATGTGTCTCGTAAAGAAGCATGATGTCTACGTTGCTGCTATTTAGAAGCAAATCTTATTGTAGCTTATGGTCCGAAACACCATTAGCTTTCCTTTGAGCTGTGTGGTCATGGTGAAGCTAACTTACATATAATTTCTGTCTGTTTGTTAAGTGTAGCTTGCATGTGGTGCATAGTGGTTGTTACTTGTTGAAGATTTTTAGTAAAGGTTAGTAAGATTTGAAGGATATTACCTTGATCGTCATTAGTATTTGAGCGTGAGTTGGACCGACAGAAAGCGAGCCAAAGATAAACCGCGCGAGTAAACAAACTCTCGGACGGCTGAGTCACTGCTCGAGGGAAGGAGACGTCACCGGAGGCGCGCCGGACATCGATGTCATTGTCCGGACCCTCCATGCCTTAGCCTAGCGCTTGCCAAGTAGGCATGTATAGCGCGCTAAGCCCCTTTATACTTATCTCTGCCGGGGTGAACCCTGTTCCCTAAAGCGAAAAGGAGGGAGGAACCTTAGGGAAACTCTCTGCTTAGATTTATTATTCCATTTTTTTTTCTAATAAAAAGTAGCACATTTAGTTTCTGTATAGTACATTTTTCTCTTATACGTTTCAATATTTCAATATTCAATATACCTTTTTCGTGTTCTTTTTACTTAATCTTGCATCTATCAATCTTTATTAGTAATTGGAGCTACAATAATCTTTTGTTTTAGCTTAAAACTAAAACCTATACACTGTCATTTCCTTAAATTATTCAATTTTCAAACTTAGTTACTATCATATTAAATAAAGACTTTATTCTAATGTTATCAATTCATTTTGATTTCACTTTCATATAATATTTTCCTCAAGATTTTGCTCTTCATAATTTTCAATCATTTTCATTTGCAAGTCATGTTGCACGATATGCGAAACATTAACAATTGGACTCATGAAACTATATCTGGCTTTTCATTTAGTCCACATAAAAGAAATTTATCATCGCCAAAATAGTGGTCGAATTAATTTTGAAAGGAGCCAATTGCGCGAAAGCTTGCCAAATTGTTAGTTATATTTGAATTGATACTAAATGATCATTGGTATTGTCTCTGCTCTTAGTTCTTTATAGCCTTACCAAATACATGAAACTGACGTATAAGAAACTAATCAAAAATCATCAAATTGGGCTTACAAACAAAACGTGCCATATTATTATTACCTAACTTAATGGATTGCTGATGCAATTAGCTTTAATTCGATTATTATCATGCATCAATATCTATACTAATTAATTACAGCTCATCAATCGACCACAATCGTCGATCCGTTTCACGATTATGGACATTTTTCAATATACAAATAGTCGGATCTAATAGAGTTGTAATGCGCTCAATCGACAGCATGTATGACATGTTTATACCTTTCCAATAGACTCTCGTGCCGACTGCACATGCTTTATATTTCCCTAATCCTATGTATTTCGTAGCAATTCGTGGTGTTTAGGCTGAACCAAACGAATCGATTGCATCCATGATTTTTCGATGCGATATCGCACATTTTTCTATATTAATCTAAAAACAATTGCTAGGGTTCACCATAGTAAAAATAAAACGTCTGTTTTTTTAGCAGATTTTCCTTATGGTACATATATATTCGCATTTAAGATTAGTTTGATCGTTCATGAAAACAATTCATTCTTCGTGGACAAAAGAAAAAATTTTCTAATTGCAGCAAATTGCATTTTTCATGACGAATCCACATACAGTGCACCGTTTTTTACTAATATGTCGAGAGTATTCTTTTTCCGATAACTCGGATACCGTTACCAACGGGTCAAATCCCGCTTGATCCAGCTCGCGATTGTCGTGCTGTCGCCTTGACATCTACGGAACTCGACGCCAACCGCCGCGGCCGCTGCTGCCACGAACAAAAACTCCTTCTAAAAGTAGCTATTCTCGAATATCGCCATCAGCCTGGCCACTGCCATTTTTCGCACACAAGGAGTCCACGAGGAAATTTCCCGAGCCATTCCACGGCTCCGTTGGCCGCAACAAGAAACTGTACTTCATCACACTCACACGACGATTTCCACAAATTTCCCAGACAAAAAGACACTCCCGAATCTATCATTCACCTCCTTCCGGGTGCTCGACATGGACCACACTCCCTTGCTTTTTTCTCTCGCCAGCGATCCAACTCCCGATCTCATAATGGTTCTCTCCAAAGAACCGGTCGGGTAGCTGCCAAACCAGATTCCCTGGTTCTAGTGCTGTAAGCTGGTTTACGATACTGGCTTGATGTGCGGGGTTGCCGCTTTTGCGTGCACCCAAGATTACAAATATATATATTTCCTTATAAAAGCAAAGCACGATATTACAATGGTTGTATTTGTTTTTTTCCTGTTACAGTTTATAGGTAGATGTAGCTCGCCACAAACTACACAGACAGGTTTCAGCTTGCGCTTTTTTTTTGTGTGGTCGAACCCTTGTTTTTGTAGGGCTCATCCACCACTATTTTCCTGTGGAGCACATATCTTACTTCGTTAATAGGGTGTGGTTTACCTTTTGGTGGTTCACTGGCTTCTGGGTTAAGCTCGATTTTAAACATTGGTTGAGGCTCCTTGTATCGGTTGATAATATTGTGTGCTTCCTTTACTTCGAAACCTTGAGCCTTGAGATCTTCGATTATCTCTTTTGGGTCCACGTTAGGGTCAATTCCTTTTAGTATGACTTTAAGGCCTTTAGCACTTTTTAGTTGGTACGTGTAAAATGTTTTTTTTCTAGCCAATTGACTACTTGCGAAAAGTTTACCTCCTGAAGCAGTTGGATTTTTTTCACCTCAATGTTGCCTTTCTTAAGGTCTATAATGTAGAATTCCTTTTTCCTCAATATATTTTCAATCTCGTGGATGAGACTGTTACTGCTAGTTTCTCTAACATAAAGTGGTGGAGGCTTGGGCTTTTGGATGGTATACATTGGAATTCGGTCATTGTTATCTTCTCCGAGTATAGCAAAGTAGTTGCTAATAGATGGAGTGTCTTCTCTTGACACTTTGGCTGCACGAGTGTCGGCACCATGAGGGCTTCTTTTTCTTTTTTCCACAATAGTTATACGAGTATATAACGTGCTAAGCCAGTTTGTATTTTATTATCACTGTTTTTCTTAACTTCAATCAAACTATCCACTGAGTATTTGTAACTATGTGACTGTTGTTTATAATAGAATTTTAACTAGAAGTGCTAAATAAATGTCTGCCAGCAAGCCAACATCTGTTCAGTGAACTTTTTGCAGTTTGTACATTTCGTTCTGCAAATCCATTTGATTTCGGATAATATGGGCTTGACACCCGATGTTCAAACTGCCATTTTTTCGAAAAATCTGCAAATTTCTTTGATGTATATTGTGGTTCGCCATCTGATTCCAGTTTCTTCTTCCATGCGTTGCAAACCACACTCGCATATGATCGATTACTCCTGTCGTATTTGATGATTTCAATTTTCTAAAGTCCACAAATCCAGAGTAATGATCTGCTATCAGCAAATATTCGTCGCCTTTGAAGTTGAATAAGTTAGTTTACACCATCTGGAATGGATATGCTGGAACCGATCGCTGTACTTGAGGCTCGCGAATATTGCTTTGCTGTGTTTGCTGACAAACCGAGTATCTTTCAATGAAGTTTCGGATATCATCGCTCTGTCCAAGCCAACACACTGACTGTCGAGCTCTTGCCAACGAACCCACAATCCCAATATGTTCGGAATGCAAATCGCGTACGGTTTTGCTGATTTCATTCTTTGGCACTATTACTTTGTGATGAAGCACGTCTACTAATTTTCGTTGCAATGAGTCACTCGTGCACTGGAATTGTAAAGCTGCACTGTTGCTTTGTTTCCGATCGTATGATAATATTGTTAACCGCGTTCACACCGTGGCTTTGTTCACTTGCAATGTTTTAATCAATGTCAATTTCACTTTATCAAAACTTTTCCGTCGCTTTCGATATTATTTTCTTCGAAAATGCTTCAGACGATAATAAAGGTCCAACTTCTGACACCATGTATTGTATGAGCGACTGACTTTATTCATATGTTCGTATAGTATATATATTAGACACACACTTTAGCTGAAATGAAGAAATTTGAGTTGCGAGTTATTAAAACACGTCCGTACTCGATGTAACTTGGATGAAGACTCTCTATTTATATCAAAACCGATAAATAACGCGTTCAATATTAGCTAAAAAGTCATGAATAGTTGATTTCAGTTATAGAAAGTTGCGTGTTCTCTTGATGAGCCATAATAGAATAAAATCTTTATAAAATGAAACACTTGGTTTTTTTGACTCACAAACTTTATTACTAGCACGACGCGTTCCGATCCTTAGATCATCTTCAGGTTACATACAATTACTTAAGAACAAAACCAAGAAATATTATACATTGTATGTAACCTGAAGATGATCTAAGGATCGAAACGCGTCGTGCTAATAATAAAATTTGTGAGTCAAAAAACTAAGTGTTTCATTTTATAAAGATTTTATTCATGAATAGTTGGTAAGCTTACCAACATAGACGAGTCATCTGACGTACGTTCAAAAAAGTACTCTAATGGAGTCAAACCAAATGATTGGAGTGGCCACTTCCCAGGTCCGTTTGTTGAAAAGATTCGTTCACCATAGCTTTAGCTCAATAAAATTACAGTTGCGCGTGGTGTTTGGCATGTTACGGCATCCTGTTGAAGGCCCGTAGGACGATTGGCATTGATGTTGGAAATCAAAAAAATACGAATCATTTATACGTAGCAATCGCCATTAACGGTAAAATTGGTTCCGTGTTCCGATTTGATATGAAATGACCGCCATGCAAACCGGACCAAAGAGTGACTTTTTGAAGTATGTGATGGGGCTGCAAAGGTCTGCTGAAGATTATTTCAAAACAAATACGACAACCTTGCTAATTTACGCTAATTATAGCTGAAAATTATTTGACGGCAAAAATGGCTTCAATTTCTGCATCAGTTAGATTTTATTTATTTATTTATTTCGCCAAACAAGGCACAAAACTTAACACATTATGCATATACACATACATACTATATTACATAATCTAAAAATCAGATTAAGTCAGCATTAATTAGGGATTTGGTCATATTGAGTTTAAAGGTGGATTTTGAAATCGAAGCAGAGTAGTGTTTACTAACGCGATTGAAAATTTTACAGCATCTGTTTATTGGCTCGTTGTCAGCGTAGGTCGTGTGATGCTGATATTCTTTTAGCAGACGCGTTTTATAAGGTTTAAGACTAATTACAAGATCTCTATTTAAAGTTGTCGATGTTGTGAGCGGATAGCGTCACAACCCTTTACTGCAGTGATAGCAGCCTCGGTACGCACTGTATGAGCCAGTGTTGGATGAACATTGTCCCAGAAAATACACATGAATATAAATTGTTCCATCGTTTTGCGTATGCTGCTCAGATGGACGATTATGAGCACCATAAATAAGATGAAAAGCTCGATACCTTGAACTGTAAATGAAAGCGAATTCCAGAAATAAATTTCAACTTATTCCGGACGTTCTTCAGGTGTTAAGCGGTTCATACATAAGGCAACGGTTGAGGCACTAGTTGTTTATTTATTTATTTATTCAGCCAAAGCAAGGCAATCACAGTCAACATATAAAAATTTAAATATATAAAATATACATTACAACAATATACTTAACCCTAAAATACGTGCTACATTCAATGTTAATTTATACTGTTGTATGCACGTCACAATTTAAGGATGGATAATGGAAGGACTTTAGAAATGCCGGATTTAAAATTGAACTTGGAGATGGTAGGGGAGTAGTTTTTGCTCAAAGTGTTAAATATATTACAGCACCTATTAACTGGTTCATTATCTGCATACCTAGTAAGATGCTGATATTCAGTTAGTAAACGTGTATTACGCGTACTTCTTATAGGCACATGAAGCTTTATTTAATTCGTCAAGTACTCCACATTAATGTGGCCCCTAATTACGTCAAAGGCGAAACAAGAGGACAACACTGTTCTTCTGGTTTTAAGAGTAGACAAATTCAGAAGCTCCAATCTAACTTCATAAGGAGGCAAGATTTGATAGTCATCAGGGATATAAAGGTCTCTCAGAGCAAACAACAAGAATTGATTCTGGACAGATTCTATTCTCGTTTCATGAACTCCGAAATGTGGGTTCCATACATTGCAGGCATATTCAAGTGATGGGCGAACAAGTGAGCTAAATAATGATTTAGTTACCCACAGTTTTTTAAACGCTTTGGCTCGTCTTTTAATAAAGCCAAGCTGTTTATGAGCTTTGGAGAGAATAGTATCGTAGTGCGAATTGAAGCATAGTTTCTTGTCTAGGACAACTCCAAGGTCAACAATGTTTTCTTTCATATCCAATACCGTATTGTTGAGAACGTATGCATTGTTCAATATTGTGGTTTTACGGGAAAAAGTCATTACAAAACATTTCCCAACGTTTAGATGTAGTTTGTTAACATCACATCATTGTTGGAGGGAAGTTAGTTCTGATTGGAGGAAAACAGTATCAGATCGAGACTTAATGGTGTGATATATCTTTAGATCGTCAGCGTAAAGAAGAGGTGATACGTCCGAGAGTTTTTCAGATAAATCTGATATAAAAAAAATTAAAAAGAAGAGGGCCGAGGTGACTGCCTTGAGGTACACCAGAGTGTACGAGAATCAGATTGGACAAATATCCATGAAATTTAACTAATTGACTTCGGTCTCTTAAGTAGGAACTGAGCCAATTGAGCATAGAGCCGGTGATTCCCATTTTCTGCAATTTGGAAATAAGTATGGAGTGATCAACCCGGTCAAATGCTTTACTAAAATCAGTGTAGATTGCGTCAATTTGGTAACCCATCTCCATTTTACATAGGAGATCAGAAACTAAAACCATGAGATTGGTTGTAGTTGATCGGCCCTTGCGGAAACCATGTTGTTGTTCATTTAGAAGAGGCTCAATAATAGCTGAGAGTTGATGGCAAACGATTTGTTCAAATAGTTCAGGGATTATAGATAGAATGGCAATACCTCTATAGTTCAGGACAGAACGCTTGTCACCACTCTTAAAAATAGGAATTATATGGGAAGATTTCCAATAAGTTGGGAAACTCCCATTTGTCAAAGATTTATTAAAAGGAAAGTGTAGAGGTACTACAAGCTGGTTCATACACTGTACCACAAAAAATGGAGAAAGTAAATCTGGGCCAAGACTCTTATTAACGTCAAGGTTGTTAATAGCTTGAGCAACATCTTCCCTTGAGAGATACATGTCCATAAGCAGTACCACTGGATTAACTTTAGAGGACTCCGTGTCTACCGAAATCTTTGGTGGTGAAAAAACTTCTTGAAAATAGTCAGCGAAAAGATCACAGATTACTTTGTGCGATTGTTGTACAACTATAACATATACACGACAATTTCAACTCAACTTGTAAAGCACTTAATTAGCTTATGTAGTGTTGGGTGGTGAACATGAATAATGAAAATAGTGCGAAGCTTTTAATACTGTCCGGAGCAGTAATGTGTTCAGTGAAACCAAAAAGGAAAAGGAAGTGGTGGAAATAATGGCTTCGCAAGCGTGAGATATTTTTGAACATGAACCTTCTGAGAGATTCGTAATTCTGCGCCAAAAGAATATTTAAGGATAAACGACGATCGATTTGGTTACTTATTTGAGCTAGTTGCACCTGAAATTTCAAAGCATGACACACAAATGAGAGACTGTATTTCAGCAAAGCAGCGATTTGTTACAACGCTTAGATTCTTGTCGAATGGAAATGACTATGAACACCTGAGATTCTCTACAGCGATATCTTCTCGAACACTTGGGAAAAATAACTCCTGAAACTTGCAGAGCAATTTTCAAGGCCTTAAGAACCAAATTTATAAAGATATTAAAAATATGTTTTAAGCAAGGATTTTTTCAGTTTTATGTATATTAAAGATGCCATCAGTAGAAATAAAGTGGGAAGAAATTGCGCAAAACATCATCCAGCTTTGGGATTTTGAAAACTGTTTATGTGCAATGGATGGGAAACATATACTTATTGAAAAATTCGACCCAAAAACATTTATTAATTAAATGTACCATTGCTCTAATCGATATGAAGAAATTTTACACTCAAATGAGAAGTTGAACGTCAATCGCTCTGCTATGCCACAAACAGCACAACTTTGATTGACAGTTGTGTTGAAAGTTTTATGTGGCGATGATAAACTTCTCAACCGTTGCTCAATCGCGCCAACTTGGTCGTGCACAGGGAAATTTTCCGACAACTTTTAAACAGTTGTGCGATTGTTGCACGTTCTTCAAGAAGAAAGGTGGTACGTGCATACATAGCATATGCGAAATCATGATTTGCATATCCCCTGCAACGTTAACAGTCTATTCTATATTTCAAGGCTGGGGAAAATCCATGTCATTTGGTTAAGAATTTAGAAAATCTTGATTATTGATATTCATTAATTGATTTTCTAATCTGGTGCTAGGCAATATTTATTCTCCATAATTAAGTTGTGTTTTTAACACGCGACAAGCACATCACAGATTTTTTAATTGAAGGTTTTGCTGTGACAGATACGTATGTGAAAAAAAACTAGTTTCGTAATTTTTGATCAGTCTCTAATCAGTAAAGTCCTAGATGCCGCTTTTACCATGAAAGATATACACGATTATAAAACAAACAAGCAGGCATAGCAAAAGACACCACTGCTTCTACTACAATTGTGAAGTAGCTGTACATCGTTACATGCATTTCCTGTAACATTATACTCTACACGTGCCAAACACGTGTAGAGATGTGATTGCATAATGACAGTGTAAACAATAGACCGTGCGTAATCGCCACTACATGTGCTCGTAAAAATCGACGTGTCATATCACTGCAAGTGTCCAGAGGATAAGCCACTTTCTTGGACTTGATCTTTCACTTCCACACACAATGCACTTTTTTGTCACTTCGACTTTTTTAAATCGATTTTTCGAAGCCGAATGACCTTCGAGTCAATCAAGACGTTTTGACAAGCAGGCTAAATTCAAATGCTGACATTGATAGATATTCTGATGATGTTGCTGATTTTGGATTCAGAAATTCTTAAGGATTTGGGAAAAATAGCTCTAAAAATGTTATTTTTAATGCATTAATGATCGCTACGATTCCTTCGAACAAAATTTTACTGGGACAAAAAGTCAGAATTGTTTTACAGCCATGCTGAAGAAAAACTCCAGAAATGTGGGCTATCAGTCAAAGAAGCTTTAGAGAATGCTAAAACAATAATCGTGAACACTTTAAATACTCAATCATTAGCTCCTATTACAATGGGACAATCGTGCGACAATGTTGTACATGTAACACATGCACAGAGCATGAGCATAAAGCAACTGATGAAGAAGATAATGATTTCGAAATCGGTTCGAAAAGTAAATAATTATCAACTAAACGATTTGGGAGATCACGGAATAGAATGGGGGGGGGGGGGGCAAATTTGGAAAAGCACCAACCGCGCTAGTGCTCCGGGTGACGGCATTTGTCTCGTTGTAATCCGAAAACTATTGATTCTAGAATAGAACATAACTTCATAGATACATATAACTTTTAATGCACGCCCTGCTTTCATAAAGTCGACATATTACTATAAATTGGGCGAAAAATAAACCTGTCAGGTTAATTAAACTTAAGAAACAAAAACTAAAGATTTTTTTGCAAACTTTACTCAGTGGAAAGAAATTGGAAATTTAATTTAAGACAAATAAGTTTTCAGCTTTTTGAGGTAAGACTCAAGACGCATTATTGTATTCACTCCTTATGGTGAAATGTTGAAGTAAGAGAAGTAAGAGATTATACCATAAGAAAGGTGCTATCCATTCGACACAAGATGATATTTTACCACGTTTAATCACTACAAGTCGTTTCAGA